>CM037786.1:37801120-37851120 GCA_021229015.1 Solen grandis | reverse complement strand
GATGGCAGAAGATGCAATTGATGCAGCTCACAGTAATGTCTCCAGATATGCTCTGAATTTAGTGAATACAGCGTCCTTTCATTGTCAGAAATTCCATTCTTATACAAATGCATTTGTTTATTGTTATTTTATTTTCTTTCAACAGTGTTTAAAATTATGGTGTATATAGGAGTTGACCCAAGATACAAAGTTGAAATGCATTTTCATTGTATTAAGGACAACTTCAGGTTTCTGTAGTCATGTGAATAGATCATCTGCCCCAGAAGCTGGTAAATATGGGCTCTGTCTTCAGCTTTGACTAATAAAAATTGTTAAAATTTATTTGTTAGTCCTAGAAGGTTATTCATAATCCAAGTTACTGTATTGCAGATTCTTTTTATTTTTAGTCTGATTTTATAGGGAAAAAGTTTCTTTCATATATTGACAATAACTGGGCAGACAGGCAGTCTAATGACATTAATGATTTGATTGAAGGTATTTGATTTTTGATTATCTTAAAACAGATCTAGTTTTCATGTAATTTGGTCAATTTTTTGTCTGCATCATGTCTTACATTATTGTAAGCCTTTAATAATTAGGTTACTAAGTCAAATCCATACAATGTATGGATATAAAATTCAGGTCAAATCCATCATGATTGTGAGCTTTTAAAAATTGGGTCAGGAAAAGGTTACTAGGTCAAATCCATACATGATTGTGAGCTTTTAAAAATTAGGTTACTAGGTCAAATCAGTGTTCAGCTCGTGTTGCAGTGAAGTTTGCTCACTGTTAAGGGATTATTATTTTGTTGCTTTCAAGCAATATAACAAATTTGTGTGTACTTTGTGTAAATCAAGTTCCCCATTGATTACAACATATCCCTGTGTAGCCTTTGGAAAGGTACTTTAAACCTGTCATATCAGCTGGTCAGTTCACAACCAGTTGTGTAAATCGTTTGAATAGGTATATTTACACTAGATTAGTCTATAGATTAACCCTTTACTTCATATAGACTCATTTTGACACATTGGCAAACAGAGCAGCTCAAGATTAGGCATTTCCTATAGGAGCTGTCTGATCAGGGTCTCCTCTGTTTGCTTAAATGCTTATACAATATTGTAGTTCAGATTTTACACAGTCTGCAAAGTGAAGAAAAAAATCCTCTATTTCATATACCATTAAAGTTCAGTTAATTAATATTCATAAAGTCATGAATTTGTACATGAATATTCATGAAATAAAGGGTTAAAGAAAGCTACAGTGGACTCAGCAATGTTTGTAAATGCATTCAAATTATACAGGTTATTCAGCAGTTACTCTAGGATATGTTATCTAAAGGTGAGGTAATTTACACAAAAGAGCACATGCATTTGTATGTGATAGTATTTGTGAACTGTCAATGTAATCATGAATGCAAATTAATTCATTACAAAAGGTAAAGGGGGTTAAAATGCTCCCATCCCCAAATGCTTATTTTGAGATCTTGAAGAAGAAACAAAATTTCAAGCTCTGAAGCTTTGATTTATGTTTGTTTTTAGGTAAATGATTTGCATAACATGGAGGGATCTAATGTTTCTGGTATATAGTAAATGTGGAAAATATTTTTCTCTGTGTGATTTTAGTTTTATTTCATTCCTTTAATATACTTATCATTGTTCTTCATTTCCCAGGATCCCGACTTGGCCAGTCATATATCAATGACTCGAGGAAATCGGATCTGTATGGCACCCTAGAAAGTACAACAGACCTGGAATCACTCGCCTCATCTAGTGAGTTGATCATGAGTTTGATAGCATATACTCTGTACTTTCTTTAATTGAAACACAGGAAAATCCAATCATATAACTGCATTAAAAACATGAAAATAGCTTAATAAATAATGATAAAATAGGGGTAGGGGGCCATACCTTCCTCCTGTACACAGTATTAATTCACTGAGCACAAGGTGCTTATTGTAAGCTATTGATATCACCAATATTTTGCCTTAAATAGCATTTCAGAAAACACTGGACAGAAATTGTTGTAACTTTGTTTGAATGATCTTTGGTTATTGAATATTCTTTACAAAGTTTTTACAAAGTTACCAGAATAAACTTTATCCATGCAGAACACTCGGTGCCATGGCAACCAAGAATTTTATTTAAAAATCTTGAAAAAGATTATTAATCAGCTTTTCAATTAATATCATTTTGTGCAAATGACTATTTTTTCATGTGCGAATAATCATGTTGAAATAGAGGTGATATAAGTGTGTGCTTTTGTCCTTACATAATATGTATTGAAAAATTAAAGGGAGAAAAAAGAAAAGGCCAAATCTTACACAAATGATCTCACCTTGATCCTCTAACAAAACTGCTCAGGTAAAAATGAGACTAAGGGGTCTAACTTTCTTTAATGATGTCTGTATAGAAATTAAAGATAAATTGAGATAAATGGTATTTTTCAAAATGATCTCATTGTGACTCTCTATCATAATTGCCATCATGATTTTTTAAACACTGAGGGCCTAGTTGGATGGAAATTGTTCCCTTTAAATTATTATCTGTGTAGAAACATCTTAACACGTAGTTCATGATGCTGAAAGAACAATGCTCCCTTTAACCTTTCCCTCATATAGACACCCTTTGACCTTTGACCTTTGCAAACAGAGCAGACCCAGAACAGAAAGCTTCTCTCAGACATAAATTTGTACACGAATATTCATTAGGTAAAAGGTGAAAAAGCCAGGCTTCTTAAGCTGGGACTAGTCATATCAAATAACTGAGAAATAATCATCATACACCATTGAAGATAATTTTTTTCTCTTATGTATTCAGTTTCCTTGGAGACGAAACAGAGAGGATTTGAAGAGCAGGAGATTAATTTACTCAATCAAGTGCGGCGATTACGAGAGAAGCTGGCAACAGAGAGTCGATCAAGAAGACCGCCACCTCTTAGTGTCTCTCAGTGAGGGATGACTGCTTAATGGCTGTCACTTCAACTTTTTAGAAGCCTAGAGGGTGAAATTGCTGTACTGAAGGTAGCCAGTGTAAAACAAGATCAGCCTGCACTTACAGTTTTCTCGGTAGGAACCAGTCCGTAGCCAAAATGACACCATGAATATTGCGTTTGGACCTTTTTAGATAAAAGTGTTACCAGCATCTGACCTGTTTGTTGAATATTTTTTGAGGACACAAGATGTCTGATTACAAATACATTGTATAAAGAAGATATAAAAGGTAGAACAAAACTCAAGTTCAGTAAATAGATATTCCCCAAGTCATAAATTTAAATATCAATATTCATGGTGTAAAGGGTTAAAAATTTCAAAGATAACTGAATCCGAAAACTGACCAGACATGGTTCACACTGATCTTGGTTTATCATTGTCCTTGACATGGTTTAGTGCGTCTCCATTGTGGGAAGATTAGGAGACTGATTACCAGGATGTTAACCCTTTCCCTCAGAGGACACCATAAAAAGACCTATGCGAACAGCATAAAACCAGATCAGCCTGCGAGTAACTCGCAGGCTGATCAGGTTTTATGCTGTTCGCTGCTCCTCAGTGGTCGGGAAATGAGGATTTTGTAATTAAAATTGGTAAGGTTTAACTATGGTTTTCTGCAGATCAGGTTTTATGTGATACCTATTGAGGGCGTCAAAATGAGTCTATATGAGGGAAAGGGTTAAGATAAAATCACTGCCATACTTATACATTAGGCCTAAGAAATAACACAGATAAATGTTATTGTTGTGGGAGGTTTTGGAAGTGGTTCTAAACAGAGAAGACTGTTCTGACCAGTAATATATTAACATATTTAAAGGATGACGGAAACATTTTATTAGGTACCAGGGAAAGAAAAAAGTGACACTAACATTGTTGCAAATATGCAGATAATGGCAGTATTCATTTCAAATTTCCATATTAAAATATAAAAAAAAGTTACTATCATAGCATTGTTTACAATTTTAGTCCATTATTTTGTATATAACCTTGATCTTAATTACTACCTTTACTTTTGTCAAAAAAAAGTGTAATTATGAAAGAAAACAAAACAGAATGGCAATGTGCTTTTGCACATCTGCCTTTTGAGAAACAACATCAGTATTGAATGACAACTTCGAAGGGGGAGGGGGGATTTACTTGATATTGTCAGTGTTGTAATTTTGTACATATTGTAATTTATTTAGGTCTGTGATATTTGTACAATACAACCTTTCTTTATTGATTAGGATTGTATTAAAGTCTGGTTGTTTTTCTTATTTGTTTAGTTTTGACATTTACAGCAGTACTGTTATTTTTGAGTGTTGCAAGTGATGTTGGTAGATTTCTAGACTTTTGTCCCTTAGTCCTTTGTCACATGGAATCCGTAAAGGGAGAGATCTTTGCAACCATTATAAACATGCCCTGCGTTTAGTTAAGCATAACTCTTGCAACTATTAGGGGTTTGGTTCCCTGCTTGCACTCTAAACGCTACAATTAAACAGGGACGCTATCTCTAATGTTGGGAAGTTTTAACGGTAACTGAAGGCAGGGCAAAATTTCCTGCCAGTCAGCGTTTGCTACTCACAGGTGCCTTAAAGATTAGAGTACATACTTACATATTCTAAGGGCTGAGGATTGATTACAGTTTGGTCCTGCACTTCATTAGTTAAATATTTTAAATGGCATATGTATGAGTGTTAAAGGACAAATGTAATGTATAAGAACTATCAACATTTGGGTCTTTAATCAAATACATCATATAAGGTGCTTGACTGTTTTTCTCTTATTGATATGTGAATTAAATGGACAGTTACATTCTTGTGATTATTATTATTGAAAAGATAAATAATTGGTTGGCAGGTATTCTATGGTAGTTTTGCTCTGGGATGACTTCCACCATAATATAATTTATAATTAAACATGATCAGTTATAAGTATAATGTATTATACTGTGAATTCTACAAGAAACTACAGCTTATGAAAGGCTTTCTTCAGTTAATATGTTGATTTTGTGTTTCGTATTATACATTAGGACTGTGAAAGTACTTATTTACATGGTTCTTTTTGTTGACTTATTTTTGTTTTATTTTTTTCAATTCATTCTTTGATATTTGTCATTCAGTTATTTTGTTCATTCTTCAGTCAAACACAATCTCGCAACTTGTAGATGTTAATGCGTAATTTGTGCTTTGTCAAACAAATATGTAATATATATTTATATTGAAATAAACTAAATGATACAACAAAACAGCTTGCTTTTATTTTATTTATTATTCTAGTAACAAAACAAACAAAAACAGGTATAATTAGAAATATTGTTCAATTCGTTATTGATCATTGTACTTACAGGACTGCAGAGAGAATGCATATTGTCCTGGAGTGTCTTAAGTTCATTTTAAGACACAACAGTCACTGTCAGTTCTATAGATTCTGTACATAATGCTGCCACACTACCTGTAGACACGTTCGATACCACACCTGGTCACGAGCAGGAGGTCATGGGTTCGATCCCTGGCCGTGACATACCAAAGTCATAAAAAAATGGTTCTATTATAGCTCCCTTGCTTGACGCTCAGCATATAAGGGTAGTTGCAGGACTGGTTGGCCCGGTGTCAGGATAATGTTACTGGGTGTGGTATCATGCCACATGTCTATGGCGTGAATCTGCAGTGTGGCAGCACTATATCTGTCTCAAGTAGACATTCCAAATGACTGAAATACTGTTGGTGGGACGTTAAATCCAACAAAGAAACACCCGGTCACAGTCTGACATCTGGCCAACTGGGATTGGAACTACATGATATATTCCTTCGGGTTAAACGCTGAGGAAGTACACCGGGCTCTAATTTACCAACCATTATAAACTAAGGGGCGATTTGCATGATTCTTGTTTCTATCTTTCATTTCTTAACAAGTATTTAGTTATAAAAGTTATCATTTTTATCAACTTTTGTCACATATACACACACTGAAAAGTAAAGTAAGTATTCCTATATTATATGTTATTCATACACACGCTCTGCTATTTCTCTCTGTAATAGAAAAAATGTGCTGCCCACAGGCACTAGAACAGCAGAATTGCAAATTTCATTGTAATCTTAACTCAAAATCAGATGACTCAAAATCAAGCCTATCGATACCTTATTTTATTTCACATTAGTGTTTGATGTTTCATTTCCAGTCATGCGAAGATTAAAACAATTTTATTCAATAGATTTTTCACTACGCTTCAGCAAATAAACATACTGCGTTTTTCATGAAAAAAAAATATATGTCTATCTATTCACGTTTGTGACTATAGCATAAAATTTGTTGCATAGAATTTTTAAAACTTTTACAAAGGGACAGGAACGAGGAATATAGTACTAAACATAGAGTTGAAATTAAATGAGGTGTTGCTAGCCCTTAATATTGAGTAATCTGCCCTTGAAAATGACAAAAAAAAGAGCACACACAAAAATAAAACTCACTTTCAGGGGCAGATAACTCAAAGAGAATGGTGACCCCCAATTTTTCCCGCACATTTATTTATAGTGTATTTCTCTATATTCATACAGTTTAAGAAAATTCTCATGACTAGTTTTAATTTCCTTTTTTTTTTGCCTTTAACACATGCTATAACGGATCTATGTCAATAGGCAACCTTAACGAAGTAATAACGCGAAATATCAACAAATTGTACATTTCTGTAAGCTTAAGGCTGCTCCACTATCAAAATATGTTTTGTTGTGTTTTTTTTTGTCGGGGTGGGAGGCGTATGTTATTTTCGTTGTAGTATCTGAATGAACGATGTGAAATAGACATCGACATTAGTTGTGAGATATTGCATGCGTAGATGTTTTAAATCATCCAATCAAAATCGCTGAAAAAAATAAAATATTGATAAGTTATCTTTAATATTATTTAATTTTATGGAATTTATCGCAAGCAACGCGAAGCGGAGCGCTGCGATAAATCCATAAAGTTTAAAATATGAACGATAACATATTTACAGTTTGTTACGTACGCCATACGGCTTGCTATTGACCTCGCGTTGTGGAACCAACTCCCGTTTGATAGACAGTACACATGATGGATATTGTAGTGTGGTATCACTATATCTGTCTCAAGTAGACATCGTCTCCAAGTGACTGAAATATTGTCGGTGGACCGTTAATCCCAATAAACAAATAAACACGGACTCAACATACGGACTCTTGATTGCAATATTTGATTGGTTGACTAACTCGTTCCCTCGAGATAATAAGTCGTTCCCTCGAGATAATTAACTCGTTCCTTCGACTTATTATCTCGTTCCCTCGACTTATTATCTCGTTCTCTCGAAAAAAATAAGTCGTTCCCTCGAGATAATTAACTCGTTCCCTTGACTTATTATCTCGTTCCCTCGACTAATTGTTTCGTTCCCTCGAGATAATAAGTCGATCCCTCGAGATAATGACCTCGTTCCCTCGACTTATTATTTCGTTCCCTCCACTTATTATCTAGTTCGACTTATTATTTAGTTCCTTCGACTTATTATCTCGTTCTCTCGTGATAATCAACTCGTTTCCTCGACTTATTATTTCGTTCCCTCGACATAAAAAAGAACAGTGCGTGTCACCTCTATGCCACCGTACGCTTCAGTTTTGGTAACGTCATGGAAAATGGTGGATGAATTTTAGATGTTCTTCCAAAATACATGGACAAAAATGAAATTAAATCGAAGGGAAAAACAAATAAATGTAAATATATAATTTAATATTTATTTCTAACATATAATGTGAGTTTTCTCCTTTTTTTTTTTTTGTTTTTGTTTTACGGCTTTCCGCAACCTGCGGAAAACGTATAGGGTTTGTTATGTTTATTCTTATTATTACGGCTTTCCGCAAACCTGCGGAAAACGTATAGGGTTTGTTATGTTTCTTCTTCTTATTATTATTATTCCTCATTTTCCAACCAAATCCAAGAGTTAATTTCAGTATGTTGCCAGTGTCTGAGCAACATGAAAATTAAATTGCCTCGACAAAAATGTTCAAATTTTTAAATTCTATCATTTTAAAATTTCAATGACGTTAAATGACGTCAGATTTGACGTCAGCATTAAAAGTTTGTTCGCGCTCTGGAGCCTTTATTTTTTGTCGTTTTATCTTGATATTTTCACAGAAGAAGTATGTTATGATGTTAATGTGCACCTTGTCTTTCAAATTTTCAAATTCGAAACATTTAAGAATTTATGGCAAAACCGAGTTTCGAACTTTGGTCCTAAAACTATCATTTAATGTTACAAAGGCTACTGAGGAGTTAGAAGCATGAAAAATAAACAGCTAATCGGCCCAGATATCTACTTTCTTTTTTCTGAAAGATTACCTTTTAAGTCACGTGGTAATGACGTCATTTAAAGGGCAAAATCCTATTTTTTCAAGGATTTCTCTCGCTCTGGCATCATACATTTCGAGTCAATTTAAATGAAATTGAAATTGCAGCGATAAAAAAGTATCTTTTTATACATTCTTTCATTTTCAATTTTCATTGGCGTCATATGACGTCATATTTGACGTCAGCTTCAAAAGGTTTTTCGCGCTCTAGAGCCTTCAATTCTGATCCGATTATCTTGATATTTTTACAGAAGATGTATTTTAGGGTGTAGATGTGCACCTTAGCATTTGAATTTCCAAATTCGAAAAGATTAAGATTTTATGGCAATACCAGGTTTCGAACTTTGGTCCAAAAACTAAATTTAACTGTTACAAAGCCCCCTGATGCGTTAGAAGCATGAACATTGGACAGCATATTGGCATAGAGGTTTACATTCTATTTTCTGCATTATTTATTTTGAGTCACGTGGTTATGACATCATCAAAAAGATAAAAATTTTTTTTTGCTCTAGTATCATGAATTTTGAGTCAGTCTTAATTAAATCTTCAGAATTGATAGAGTTAAGATTGAAGTGATGCATACTGCCAAAAAAAAAAAAAATTGTCACGTGGTTATGACGTCATGCATACTAAAGCAAGAATTATTTTTTAAAAATCATATAAAATCGCCAATTAGACCAATGAATTTATAATTTTCAAAAATATCGAAACTTAGTACGTTCATAAGGTCTTCAAAATTTCAAGTAATTACGTCATCAAACATGTCGGATATTCATGTTTGATGGAATGCCTACTTGAAAACAAACTTCGAGATATTTTTTTTTCTGGATTAATATAACGTTAGCTGAACATGTCCTTGCAAAAAAATGATATTTTTCTTTAGTCACTTGATTTTGACGTCGTTGAAATATAAAAAATCATTCATTTCAATATGTATTCGCGCTCTAGCGTCATGAGTATTGATGCCAATCTTAAGCATACCTTAAGGAATTTATGTTGTGTCACTTGTTTATGACAACATTGATTTGTAAGCAACATATTTTAAAAAAGATCAAAAGATTGGATATATTAACATTAGATAAGTAAAATTGCCGTACCTTAGCATGCGCAAAAAGTCCAGAAAATTTCAAGTGATTACGTTATCAAACATGACTTATTCATGTTTTTCGTAAAAGGGCTAATTCATGTAAATCTATTAATTTGAAGAAAGAAATGAAAGTGGTCATTGGTTTGATTGAGCAAGATCCCATTGTTCTTTTGCAGGAATGAGTGCCTGCGTTGAATAGTGAATTGTGATACGTTTTTGAGTAAATGAGTCGCATTTACAATGAATTAGTATAATTATACTAGAGCCAGAAAACCTTTACGGATATCTTATTGCATTTGTTATCACGGCTTTCCGCAAACCTGAAGAAAATGACAAATACATGTAATTCTACCTACCGATTTTTTATGTTTTCTAAATGTATAACGGTTTCTTTTTCTAAATCTGTAAAAATAAGCAAATATAATAAGCAAATGAATAGTTGAAAGTTTCAAGACGTTTATAACGTTAATTACATAGAAATAAGAAAGTATTTTCATGATTTTGCTTAAACCCCTGCCTTTCTTTCCATGTATTTTTCCAAATGTAAAACTCAATCAATTTAAAGGTTGGAAGTCATGGATTTCAAACTTTTTTTTCTTCTTTACAATTTCAATTGTGGGTCAAATTGCAATGAATATTTGTTAAGTAATATGCTTACGAAGAAAAAGATATTAAATAGAGAATAAAAAACTTTTAAAATCGATTCCAGTTTGCATATTTCTCCTTGACATATTTTTCTCGGCGACGTTGACTCATTTCTTGTACTATTTCACAAGTGAAATCTTTTGTAGCCCATATGACCGAGATGCGTGCATTGTTTTCACATTCCTTGAAAACTAGCAGTCACGATTATGTGTAATTTGATAATACACAGCGAGGATACATTACAGTGTCAATGTATTCATATAGTGCAAACTTGATTGTACATAATCTCTAGGGGTCTCTGGGGTGGAAACAAATGCATACGTACAATACAAATCATGAAATAAATACACACGTATGTTTGCGGCGAGCAAGGACATATATTTCAAAATGGCAGAATGTATGTACATTGTATTTACACCCAAGGATGCCAGTAAGACATGCACTGATAGATCATCATCGTTCCGTTAATGACTAAAAAGTAATATTGAAAATCATGTATTCTTTAGTGCACTGATGGTACAAAAAGGAATTTATTGTTACCAGAATTTTAAAATATTTAGGTAAGCATCGTTGTTTAATATAGAAGCAACAACAATATAACCATTAACCACCACATAGAACAACACAATGCGGGTTTTTTGTTTTGTTTTTTACATTTTACAGATGAACCAAATTTCAAGATTGGGTTGCTATCACGAGCCAGTAAAATGTTACCCTAAGATATATAACTTTAAATGAACAGGAAGTTTACATGAGCATGCAGTATGTGTGGGTTATATTGACATTACAATACCAGAGTATTTCAATCTCCTTTGGGCAGGGAAGCATTGAGACACATTGAAAAGAACCCTTACCCGTAAAAGTATTTATGTAATATGAGAGTTTTGTTTTGCAAGCGTCTGCATAAGTTTACGCCATGTCATGGAATTGTTTATAAATAAAAGCATGGATTTCTGAAATATCACTAAACCTTTACAAGTATAATCATTCCGGTAACATGAGATTTTGTTTTGCAAACGTGCACCAAACGCTAGGTCAAAATAATGTCTGACGATAGCTAGAGTTATCACTAAAGGCAACTAATACCCCCGATTCTCACCTTGTCTTTGTTATATCTGACCATGAAAGAAGAGGGCCCTAGAGTATCATTAGCCTAATTAAAAATTAAAACAATTCAGGTCATTTGATTTTACCTTGTAAGCTTCAGCAGCTTTGCTTCAAATTTCATATACATAATTCTCAAGAATACTAGTCAATCATCATTTTGCAGACCGCAAATTTCAAGGAATCAACTTTATTTAAGCAATGTTAGTAGAACAAATTTGTGCCCAATGAAATTAAATTCTGACTACTTGTTTGATAGAAGAATTTGAAATGTTCTATATAGAGAAGTCCCATTTTCCGAGGGATAAACTTTACTTTATTTAAGCAATTATGGTAGAGCACATTGGGTTGACCATTTGTACCAAATGACATGAAGTTCTGACTTTTGGGTTGATAGAAAAAATATTAGAAATGTTCTGTACAAAGTATAAAAGGAAATGGGTCGAGCCCCTGCAGTCCTCTTAAGTTATTAATTGTATTTCTTAAATTTTGTTAGAGCACTAAGAGGTACCGTTTCCGTCAAATGATATTAAATTCCTTGAGGAGGAATTTTGAAATTTCTGTATAGAGTATATGAGGAAATTAGCCGATCTCTTAGGGGTCTCATTTTTAAGGGATCAATTTTATTTTAGCTTATGGTAGAGCACTATAATGAAACCATTTGTGCCAAACGACATTAAATTCTTACTATTCTTAGTTTTAGAGGAGAAACACTTTTAAGTTTATAAGATAAAATTCTGTTGGTTGTCATGGCAACAAGAGTTCTAAATGGATGAAATTCATTTTAACGTCTTTGGTGAAAGGCCTACCAAGGATCATTCATGCTAAGTTTCATCAATTTCTACCCTGTGGTTTCAGAGGATATGTCTTAAAGTAAATTGATGACGACGCAAGGTGACCACAAAAGCTCACATTGAGCATGTTGTGCTCAGGTGAGCTACGAAAGGTTATAGTGCTTCATATGACCTGATATACAATTGGAGTGATGATAACGTGTCATGCTACTAATACATGAAAAGCCAAATGATGCGGGTAAGTAATCAAGGAATTATGAATATGAATAATATTTGAAAAGAACAACAGGAGTTGTCCGTAAGACAGCACACTAGACTATTCCAAAGCTTATTATTGACGCTTTACTTTAATCAAAATGCTAAAGTTCAATTTACTAAATTAAAATCACTCAATCTCATAACAGGCGGATCTTCTTCAATTTTTCAAAGAAGATATATATCGGGATTTTGTTATCTTTTTATACATTCGATCATTTTCAATCATCATTGGCGTCATCTGACGTCAGATTTGACGTCAGCTTCAAAAGTTTGTTTGCGCTCTAGAGCCTCCAATTTTGGTCCGATTATCTTGATATTTTTACAGAAGATGTATTTTAGAATGTAGATGTGCACCTTGAAATTCAAATTTCCAAATTCGAAAAAAAAAAAAAAGATTTCATGGCAATACCGAGTTTCGAACTATGGTCCAAAAATTAAGTTTAAATGTTACAAAGCCCCCTGATGTGTTAGAAGCATGACAATTGGGCAGCATATCGGCATAGAAGTTTACATTCTATTTTTTTTTTTAATAATTTTCTCTTAAGTCACGTGGTTATGACGTCATCAAAAAGACAAAATGCATTTCTTTTTAAAGATTTCTCTCGTTCTGGTATCATGAATTTTGAGTCAATCTTAATTAAATCTTTAGAATTGATAGAGTTAAAATTGAAATGATGCATACTGCAAGAAATGTTTGTTTTGTCACGTGGTTCTGACGTCATGCATACTAAAGCAAGAATTATTTTTAAAAAATCATATAAAATCGCCAATTAGACCAATGAACTTAAAATTTTAAATTTTTTCGAAACTTAGTACGTTCATAAGGTCTTGAAAATTTCAAGTGATTACGTCATCAAACATGGCAGTTATTCATGTTTGATGGAATGCCTACTTGAAAATGTGAAAACAAACCTGTTCGCATTGTCGAAGATTTTTTTTTTTCTGGATTAATAGAACGTTAGAATGAATATGTCATTGCAAAAAAAGATATTTTTAGTCACTTGACTTTCGTCGTTGAAATATAAAAATCATTCATTTCAATTTGTATTCGCGCTCCAGCGTCATGAGTATTAATACCAATCTTAAGCATACCTTAAGAAATTTATGTTGTGTCACTTGTTTATGACAACATTGATTTGTGATATATTAAAAAGATCATTAGATTGGATATATTAACTTTAAATAAGAAATATTGCCGTACCTTAACATGCGCAAAAAGTCCAGAAAAATCCAAGTGATTACGTTATCAAAACTTATTCATGTTTTTCGTAAAAGGGCTAAATCATGAAAATCTATTAATTTGAAGAAAGAAATGAAAGCGGTCATTGGGTTGGTTGAGCAAGATCCGACTGTCCTTTTGCAGGAAAGAGTGCCTGCGTTGAATAGTGAATTGTGATACGTTTTTGAGTAAATGAGTCGCATTTACGATGAATTAGTATAGTTATACTAGAGCCAGAAAACCTATACGGAAAACTTATTGCATTTACTATTACGGCTTTACGCAAACCTGAAGAAAATGACAAATACATGTATATCTACCTATCGATTTTTTATGTTTTCTAAATGTTTTTATGGTTTCTTTTTCTAAACCTGTAAAAATAAGCAAATATATAAAGCAAATGAGTTGTTGAAAGTTTCTAGACGTAAATAACGTTAATTACATAGAAATAAGAAATTATTTTCACGATTTTGCTTACACCTCTGCCCTTGTTTTCATCTATCTTTGCAAATGTAAATCTCAATCAATTTAAAGGTTAAAAGTCATTGATTTCAAAATATTTTTGTTGTTTCTTACAATTTCAATTATGTGGATCAAATTGCAATGCATATTTGTTAAGTCATATACTTACGAAGAAATAGATATTAAATAAAAAATAAAAACTTTTAAAATCGATTGAATAACGTGAGAAAAAATTTCTTGAGGAAAGTATTATCATCTTAAAATGTTCCTGTTTTTTGTTGTTTTTTTTTTTTGTTGTTGTTTTTTCTGCATGATAGTAAACGGATGCGTAATCAAATAAGATCTATATTTATGCCTTCTCAATATCTTCTTAAGAAGATGAAAATGATAAAAAGAAAAAAAAGATTTAAAGCTTATTTTTGAACATAAGTATATATTTATGATAAAAATGATTTCCGCATTAAATCATACATTATTATGCATCATTATTCCATTTTTTTGTATTAACTTATATATTCAATACCTTTGAAATAAGCAAACGGAAAGCCGCTTCGTTTGTATCTTAAACAAACGACTTCTAGTTATTAGGACTTTCTGCCTGTAGGCAGAAAGTCATATTGGGTTTGTACTGTTTTTATTATTAGGACTTTCTGCCTAAAGCAGAAAGTCCTATTGGGTTTGTATGTTTATTATTATTAAAAACAGAAAGTCCTATTGGGTTTGTTATGTTTATTATTATTATTATTCTTTTCTTCTTCCTAACTAAACGCTTATTTTTATATGTTGCAATAGTCCTAGGACGATGAAATTTTTATGGCTTATTAGTCACGTGAGGAAAGTTTGATTTCAATGATTTTCAGCACCCTATGACGTCACATGACGTCACAGCTAAAAATAGTGAAAAATGGTGTTCGCGCTCTACAGCCGTCATTTATGGTCGGATTTTCTTCAAATTTTTACAGATGGTACATCTTGAATCAAAGGTGTGCATATCCTGTCAGCTAACCGAAATTCCGAAAGACCGAAGTTCTGTGGCTGAAATAAGATTCGAACATAGGACCGAAAATTTCATTTTAGGATTAAAGAGCTTCAGGATGAGATAGAAAGTTGAAACTTACACAGTTTGCATTTCTGCAGAATTTCTACAAATATTTTGAGGCGTGACGTCATATGACGTCATGTGACGTCATAAGCATACTTCTTAATTTTCATATTTGGGCAATGATTTCGACATGATGCCAGTTGTTCAGAATAATGAAAATTTCAGAGTTATGAAAGGAAAGTATGCGCTTTTGAACAAAAGCATCTTCAGCACCCTATGACGTCATGTGACGTCACAGCTAAAAATAGTGAAAAAAGGTGTTCGCGCTCTACAGCCGTCATTTATGGTCGGATTTTCTTCAAATTTTCACAGATGGTACATCTTGAATCAAAGGTGTGCATATCCTGTCAGCTAACCGAAATTCCAAAAGACCGAAGTTCTGTGGCTGAAATAAGATTCGAACATAGGACCGAAAATTTCATTTTAGGATAAAAGAGCTTCAGGATGAGATGGAAAGTTGAAACTTACACAGTTTGCAGTTCTGCAGAATTTCTACAAAAATTTTGAGTCGTGACGTCATATGAAGTCATGTGACGTCATAAGCATACTTCTTAATTTTCATTTTTGGGCAATGATTTCGACATGATGCCAGTTGTTCAGAATAATGAAATTTCAGAGTTATGAAAGCAAAGTATGCGCTTTTGAACAAAAGCATCTTCAGCACCCTATGACGTCACATGACGTCACAGCAAAAAATAGTGAAAAATGGTGTTTACGCTCTACAGCCGTCATTTATGGTCGGATTTTCTTCAAATTTTCACAGATGGTACATTTTGAAACTCAGGTGTGCATATCCTGTCAACTAACCGAAATTCCCAAAGACCGAAGTTCTGTGGCTGAAATAAGATTCGAACATAGGACCGATAATTTCATTTTAGGATTAAAGAGCTTCAGGATGAGATAGAAAGTTGAAACTAACACAGTTTACAGTTCTGCAGAATTTCTACATATATCTTGAGTCTTGACGTCATATGACGTCTTGTGACGTCATAAGCATACTTCTTAATTTTCATATTTGGGCAATGATTTTGACATGATGCCAGTTGTTCAGAATAACGAAAATTTCAGAGTTATGACAGTAAAATATGCCCTTTTGAACAAAAGCATCTTTAGCACACTATGACGTCATGTGACGTCAGAGCTAAATATAGTGAAAAATGGTGTTCACGCTCTACAGCCGCTATTTATGGTCGGATTTTCTTCAAATTTTCACAGATGGTACATCTTGAAAGTTAGGTGTGCATATCCTGTCAGCTAATCGAAATTCCGAAAGACCGAAGTTCTGTGGCTGAAATAAGATTCGAACATAGGACCGAAAATTTCATTTTATAGATAATGGAATAACAGACTAATACTTAGTTCTTATCATTTGCACTAATTTCGGAATATAATGTCAATTGTTCAGCATGAACATGAAATACTACCAGAGGTGAGTCATTACATGAAACTTCTATCTCCTGCTTTTTGCATTAACACAGCTTGCAGAAAGTCCTATCATTCGTTTTCACGAATGACATCTAGTTATTATTAGGACTTTCTGCCTAAAGCAGAAAGTCCTATTGGGTTTGTACTGTTTATTAGGACTTTCTGCCTACAGGCAGAAAGTCATATTGGGTTTGTACTGTTTTTTTATTATTTTTCTCCTTGCCTACAGGCAGAAAGTCATATTGGGTTTGTACTGTTTTTTTATTATTCTTCTTCTTCTTCTTATTCTTTTTTTCTTCCTCTTATATTTGTGTTAATTTCGAGGTGTTGCCATTGACTCAGAACAATGAAAATTTTATGGCATATATTTCAAACCATGAGCTTTCGGATGCAATGAATTGTATATTCATATGACGTCATATAACGTCAGACTTGACGTCACGTGAAAAAGTTTGTACGCGGTCTACAGCCATTATTTCTGGACCGATTTTCATCAAAATTTCACAGAATGTGTATGTTAGGCTCTAGTTGTGCATCCCGGTGTCCGTTTTTCAAAATTCGAAAAGTCCATGGTTCTATAGCGAATCCAAGATTCGAACCAAGGTCGTAAATTTTTAAATGCTTATAAAATCTGTCCTATTTAAGATAGAAAGTTGATTTTTAGTCAGTATATAGGTCTCTAGAAGTTTTAAACATTTTGTGAAAATAAATGTCATATGACGTCACGTGACGTCATTATATGATAATGTATTTCTAATATTAACAAGAATATTTCTATATGTTGCAATTGTCGAAGGGCAATGAAAATTTAATGACACATGCTTCAAACGCTGAAATTTGATTTCTATGATTGTCATATGCCTATGACGTCATATGACGTCACACTTGAAATATGCAACAAAAGTTTGTACGCGGTCTGCAGCCATTGTTTATGAACCGATTTTCATCAAATTTTCACAGAATGTGTATATTAAGTTCTAGTTGTGCATCTCGGTGTCCGTTTTTCAAAATTCGAAAAGTCCATGGTTCTATAGCGAATACAAGATTCGAACCAAAGTCGTAAATTTTTAAATGCTCATAAAATCGGTCCTATTTGAGATAGAAAAGTGATATTTGGTCAGTATATAGGTCTCTGGGAGTCTTAAAAATTTTGTAAAAATAAACGTATTATGACGTCACGTGACGTCATTATATGATAATGTATTTCTAATATTAACAAGGGTATTTCTATATGTTGAAATTGTCGAAGGGCAATGAAAATTTAATGACACATGATTCAGATGCTGAAATTTCGATTTCAATGATTTTCAGAAGCCTATGACGTCATATGACGTCACATTTGAAATTGACTACGAAAGTTTGTACACGGTCCAGAGCCATTATTAATGGGCCGATTTTTATCAAATTTTCACAGAATGTGTATATTACGTTCTTATTGTGTATACCGGTGTCCGTTTTTCAAAATTCGAAAAGTTCAAGCATCTATGGCGGATCCAAGATTCGAACCAAGGACGTCAATTTTTAAATGCTTATAAAAACTGTCCTATTTGAGATAGAAAGTTGAAATTTTGTCAGTTAGTAGGTCTCTGGGTGTCTAACAACTATGTGAAAATAAACGTCATATGATGTCACGTGACGTCATTTTTTTATTATTATTATTCTTTTCTTCTTCCTAACTAAACGCTTATTTTAATATGTTGCAATAGTCCTAGGACGATGAAATTTTTATGAGTTATTAGTCACGTGAGGAAATTTTGATTTCAATGATTATTAGCAGCCTATGACGTCACATGACGTCACAGCTTAAAATAGTGAAAAATGGTGTTCGCGCTCTACAGCCGTCATTTATGGTCGGATTGTCTTCAAATTTTCACAGATGGTACATCTTGAAACTAAGGTGTGCATATCCTGTTAGCTAACCGAAATTCCGAAAGACCGAAGATCTGTGGCTGAAATAAGATTCGAATATAGGACCGAAAATTTCATTTTAGGATTAAAGAGCTTCTGGATGAGATAGAATGTTGAAACTATCACAGTTAGCAGGTCTGAAGAATTTCTAAATAAATTTTGAGTCGTGACGTCATAAGACGTCATGTGACGCCATAAGCATACTTCTTAATTTTCATTTTAGGGCAATGATTTCGACATGTTGCCAGTTGTTCAGAATAATAAAAATTTCAGAGGTATTGCAGTAAAGTAAAAATGGTGTTTGCGCTCTACAGCCGCCATTTATGATCAGATTTTCTTCAAATTTTTACAGATGGTACATCTTGAAAATAAGGTGTGAATATTTTGGCAGCTAACCTTAATTCCGAAATATCGAAGTATTGTTGCTGAAGTAAGATTCGAACATAGGACCTTTAAACTAGAAATCAAGTTTGCAGTCATGTCCTGACGTCATATGACATCATGTCACGTCACAGACTAATACTTAGTTCTTATCATATGCACTAATTTCGGAATATAATGTCAATTGTTCAGCATGAACATGAAATACTACCAGAGGTGAGACATTACATGAAACTTCTATCTCCTGCTTTTTGCATTAACACAGGTTGCAGAAAGTCCTATCATTCGTTTTCACGAATGACATCTAGTTCTTCTTCTTCTTATTAGGGCTTTCTGCCTCAAGCAGAAAGACCTTTTGGGTTTGTTATGTTTATTAGGACTTTCTGCCTAAAGCAGAAAGTCCTATTGGGTTTGTTATGTTTATTATTATTATTCTTTTCTTCTTCCTAACTAAACGCTTATTTTTATATGTTGCAATGGACCTAGGACGATGAAATTTTTATGGCTTATTAGTCACGTGAGGAAATTTTGATTTCAATGATTTTCAGCACCCTATGACGTCACATGACGTCACAGCTAAAAATAGTGAAAAATGGTGTTCGCGCTCTACAGCCGTCATTTATGGTCGGATTTTCTTCAAATTTTCACAGATGGTACATCTTGAATCAAAGGTGTGCATATCATGTCAGCTAACCGAAATTCGGAAAGACCGAAGTTCTGTGGCTGAAATAAGATTCGAACATAGGACCGAAAATTTCATTTTAGGATTAAAGAGCTTCAGGATGAGATAGAAAGTTGAAACTTACACAGTTTGCAGTTCTGCAGAATTTCTACATATATTTTGAGTCGTGACGTCATATGACGTCATGTGACGTCATAAGCATACTTCTTAATATTCATTTTAGGGCAATGATTTCGACATGATGCCAGTTGTTCAGAATAATGAAAATTTCAGAGTTATGAAAGCAAGGTATGTGCTTTTGAACAAAAGCATCTTCAGCACCCTATGACGTCACATGACGTCACAGCAAAAAATAATGAAAAATGGTGTTCGCACTCTACAGCCGTCATTTATTGTCAGATTTTCTTCAAATTTTCACAGATGGTACATTTTGAAACTCAGATGTGCATATCCTGTCAGCTAACCAAACTTCCAAAAGACTGAAGTTCTGTGGCTGAAAAAAGATTCGAACATAGGACCAAAAATTTCATTTTAGGATTAAAGAGCTTCAGGATGAGATAGAAGGTTGAAACTTACACAGTTTGCAGTTCTGCAGAATTTCTACATATATCTTGAGTTTTGACGTCATATGACGTCTTGTGACGTCATAAGCATACTTCTTAATTTTCATTTTAGGGCAATGATTTTGACATGATGCCAGTTGTTCAGAATAACGAAAATTTCAGAGTTATGACAGTAAAGTATGCCCTTTTGAACAAAAGCATCTTTAGCACACTATGACGTCATGTGACGTCAGAGCTAAAAATAGTTAAAAATGGTGTTCACGCTCTACAGCCGCCATTTATGGTCGGATTTTCTTCAAATTTTCACAGATGGTACATCTTGAAAGTTAAGTGTGCATATCCTGTCAGCTAACCGAAATTCCGAAAGACCGAAGTTGTGTGGCTGAAATAAGATTCGAACATTGGACCGAAAATTTCATTTTAGGATTAGAGAGCTGATGGTGTTTTTATTCGGCAAGGTGTATCTCAAAAACGAACAAGATTCTACCTAGACACTGTGGATAAAATCTGTAGTGATTTGAAAGACCTTTCAGGTGATATTTAGTTTTTGAAGATCGGGGTTGAATTGGTTGACTTATGACAGAAAGGCGAAAAGTGTACTTTTAACGAAATTGAAACGCTGTAGTTTCATGAACTTTGAGTCAAAAATCATGATTTCTTCAGGATTAACACACTGAAAAGTGAAGTGATGTATACTGCAAGGAATACTTGTTTGGTCACGTGATTATAACGTCATGCATATTTAAGCAGAAATTATTAAAAAATTCATATAAAATCGGCAAGTTGATGTTTGAAGTTGAAATTTGCACGAATGCCGTAGCCTACAATGTGCAAAATGTCCTGAAAATTTCAAGTGATTCCGTCAACAAACATGGCAGATATTCATGTTTTTCGGAAAGGGCTTGTATATGAAAATCTAGCAATTTGAAGGAAGAGAAGAAGGCGGTTATTGGGTTGGTTACCCTCTATCCGGACGTTCCTACGCAGGAAAGAGTGCCCGTGTTGAAAGGTGAATTGCGATGCGTATTTGAGAGAATGAGGTGCATTTTAGAATGCAATGGTGTACACCAGGACCGATAAGCATATTGCCTTTGTTATAACGGCTTTCTTCAAACTTTTATTAGGGCTTTCTGCCTCAAGCAGAAAGACCTTTTGGGTTTGTTATGTTTATTAGGACTTTCTGCCTAAAGCAGAAAGTCCTATTGGGTTTGTTATGTTTATTATTAGGACTTTCTGCCCTTTCGGCAGAAAGTCCTATTGGGTTTGTTATGTTTATTCTTCTTCTTCTTATTATTCTTTTTTTCTTCCTAACTAAACGCTTATTTTTCTATGTTGCAATACTCCTAGGACGATGAAATTTTTATGACTTATTAGTCACGTGAGGAAATTTTGATTTCTATGATTTTCATATGCCTATGACGTCATATGACGTCACATTTGAAAAATGCTTCAAAAGATTGTACGCGGTCTACAGCCATTGTTTGTGAACCGATTTTCATCAAATTTTCACTGATTGTGTATATTAATTTCTAGTTGTGCATCCCGGTGTCCGTTTTTCAAAATTCTAAAAGTCCATGGTTCTATAGCGAATCCAAGATTCGAACCAAGGTCGTAAATTTGTTAAATGCTTATAAAATCTGTCCTATTTAAGATAGAAAGTTGATATTAAGTCAGTATATAGGTCTCTAGAAGTTTTAAACATTTTGTGAAAATAAATGTCATATGACGTCACGTGACGTCATTATATGATAATGTACTTCTAATATTAACAAGAATATTTCTATATGTTGAAATTGTCGAAGGGCAATGAAAATTTAAAGACATATGCTTCAAACGCTGAAATTTTGATTTCTATGATTTTCATATGCCTATGACGTCATATGACGTCACATTTGAAATGTGCTACAAAAGTTTGTACGCGGTCTACAGCCATTGTTTGTGAACCGATTTTCATCAAATTTTCACAGATTTTGTATATTATGTTCTAGTTGTGCATCCCGGTGTCCGTATTTCAAAATTCGAAAAGTCCATTGTTCTATAGCGAATCCAAGATTCGAACCAAGGTCGTAAATTTTTAAATGCTTATAAAATCTGTCCTATTTAAGATAGAAAGTTGATATTTAGACAGGATATAGGCGCTAGAAGTTTTAAACATTTTGTGAAAATAAATGTCATATGACGTCACGTGACGTCATTATATGATAATGAATTTCTAATTCTAACAAGATTATTTCTATATGTTGAAATTTTCGAAGGGCAATGAAAATTTAAGGTCGCATGCTTCCGATGCTGAAATTTCGATTTCAATGATTTTCAGAAGCCTATGACGTCATATGACGTCACATTTGAAATTGCCTACGAAAGTTTGTACACGGTCCAGAGCCATTATTGATGGGCCGATTTTCATCAAATTTTCACAGAATGTGTATATTAAGTTCTAGTTGTGCATCTCGTGTCCCTTTTTCAAAATTCGAAAAGTCCATGGTTCTATAGCTAATTCAAGATTCGAACCAAGGACGTCAATTTTTAAATGCTTATAAAATCGGTCCTGTTTGAGATAGAAAAGTGATATTTGGTCAGTATATAGGCCTCTAATAGTCTTAAACATTATGTGAAAATAACGTCATATGACGTCACGTGACGTCATTATATGATAATGTATTTCTAATATTAACAAGAGTATTTCTGTATGTTGAAATTGTCGAAGGGCAATGAAAATTTAATGACAAATGAATCAGACGCTGAAATTTCGATTTCATTGATTTTCAGAAGCATATGACGTCATATGACGTCACATTTGAAATTGACCACGAAAGATTGTACACGGTCCAGAGCCATTATTAATGGGCCGATTTTCATCAAATTTTCACAGAATGTGTATATTACGTTCTCATTGTGTATTCCGGTGTCCGTTTTTCAAAATTCGAAAAGTCCAAGCATCTATGGCGGATCCAAGATTCGAACCAAGGTCGTCAATTTTTAAATGCTTATAAAAACTGTCCTATTTGAGATAGAAAGTTGAAATTTTGTCAGTTAGTAGGTCTCTGGGTGTCTTAACAATTATGTGAAAAATAAACGTCATATGACGTCACGTGACGTCATTTTATTATTATTATTATTATTATTATTCTTTTCTTCTTCCTAACTAAACGTTTATTTTAATATGTTGCAATAGTCCTAGGACGATGAAATTTTTATGGGTTATTAGGCACGTGAGGAAATTTTGATTTCAATTATTGTCAGCATCCTATGACGTCACATGACGTCACAGCTAAAAACAGTGAAAAATGGTGTTCGCGCTCTACTGCTGCCATTTATGATCAGATTGTCTTCAAATTTTCACAGATGGTACATCTTGAAACTAAGGTGTGAATATTTTGTCAGCTAACCATAATTCCGAAAAACCGAAGTATTGTGGCTGAAGTAAGATTCGAACATAGGACCAAAAATTTCATTTTAGGGTTAAAGAATTTCGGAATGAGATAGAAAGTTGAAACTTACACAGTTTGCATTTCTGCATAATTTCTTAATATATTTTGAATGGTGACGTCATATGACGTCATAAACATACTACTACTACTTATTTTTTTTTTCTTCGTAACTAAAGGCTTATTTTTCGCGGAATATAATGTCAGTTGTTCAGCATGAACACGAAATACTACCAGAGGTGAGTCATTACATGAAACTTCTATCTCCTGCTTTTTGCATTAACGCAGGTTGCAGAAAGTCCTATCATTCGTTTAGACGAATGACATCTAGTTATTATTATTATTATTATTATTCTTTTCTTCTTCCTAACTAAACGCTTATTTTTATATGTTGCAATAGTCCTAGGACGATGAAATTTTTATGGCTTATTAGTCACGTGAGGAAATTTTGATTTCAATGATTTTCAGCACCCTATGACGTCATATGACGTCACAGCTAAAAATAGTGAAAAATGGTGTTCGCGCTCTACAGCCGTCATTTATGGTCGGATTTTCTTCAAATTTTCACAGATGGTACATCTTGAATCAAAGGTGTGCATATCCTGTCAGCTAACCGAAATTCCGAAAGACCGAAGTTCTGTGGCTGAAATAAGATTCGAACATAGGACCGAAAATTTCATTTTAGGATAAAAGAGCTTCAGGATGAGATAGAAAGTTGAAACTTATACAGTTTACAGTTCTGCAGAATTTCTACAAATATTTTGAGTCATGATGTCATATGACGTCATGTGACGTCATAAGCATACTTCTTAATTTTCATTTTAGGACAATGATTTCGACATGATGCCAGTTGTTCAGAATAATGAAAATTTCAGAGTTATAAAAGCAAAGTATTCGCTTTTGAACAAAAGCATCTTCAGCACCCTATGACGTCACATGACGTCACAGCTAAAAATAGTGAAAAATAGTGTTCGCGCTCTACAGCCGTCATTTCTTAACCAATTGACTTGATTTTTTCACAGAATGTATGGATTGGGACTTTGTTGTGCAGGATTATATACATTTTGCAACATTCAAAAAGACCAAGGATCTATGGCTGAACCAAGTTTCGAACTTTGGACCTGAAAATTTATTTAAGTATTACGAAGCACTCAGATAAGCTAGAAACTTCAAATTTGGACAGAACATGTGTCTTATCAATTTCTTACAGCTCTGAAAAGACTGACGTCGTATGACGTAAAATGACGTCATGACGCGTTAACAAACTTTTAATCCAAAATGTAGGGTTTTTTTAGCACTACATGCCTTATCTTTTGACCGATTTGCATACAATTTTCACTGAATGTGCAACATAGCATCTCATTTACTTCAGTCACTTCCGTTTCCGGAAAATCGTAAAGGTCAAGGTCATATGTCAGTTGTTGGTGTTTTTATTCGGCAAGGTGTATCTCAAAAACGAAAAAGATTCTACCTAGACACTGTGGACAAAATCTGTAGTGATTTGAAAGACCTTTCAGGTGATATTTAGTTTTTGAAGATCGGGGTTGAATTGGTTGAGTTATGACAGAAAGGCGAAAAGTGTACTTTTAACGAAATTGAAACGCTGTAGTTTCATGAACTTTGAGTCAAAAATCATGATTTCTTCAGGATTAACACACTGAAAAGTGAAGTGATGTATACTGCAAGGAATACTTGTTTGGTCACGTGATTATAACGTCATGCATATTTAAGCAGAAATTATTAAAAAATTCATATAAAATCGGCAAGTTGATGTTTGAAGTTGAAATTTGCACGAATGCCGTAGCCTACAATGTGCAAAAAGTCCTGAAAATTTCAAGTGATTCCGTCAACAAACATGGCAGATATTCATGTTTTTCGGAAAGGGCTTGTATATGAAAATCTAGCAATTTGAAGGAAGAGAAGAAGGCGGTTATTGGGTTGGTTACCCTCTATCCGGACGTTCCTACGCAGGAAAGAGTGCCCGTGTTGAAAGGTGAATTGCGATGCGTATTTGAGAGAATGAGGTGCATTTTAGAATGCAATGGTGTACACCAGGACCGATAAGCATATTGCCTTTGTTATAAAGCAGAAAGTCCTATTGGGTTTGTTATGTTTATTAGGACTTTCATTTAAAAAAACATAAGATTGGACATATTAACTTTAAATAAGTAATATTGCCGTGCCTTGACATGCGCAGAAAATTTCAAGTGAGTACGTTATCAAACATGACCTATTCATGTTTTTCTTTATAGGGCTAATTCATGAAAATATATTAATTTGAAGAAAGAAATGAAAGCGGTCATTGGGTTGGTTGAGCAAGATCCGATTGTTCTTTTGCAGGAAAGAGTGCCTGCGTTGAATAGTGAATTGTGGTACATTTTTTCTAAAAGAGTCGCATTTACGATGAATTAGTAAAATTATACTAAAGCCAGAAAACCTATACGGATAACTTATTGCATTTGCTTTCACGGCTTTCTGCAAACCTTAAGAAAATGACAAATACATGTAGATCTACCTATTGATTTTTTATGTTTTCTAAATGTTTAACGGTTTCTTTTTCTAAATCTGTAAAAATAAGCAAATATATAAAGCAAATGAATTGTTGAAAGTTTCAAGACGTTTATAACGTTAATTACATAGAAATAAGAAAGTATTTTCATAATTTTGCTTACACCTCTGCCTTTGTTTCTATCTAATTTTGCAAATGTAAAACTCAATCAATTTAAAGGTTGAAAGTCATGGATTTCAAAGTATTTTTTTTTCTTTTTACAATTTCAATTGTGGGTCAAATTGCAATGAATATTTGTTAAGTAATATGCTTACGAAGAAAAAGATATTAAATAAAAAATAAAAAACTTTTAAAATTGATTGACTAACGTAAGAAAAAAAACTTGAGGATTGTATTAGTATTTTTTTCTGCATGATAGTAAACTGTTGCGTAATCAAATAAGGTCCATATATATGCTTTCTCAATATCTTCCTAAGAAGATGAAAATGAAAAAAAAAAATAAAAATAAAAATAAAGCTTAATTTTGAACATAAGTATATATTTATGATAATGATGATTTACGTATTAAATTAAACATTATTAGCCAACATTATTCCATTTCTTTGTATTAACTTATATATTCAATACCTTTGAAATAAGCAAATGGAAAGCCGCTTCGTTTGTATCTTAAACAAACGACTTCTAGTTTATCATTATTATTCTTTTCTTCTTCCTAACTAAACGCTTATTATAATATGTTGCAATAGTCCTAGGACCATGAAATTTTTATGGGTTATTAGTGATGTGAGGAAATTTTGTTTTCAATGATTGTCAGCAGCCTATGACGTCACATGACGATACAGCTAAAAATAGTGAAAAATGGTGTTTGCGCTCTACAGCCGTCATTTTTAGTCGGATTTTCTTCAAATTTTTAAGGTGTGCATATCCTGTCAGCTAACCGAAATTCCGAAAGACCGAAGTTCTGTGGCTGAAATAAGATTCGAACATAGGACCGAAAATTTCATTTTAGGATTAAAGAGCTTCAGGATGAGATAGAAAGTTGAAACTTACACAGTTTGCAGTACTGCAGAATTTCTACATATATTTTGATTCCTGACGTCATATGACGTCATGTGACGTCATAAGCATACTTCTTAATTTTTATTTTAGGGCAATGATTTCGACATGATGCCAGTTGTTCAGAATAATGAAAATTTCAGAGTTTTGACAGTAAAGTATGCGCTTTTGAGCAACAGCATTTTCAGCACCCTATGACGTCAAGTGACGTCAGAGCTAAAAATAGTGGAAAATGGTGTTCGCGCTCTACAGCCGCCATTTATGATCAGATTTTCTTCAAATTTTTACAGATGGTACATCTTGAAACTAAGGTGTGAATATTTTGTCAGCTAACCTTAATTTCGAAAAACCGAAGTATTGTGGCTGAAATAAGATTCGAACATGGGACTAAAAATTTCATTTTAGGGTTAAAGAACTTCGGGATGAGATAGAAAGTTGAAACTTACACAGTTTGCAATTCTGCATAATTTCTACATATATTTTGAGTCGTGACGTCATATGACGACATAAGCATACTACTACTACTGCTACTTTTTTTTTTCTTCATAACTAAACGCTTATTTTTCGGGGAATATAATGTCAATTGTTCAGCATGAACATGAAATACTACCAGAGGTGAGTCATTACATGAAACTTCTTTCTACTGCTTTTTGCATTAACACAGGTTGCAGAAAGTCCTATCATTCGTTTTGACGAATGACATCTAGTTCTTCTTCTTATTATTATTCTTTTTTTCTTCCTAACTAAACGCTTATTTTTCTATGTTGCAATATTCCTAGGACGATGAAATTTTTATGACTTATTAGTCACGTGAGGAAATTTTGATTTCTATGATTTTCATATGCCTATGACGTCATATGACGTCACATTTGAAAAATGCTTCAAAAGTTTGTACGCGGTCTACAGCCATTGTTTGTGAACCGATTTTCATCAAATTTTCACAGATTGTGTATATTAATTTCTAGTTGTGCATCCCGGTGTCCGTTTTTCAAAATTCGAAAAGTCCATGGTTCTTTAGCGAATCCAAGATTCGAACCAAGGTCGTAAATTTTTTAAATGCTTATAAAATCTGTCCTATTTAAGATAGAAAGTTGATATTTAGTCAGTATATAGGTCTCTAGAAGTTTTAAATATTTTGTGAAAATAAATGTCATATGACGTCACGTGACGTCATTATATGATAATGAATTTCTAATATTAACAAGAATATTTCTATATGTTGAAATTGTCGAAGGGCAATGAAAATTTAATGACACATGCTTCAAACGCTGAAATTTTGATTTCTATGATTTTCATATGCCTATGACGTCATATGACGTCACATTTGAAATATGCTACAAAAGTTTGTACGCAGTCTACAGCCATTGTTTGTGAACCGATTTTCATCAAATTTTCACAGATTGTGTATATTAAGTTCTAGTTGTGCATCCCGGTGTCCGTTTATCAAAATTCGAAAAGTCCATGGTTCTATAGCGGATCCAAGATTCGAACCAAGGACGTCAATTTTTAAATGCTTATAAAAACTGTCCTATTTGAGATAGAAAGTTGAAATTTTGTCAGTTAGTAGGTCTCTGGGTGTCTAACAATTATGTGAAAATAAACGTCATATGACGTCACGTGACGTCATTTTTTTATTATTATTATTCTTTTCTTCTTCCTAACTAAACGCTTATTTTAATATGTTGCAATAGTCCTAGGACCATGAAATTTTTATGGGTTATTAGTCACGTGAGGAAATTTTGTTTTCAATGATTGTCAGCAGCCTATGACGTCACATGACATCACAGCTAAAAATAGTGAAAAATGGTGTTTGCGCTCTATAGCCGTCATTTATAGTCGGATTTTCTTCAAATTTTCACATATGGTACATCTTGAAACTAAGGTGTGCATATCTTGTCAGCTAACCTTAATTCCGAAAAACCGAAGTATTGTGGCTAAAATAAGATTCGAACATAGGACCAAAAATTTCATTTTAGGGTTAAAGAACTTCGGGATGAGATAGAAAGTTGAAACTTACACAGTTTGCAGTTCTGCATAATTTCTAAATATATTTTGAGTTGTGACGTCATATGACGTCATAAGCATACTACTACTACTGTTACTTATTTTTTTTTCTTCGTAACTAAACGCTTATTTTTCGCGGAATATAATGTCAATTCTTCAGCATGAACATGAAATACTACTAGAGGTGAGTCATTACATGAAACTTCTATCTCCTGCTTTTTGCATTAACACAGGTTGCAGAAAGTCCTATCATTCGTTTTGACGAATGACATCTAGTTCTTCTTCTTCTTCTTCTTCTTCTTATTATTCTTTTTTTCTTCCTAACTAAACGCTTATTTTTCTATGTTGCAATACTCCTAGGACAATAAAAATTTTATGACTTATTAGTCACGTGAGGAAATTTTGATTTCTATGATTTTCATATTCCTATGACGTCATATGACGTCAAATTTGAAATTTGCTACAAAAGTTTGTACGCGGTCTACAGCCATTGTTTGTGAACCGATTTTCATGAAATTTTCACAGATTGTCTATATTAAGTTCTAGATGTGCATCCCGGTGTCCGTTTTTCAAAATTCGAAAAGTTCATGGTTCTATAGCGAATCCAAGATTCGAACCAAGGTCGTAAATTTTTAAATGCTTATAAAATCTGTCCTATTTAAGATAGAAAGTTGATATTTAGTCAGTATATAGGTGTTTAGAAGTTTTAAATATTTTGTGAAAATAAATGTCATATGACGTCCCGTGACGTCATTACATGTTAATGTATTTCTAATATTAACAAGAATATTTCTATATGTTGAAACTGTCGAAGGGCAATGAAAATTTAATGACACATGCTTCCAACGCTGAAATTTAGATTTCTGTGATTTTCATATGCCTATGACGTCATATGACGTCACATTTGAAATATGCAACAAAAGTTTGTACACTGTCCAGAGCCATTATTAACGGACCGATTTTCATGAAATTTTCACAGAATGTGTATATTAAGTTCTAGTTGTGCATCCCGGTGTCCGTTTTTCAAAATTCGAAAAGCCCAAGGTTCTATAGCGATTCCAAGATTCGAACCAAGGTGGTAAATTTTTAAATGCTTAAAAAATCAGTCCTATTTGAGATAGAATGTTGAAATTTTGTCAGTTAGTAGGTCTCTGGGTGTCTTAACAATTATGTGAAAATAAACGTCATATGACGTCACGTGACGTAATTTTTTCATTATTATTATTCTTTTCTTCTTCCTAACTAAACGCTTATTTTGATATGTTGCAATAGTCCTAGGACGATGAAATTTTTATGAGTTATTAGTCACGTGATGAAATTTTGATTTCAATGATTGTCAGCACCCTATGACGTCACATGACGTCACAGCTAAAAATAGTGAAAAATGGTGTTCGCGCTCTACAGCCGCCATTTATGGTCGGATTTTCTTCAAATTTTCACAGATGGTACATTTTGAAACTAAGGTGTGCATATCCTGTCAGCTAACCGAAATTCCGAAAGACCGAAGTTCTGTTGCTGAAATAAGATTCGAACATAGGACCGAAAATTTCATTTTAGGATTTAAAGAGCTTCAGGATGAGAAAGAAAGTTGAAACTTACACAGTTTGCAGTTCTGCAGAATTTCTACATATAAATTGAGTCGTGACGTCATATGACGTCATGTGACGTCATAAGCATACTTCTTAATTTTTATTTTAGGGCAATGATTTCGAAATGATGCCAGTTGTTCAGAATAATGAACATTTCAGAGTTATGACAGTAAAGTATGCGCTTTTGAACAAAAGCATCTTCAGCACCCTATGACGTCATGTGACGTCACAGCTAAAAATAGTGAAAAATGGTTTTCGCGCTCTACAGCCGCCATTTATGGTCGGATTTTCTTCAAATTTTCACAGATGGTACACCTTGAAACTAAGGTGTGCATATCCTGCCAGCTAACCTTAATTCCGAAAAACCGAAGTTCTGTGGCTGAAGTAAGATTCGAACATAGGACCAAAAATTTCATTTTAGGATTGAAGAGCTTCAGGATGAGATAGAAAGTTGAAACTTACACAGTTTGCAGTTCTGCAGCATTCCTACAAATATTTTGAATCGTGACGTCATAGGACGTCATAAGCATACCACTTAATTTTAATGTGGGGCAATGATTTCGACATGATGCCAGTTGCTCAGAATAATGAAAATTTCAGAGTTATTGCAGTAAAGTATGCGCTTTTGAGCAGCAGCATTTTCAGCACCCTATGACGTCACGTGACGTCAGAGCTAAAAATAGTGAAAAATGGTGTTCGCGCTCTACAGCCGCCATTTATGATCAGATTTTCTTCAAATTTTTACAGATGGTACATCTTGAAACTAAGGTGTGAATATTTTGTCACCTAACCTTAATTCCGAAAAACCGAAGTATTGTTGCTGAAGTAAGATTCGAACATAGGACCAAAAATTTTAGGGTTAAAGAACTAATTTCTTAATATATTTTATGTCGAGACGTCATATGACGTCATAAGCATACTACTTCTACTATTATTCCTAATATTTTTTTTATTCGCTTATTTTCGCGGAATATAATGTCATTTGTTCAGCATGAACATGAAATACTACCAGAGGTGAGTCATTACATGAAACTTCTATCTCCTGCTTTTTGCATTAACACAGGTTGCAGAAAGTCCTATCATTCGTTTAGACGAATGACATCTACTATTTGTGTTAATTTCGATGTGTTGCCATTGACTCAAAACAATGAAAATTGTATGGCATATATTTCAAACCATGTGCTTCCGGATGCAATAAATTTCATATTTATATGACGTCATATAACGTCAGATTTGACGTCAGGTGAAAAGGTTTGTACGCGGTCTACAGCCATTATTTCTGGATCGATTTTCATCAAAATTTCACAGAATATGTATGTTAGGCTCTAGTTGTGCATACCGATGTCCGTTTTTCCAAAATTCGAAATGGCAATGGTTCTATGGCGAATCCAAGATTCGAACCATTGACGTCAAATTTCAAATACGTATAAAATCGCTTCGAAATGAGGTACACAGCTGATATTGGAACAGATTATAGGGCTCTAAGTGTGCTTAACATTCTGTGAAGATAAACATCATTTGACGTCATATGACGTCATAAGGTAAAAACGAATTTCTTATATCTTCGCGTTAATTTAAATATGTTGTAAAGTTCCCAGGACCATGGAAATATAATGGCATATACATCAATCCATGAGCTTTTGAATGCAAGGTATTTCATATTAATGTAACGTCATATAATGTCAGATTTGACGTCAGGACAAAAATGTTTTGCGAGGTATACAGCCATTCTTTCTAGATCGATTTTCATCAAACTTTCACAGATTGCATATGTAACGCTCTAGTTGTGTTTCCCGGTGTCCGGTTTTCCAAATTCGAAAAGGTAATGGTTCTATGGCGAATCCAAGATTCGAACCATTGACGTCAAATTTCAAATACGTATAAAATCGCTTCGAAATGAGGTACACAGCTGATATTTGGACAGATTATAGGTCTCTAAGTGTGCTTAACATTCTGTGAAGATAAACATCATTTGACGTCATATGACGTCATAAGGTAAAAACGAATTTCTTATATCTTCGCGTTAATTTAAATATATTGTAAAGTTCCCAGGACCATGGATATATAATGGCATATACATCAATCCATGAGCTTTTGAATGCAAGGTATTTCATATTAATGTAACGTCATATTATGTCAGATTTGACGTCAGGACAAAAAGGTTTTGCGCGGTATACAGCCATTCTTTCTAGATCGATTTTCATCAAACTTTCACAGATTGCATATGTAACGCTCTAATTGTGTTTTCCGGTGTCCGGTTTACCAAATTCGATAAGGCAATGGTTCTATGGCGAATCCAAGATTCGAACCATTGACGTCAAATTTGAAATACGTATAAAATCGCTTCCAGATGACTTAAAAAGCTGATATAGACCCAAACCTATTGCAATCGGATTGAATGGATATTCAAGACATTTCTTTTGGTAACTAGATTACTGAAATTGATCAACTTGTAAGAAAATTATGTCAAATAAGAATTGATGTTAAGTTAATTTTGACATGCGATATAAAGCTTTTACGTTTGACAAAGCTAGCAGAAAGCCCTATAATTCGTATCAACGAATGAAATTTATTGTTTATTTCTGTTTTGTAAATTATGTCCTCGTCAATAAATAAAATATGAATTGAATTGAAATTAACAAAATGTTATTATTAATAAAGAATCAACATACAGTAAATTAATCAATTTATATATTTTTGTCTCTAATCGTTCTTGTTTATTTCATCAGCTGACTGATCAGAAAAGAAATGCTGAGAGAGAGAGAAAGAGAGAGAAAGGGGTGGAGGTGTTCGGTTTACTATCCTTGACAAACTGATATTATTCTATAACTACACCACTTGAAGATAGCATGTGTGATCTTTTCACTGCAAGCAGAATGCGTGGATTAATCGGATTTTGTTTATTATTGCAAAAGTTTGATTTCTTTTAAAATTTAGTGTTTATTGACTGTTTTTTTGACAAAACAATTGTGAGCTCCAATTTATTCAGTCTACGGCAACGTGAAATGCGTATCATGTGTCATTAACGAAAAGAATATCAAGTCAACGTTTCTGATCTCCACTCAGTTTTAGGTAGTTTTGACATGAGGCGCGGAGGCGTGACAACCTGTACCTAAAAAAAGCATGTCGCACCGAGCGGCTCATTGTTTGGACTAATACATGTACTAGAACCACTGTATAGACATTGAGCAAATAAATCGATGCGTGCAAACACTAGAGTAGTTTAATATGTCAATAAACAATGAATGGACTTTGCAAAGCTAGACGGCAGACAGTTACGGACATTATTCATATCGGGGGAATGTATTCACATAGTGTGTGCATATTTGTAATCTCCAGGGACTTCAATGGAGACCAGCTTACAAAACGCAACAAAGGCATTATTGATAAAAATTATCGCCAGTGGTACAAAGAAATTATGCAATCAATTTCATATTATGCACACACAAGTATTTGCAGCGTGCAAGGACACATAAAAAGAAATGACAGGAAATTTACCTGTACCCGAGCATTTTGTATGACATTACATAATATATACTCAAAGTACTACTGGGGATATCATTTACTTTAACTTGTTAACTGATCTATTTTACGTCGATTGGGAAACAAGTTTCTTATACATTTCTTATTATTCAACTTATACTAATCCCTCTCGACATTTCCTGGGTTGGACCAGTACTTTGCGTTTGTGAAGGTCATGACAACTTTTGTCCCAACGGTGTTCGAAAAAAACCAAAACATTCATGAGCACATTACCATTGCACCCACTGCATCCACTTTTAATGGAACAAAAAGAAATGTGCAAAATAATAAACTACTAGTATTTTACCCAAAGTTTTGAAAAATCATTAATATAGAAGCAGCATCAAGATAACAACCACAGGACACAATGCATTATTTTACAGGGGATTGGATTAAAAATTTGGTTATAAGGTTTGGTCATTATTATTATGGGTGTAATATTCATATCCATTAAAACGTCACTTTAAGATATATATATTAAACCGAATAGGAAATTTACATGATCATGCAATACGTGCGGGTTATCTTGATATACATTACGATACCAGTGTATTCATACTCTATAGGGCACCGAAGCAGTGAAACACGTTGAAAAAAAAGACCAAAGCAAGTATTATTATTCAAGTTATACGAGATTTTTGTTATGCATGCATTTGTATGTTCAATCGTCAGGTCAAGGTTATATTTGAGAAATGGCAAACTTTGTATGAATAAAGTTCTCGTCTGTGTGCATATTATTGAATGGCATTCTGTTCAGTCCCCTTTCAATCGTTATTACTAGGTGTACAATGGTATGCATTTTATCTGTCTAAATCAGTACACTGAAACAGCTACTTCATTACGGCTTTCCGCAAACCTGCGGAAAACGTATAGGGTTTGTTATGTTTTTTTTTTCTTCTTCTTATTTTTTTTCATTTTGAGGTTCAAATTAAAACAGGTTGCAAATAAGCCAGCCGCATGAAATTTTAATAGTTATCAGCGTTACTTTGACCCTTTTGAATGCAACAATTTTCATCTCCATATGCCGTCATATTTAAATGCTACCAAATTTGCTTGGCGCTCTGCCGCTGTCATTTCTAATCCGGGCGGTCTGATATTTTCACAGGAAGTGTACATTAGGATGTAGATGTGCATACTTACTAAACTTTTCAAGATTCTTTAAGTTCGAGATTTATCTCAAAAACGAGATTCGAACTTTGGTCATAAAAACATAATTTCGTATTACAAAGGCTCCTGGTGAGCTAGAAGCATGAAAATTGACAGCATATGTGTCTTGAGATCTTCTTTGTATTCCATGACAACTGACGTCGTATGACATCATTTAACGTCAGAACATAATAAGCATTTTTGCATTTGAAATAATCGTTTTTTTAGGCCATGCAGGCTTTATTTTTTGACGATTAACATGTAACTTTCAATTAATGTGCAACCTTGTGTTGCGTCGAACAGGGTGACATCCGTTTCCGGAAAATCACAAAGGTCAAGGTCATATTTCAGTTATCGGTTTTTTCTCCAGACTTTAATATCTTAAAAAAGATACATATTCTATCGAGACACTACGAATATAATTTGTAGAGCTTTGAACGACCTCCCAGATTATATTTAGTTTTTGATGATCGGGGTTGGATCAGTTGAGTTTTGGCAGAAAAAAAACCCAAGTGCATTTAACTGCTTATATCTAAAGAAACATTGCATTTTGTAAATTAGGGTATGAATATAATTTGAAAAGTGATCTCTTGCCATTCTAATAGAGTTTAAATTTTAAGAATTGGCTTAGAATTCATAAAGTTTTAGGGCGAAAACAAAACGACATGAACATATTTTTGTCGATTTTTGCAGTTTTCTAGAGGTATAACTATCTATTATAACCCTTCTAACGGTACCTAGGTTTTTGAAAGTGGACATCATATAATGAAGTTACAAGAAAAAAAAAAGAATTTAGACGATTCATTCATGCACTTTTGCAGTGGTCCTTTAGTTATCGGTACCTTAGAAGCTGTTACAGATAGGTGAAAATAATAAGGAAGTAAAATGATTGATATTGTAAGAGCTTTCTTAAGATACCAAGCGATATCAATGTCCACTCAATAACTTGATAACTAATATGTGTGCTGTCTTCATACTTAGATGAGAGGTTGACATGGATAGTGAATGATCACTATTGATTTTGAGGTCATTACGTCAAAGGTCAAGGTCACACTGACAGTTAGTGTAAAATCCTTGTCCGCAAATCCTTGTCCGCAACAATAAATTGAGAAGGAAAACGCATAGGGTTTTGAAACTTGGTAGGGAAATTGCTGATTGTAAGTTGAAGACCTCTATTGATTTTGAGGTCATTCGATCAAAAGTCTAGCTCACAGTGACATTTAATATAAAAATCCTTGTCCTTTGAATTCCTTGAGAATGAATAAGCTTATGTTTGTGAAACTTGTTAGGGACATAGTCCATTGCCAGTTCACGATCCTGTTTTTAATTTTTAGGTCATTAGGTCAAAGGTCAGAATCAAAGTTTCACTAAATATAAAATCTTTTTTATTTATTACTTGAGAAGAAATAAGGCTATGTCTGTGAAATTTCGTAAGGACATTGCCCACGGCCTGTGACACCTACGATTTTGAGGTAATAGAGTCAAAGGTCAAGGTCACAATGACACTGAGGTCATTTGGGCAGAAAGCCCTATCGTTTGTTCGGGACAAACGAAATCTAGTTATTCTTTTTTTTCCTCCTTTTCTACTCGTTAGTTTCTATATGTTGCAATAGTCCAATGACGATGAAAATTTAATGGCTTATACTTCAAATTTTGATTTCATTAATCTTCATATGCCTATGACATCATATGACGTCATACTTGACGTTGACTACAAATGTTTGTACGCGGTCTACAGCCATTATTTCCGGACCGATTTTCATCAAAATTTCAAAGAATGTGTATGATAGGCTCTAGTTGTGCATACCGGTGTCCGTTTTTCAAAATTCGAAAAGGCAATGGTTCTATGGCGAATCCAAGATTCGAACCTTTGACGTCAAATTTCAAATCCGTATAAAATCGCTTCCAGATGAGCTAGAAAGCTGATATTTGGACAGAACATACGTCTCTAGGTTTACTTTACATTTTCAGAAGATGATTTGCATGAATTCTGACTGAAGGTGTAGCATTTGGGAAAAATGTTAAGTTTAATCATTGCTTATATCTTGAAAACCTCTAAAGCTAGACCGAATTATATGACAATCGAATTGTAAGTATGTTCAATAAATTTGTTTTGTTACATAGATTCTAGAAATAGGCCGAGTTAAATGAAATTGATATAAAAAATGATTTTCAGTTACTTTTGCCATATCCTCCAAGTTATGGCCCTACAAAAACAAGTTAAAGGCAGGAATTTGATATCCTTTTACTTTTTTTCGCTTCCAGTGTTTGACAAATGTAGCAGAAAGTCCTATCATTCGTATCAACGAATGAAATCTAGTTATTATTATTATTATTATTCTTTTCTTCTTCCTAACTAAACGCTTATTTTAATATGTTGCAATGGACCTAGGACGATGAAATTTTTATGGCTTATTAGTCACGTGAGGAAATTTTGATTTCAATGATTTTCAGCACCCTATGACGTCACATGACGTCACAGCTAAAAATAGTGAAAAATGGTGTTCGCGCTCTACAGCCGTCATTTATGGTCGGATTTTCTTCAAATTTTCACAGATGGTACATCTTGAATCAAAGGTGTGCATATCCTGTCAGCTAACCGAAATTCCGAAAGACCGAAGTTCTGTGGCTGAAATAAGATTCGAACATAGGACCGAAAATTTCATTTTAGGATTAAAGAGCTTCAGGATGAGATAGAAAGTTGAAACTTACACAGTTTGCAGTTCTGCAGAATTTCTACAAATATTTTCAGTCAGAACGTCATATGACGTCATGTGACGTCATAAGCATACTTCTTAATTTTCATTTTAGGGCAATGATTTTGACATGATGCCAGTTGTTCAGAATAATGAAAATTTCAGAGTTATGAAAGTAAAGTATGCGCTTTTGAACAAAAGCATCTTCAGCACCCTATGACGTCACATGACGTCACAGCTAAAAATAGTGAAAAATGGTGTTCGCGCTCTACAGCCGTCATTTATGGTCGGATTTTCTTCAAATTTTCACAGATGGTACATCTTGAAACTAAGGTGTGCATATCCTGTCAGCTAACCGAAATTCCGAAAGACCGAAGTTCTGTGGCTGAAATAAGATTCGAACATAGGACCGAAAATTTCATTTTAGGATTAAAGAGCTTCAGGATGAGATAGAAAGTTGAAACTTACACAGTTTGCAGTTCTGCTATATTTCTACAAAATTTTGAAGTCGGAACGTCATATGACGTCATGTGACGTCATAAGCATACTTCTTAATTTTCATATTAGGGCAATGATTTCGACATGATGCCAGTTGTTCAGAATAATGAAAACTTCAGAGTTATGAAACTAACGTATGCGCTTTTGAACAAAAGCATCTTCAGCACCCTATGACGTCACATGACGTCACAGCTAAAAATAGTGAAAAATGGTGTTTGCGCTCTACAGCCGTCATTTATGGTCGGATTTTCTTCAAATTTTCACAGATGGTACATCTTGAAACTAAGGTGTGCATATCCTGTCAGCTAACCGAAATTCCGAAAGACCGAAGTTCTGTGGCTGAAATAAGATTCGAACATAGGACCGAAAATTTCATTTTAGGATTAAAGAGCTTCAGAATGAGACAGAAAGTTGCAGAATTTCTACATATGTTTTGGTTTAGTCATATGACGTCATGTGAGTCATAAGCATACTTCGTAATTTTCATTTTAGAGCAATTATTTCGACATGATGCCAGTTGTTCAGAATAATGAAAATTTCAGAGTTATGACAACAAAGTATGTACTTTTGAACAAAAGCATTTTCAGCACCCTATGACGTCATGTGACGTCTGAGCTAAAAATAGTGAAAAATGGTTTTAACGCTCTACAGCCGCCATTTATGGTCAGATTTTCTTCAAATTTTTTTACAGATTGTACATCTTGAAACTAAGGTGTTCATATCCTGTCAGTTAACCGAAATTCCAAAAAACCGAAGTTCTGTTGCTGAAAAAAAGACTCGAACATAGGACCGAAAATTTCATTTTAGGATTAAAGAACTTCAGGATGAGATAGAAAGTTGAAACTTACACAGTTTGCAGTTCTGCAGCATTTCTACAAATATTTTGAATCGTGACGTCATAGGATGTCATATGAATACCACTTAATTTTAATTTGGGGCAATGATTTCGACATGATGCCAGTTGTTCAGAATAATGAAAATTTCAGAGTTATTACAGTAAAGTATGCGCTTTTGAGCAACAGTATTTTCAGCACCCTATGACGTCACCTGACGTCAAAGCTGAAAATAGTGAAAAATGGTATTCGCGCTCTACAGCCGTCATTTATGATGAGATTTTCTTCAAATTTTTACAGATGGTACATTTTGCAACTAAGGTGTGAATTTTTTGTCAGCTAACCTTAATTCCTAAAAACCGAAGTATTGTGGCTGAAGTAAGATTCGAACATAGGACCTTTAAACTAGAAATCAAGTTTGCAGTCATGTCCTTACGTCATATGACATCATGTTACGTCACAGACTAATACTTAGTTCTTATCATTTGCACTGATTTCGGAATATAATGTCAATTGTTCAGCATGAACATGAAATACTACCAGAGGTGAGTCATTACATGAAACTTCTATCTCCTGCTTTTTGCATTAACACAGCTTGCAGAAAGTCCTATCATTCGTTTTCACGAATGACATCTAGTTATTATTATTATTATTCTTTTCTTCTTCCTAACTAAACGCTTATTTTTATATGTTGCAATAGTCCTAGGACGATGAAATTTTTATGGCTTATTAGTCACGTGAGGAAATTTTGATTTCAATGATTTTCAGCACCCTATGACGTCACATGACGTCACAGCTAAAAATAGTGAAAAATGGTGTTCGCGCTCTACAGCCGTCATTTATGGTCGGATTTTCTTCAAATTTTCACAGATGGTACATATTGAATCAAAGGTGTGCATATCCTGTCAGCTAACCGAAATTCCGAAAGACCGAAGTTCTGTGGCTGAAATAAGATTCGAACATAGGACCGAAAATTTCATTTTAGGATAAAAGAGCTTCAGGATGAGATAGAAAGTTGAAACTTACACAGTTTGCAGTTCTGCAGAATTTCTACAAATATTTTGAGTCGTGACGTCATATGACGTCATGTGACGTCATAAGCATACTTCTTAATTTTCATTTTAGGGCAATGATTTCAACATGATGCCAGTTGTTCAGAATAATGAAAATTTCAGAGTTATGAAAGCAAAGTATGCGCTTTTGAACAAAAGCATCTTCAGCACCCTATGACGTCACATGACGTCACAGCTAAAAATAGTGAAAAATGGTGTTCGCGCTCTACAGCCGTCATTTATGGTCGGATTTTCTTCAAATTTTCACAGATGGTACATCTTGAATAAAAGGTGTGCATATCTTGTCAGCTAACCGAAATTCCGAAAGACCGAAGTTCTGTGGCTGAAATAAGATTCGAACATAGGACCGAAAATTTCATTTTAGAATTAAAGAGCTGCAGGATGAGATAGAAAGTTGAAACTTACACAGTTTGCAGTTCTGCAGAATTTCTACAAATATTTTGAGTCGTGACGTCATATGACGTCATGTGACGTCATAAGCATACTTCTTAATATTCATTTTAGGGCAATGATTTCGACATGATGCCAGTTGTTCAGAATAATGAAAATTTCAGAGTTATGAAAGCAAGGTATGTGCTTTTGAACAAAAGCATCTTCAGCACCCTATGACGTCACATGACGTCACATCAAAAAATAATGAAAAATGGTGTTCGCACTCTACAGCCGTCATTTATTGTCAGATTTTCTTCAAATTTTCACAGATGGTACATTTTGAAACTCAGATGTGCATATCCTGTCAGCTAACCAAACTTCCAAAAGACTGAAGTTCTGTGGCTGAAAAAAGATTCGAACATAGGACCAAAAATTTCATTTTAGGATTAAAGAGCTTCAGGATGAGATAGAAGGTTGAAACTTACACAGTTTGCAGTTCTGCAGAATTTCTACATATATCTTGAGTTTTGACGTCATATGACGTCTTGTGACGTCATAAGCATACTTCTTAATTTTCATTTTAGGGCAATGATTTTGACATGATGCCAGTTGTTCAGAATAACGAAAATTTCAGAGTTATGACAGTAAAGTATGCCCTTTTGAACAAAAGCATCTTTAGCACACTATGACGTCATGTGACGTCAGAGCTAAAAATAGTTAAAAATGGTGTTCACGCTCTACAGCCGCCATTTATGGTCGGATTTTCTTCAAATTTTCACAGATGGTACATCTTGAAAGTTAAGTGTGCATATCCTGTCAGCTAACCGAAATTCCGAAAGACCGAAGTTGTGTGGCTGAAATAAGATTCGAACATTGGACCGAAAATTTCATTTTAGGATTAGAGAGCTGATGGTGTTTTTATTCGGCAAGGTGTATCTCAAAAACGAACAAGATTCTACCTAGACACTGTGGATAAAATCTGTAGTGATTTGAAAGACCTTTCAGGTGATATTTAGTTTTTGAAGATCGGGGTTGAATTGGTTGACTTATGACAGAAAGGCGAAAAGTGTACTTTTAACGAAATTGAAACGCTGTAGTTTCATGAACTTTGAGTCAAAAATCATGATTTCTTCAGGATTAACACACTGAAAAGTGAAGTGATGTATACTGCAAGGAATACTTGTTTGGTCACGTGATTATAACGTCATGCATATTTAAGCAGAAATTATTAAAAAATTCATATAAAATCGGCAAGTTGATGTTTGAAGTTGAAATTTGCACGAATGCCGTAGCCTACAATGTGCAAAATGTCCTGAAAATTTCAAGTGATTCCGTCAACAAACATGGCAGATATTCATGTTTTTCGGAAAGGGCTTGTATATGAAAATCTAGCAATTTGAAGGAAGAGAAGAAGGCGGTTATTGGGTTGGTTACCCTCTATCCGGACGTTCCTACGCAGGAAAGAGTGCCCGTGTTGAAAGGTGAATTGCGATGCGTATTTGAGAGAATGAGGTGCATTTTAGAATGCAATGGTGTACACCAGGACCGATAAGCATATTGCCTTTGTTATAACGGCTTTCTTCAAACTTTTATTAGGGCTTTCTGCCTCAAGCAGAAAGACCTTTTGGGTTTGTTATGTTTATTAGGACTTTCTGCCCTTTCGGCAGAAAGTCCTATTGGGTTTGTACTGTTTATTATTATTATTATTATTATTATTCTTTTCTTCTTCCTAACTAAACGCTTATTTTAATATGTTGCAATGGACCTAGGACGATGAAATTTTTATGGCTTATTAGTCACGTGAGGAAATTTTGATTTCAATGATTTTCAGCACCCTATGACGTCACATGACGTCACAGCTAAAAATAGTGAAAAATGGTGTTCGCGCTCTACAGCCGTCATTTATGGTCGGATTTTCTTCAAATTTTCACAGATGGTACATCTTGAATCAAAGGTGTGCATATCCTGTCAGCTAACCGAAATTCCGAAAGACCGAAGTTCTGTGGCTGAAATAAGATTCGAACATAGGTCCGAAAATTTCATTTTAGGATTAAAGAGCTTCAGGATGAGATAGAAAGTTGAAACTTACACAGTTTGCAGTTCTGCAGAATTTCTACAAATATTTTCAGTCAGAACGTCATATGACGTCATGTGACGTCATAAGCATACTTCTTAATTTTCATTTTAGGGCAATGATTTTGACATGATGCCAGTTGTTCAGAATAATGAAAATTTCAGAGTTATGAAAGTAAAGTATGCGCATTTGAACAAAAGCATCTTCAGCACCCTATGACGTCACATGACGTCACAGCTAAAAATAGTGAAAAATGGTGTTCGCGCTCTATAGCCGCCATTTATGGTCTGATTTTCTTCAAATTTTCACAGATGGTACATCTTGAATCAAAGGTGTGCATATCCTGTCAGCTAACCGAAATTCCGAAAGACCGAAGTTCTGTGGCTGAAATAAGATTCGAACATAGGACCGAAAATTTCATTTTAGGATTAAAGAGCTTCAGGATGAGATAGAAAGATGAAACTTACACAGTTTGCAGTTGTGCAAAATTTCTACAAATTTTTGGAGTCGGAACTTCATATGACGTCATATGACGTCATAAGCATACTTCTTAATTTTCATATTAGGGCAATGATTTTGACATGATGCCAGTTGTTCAGAATAATGAAAATTTCAGAGTTATGATAGTAAAGTATGCGCTTTTGAACAAAAGCATCTTCAGCACCTTTTGACGTCACATGACGTCACAGCTAAAAATAGTGAAAAATGGTGTTCGCGCTCTATAGCCGTCATTTATGGTCGGATTTTCTTCAAATTTTCTCAGATGGTACATTTTAAAACTAAGGTGTGCATATCCTGTCAGCTAACCGAAACTCCGAAAGACCGAAGTTCTGTGGCGGAAATAAGATTCGAACAAAGGACTGAAAATTTCATTTTAGGATTAAAGAGCTTCAGGATGAGATAGAAAGTTGGAACTTACACAGTTTGCAGTTCTGCAGAATTTCTACATATATTTTGAGTCCTGACGTCATATAAAGTCATGTGACGTCATAGGCATACTTCTTAATTTTTATTTTAGTGCAATGATTTCAACATGATGCCAGTTGTTCAGAATAATGAAAATTTCAGAGTTATGAAAGTAAAGTATGCGCTTTTGAACAAAAGCATCTTCAGCACCCTATGACATCACATGACGTCACAGCTAAAAATAGTGAAAAATGGTGTTCACGCTCTACAGCCGTCATTTATGGTCGGATTTTCTTCAAATTTTCACAGATGGTACATCTTGAAACTAAGGTGTGCATATCCTGTCAACTAACCGAAATTCCGAAAGACCGAAGTTTTGTGGCTGAAATAAGATTCGAACATAGGACCGAAAACTTCATTTTAGGATTAAAGAGCTTCTGGATGAGATAGAAAGTTGGAACTTACACAGTTTGCAGTTCTGCAGAATTTCTACATATATTTTGAGTCGTGACGTCATATGACGTCATGTGACGTCATAAGCATACTTCTTAATTTTCATTTTAGGGCAATGATTTCGACATGATGCCAGTTGTTCAGAATAATGAAAATTTCAGAGTTATGACAGTAAAGTATGCGATTTTGAACAAAAGCATCTTCTGCACCCTATTACGTCATGTGACGTCACAGCTAAAAATAGTGAAAAATGGTGTTCGCGCTCTACAGCCGCCATTTTTGGTCGAATTTTCTTCAAATTTTCACAGATGGTACATCTTGAAACTAAGATGTGCATATACTTTCAACTAACAGAAATTCCGAAAGACCGAACTGCTGTGGCTGAAATAAGATTCGAACATAGGACCGAAAATTTCATTTTAGGATTAAAAAGCTTCAGGATGAGATAGAAAGTTGAAACTTACACAGTTTGCAGTTCTGCAGAATTTCTACAAATACCTTGAGTTTTGACGTCATATGAGGTCATTTGACGTCATAAGCATACTTCTTAATTTTCATTTTAGGGCAATGATTTCGACATGATGCCAGTTGTTCAGAATAATGAAAATTTCAGAGTTATGAAAGTAAAGTATACGCTTTTGAACAAGAGAATTTTCTGTACCCTATGACGTCATGTGTCGTCAGAGCTAAAAATAGTGTAATACTTAGTTCTTATCATTTGCACTTATTTCGGAATATAATGTCAATTGTTCAGCATGAACATGAAATACTACCAGAGGTGAGTCATTACATGAAATTTCTATCTCCTGCTTTTTGCATTAACACAGCTTGCAGAAAGTCCTATCATTCGTTTTCACGAATGACATCTAGTTATTAGGACTTTCTGCCTACTGGCAGAAAGTCCTATTGGGTTTGTACTGTTTTTTTATTATTCTTATTATTCTTTTTTTCTTCCTCTTGTATTTGTGTTAATATCGAGGTGTTGCCATTGACTCAGAACAATGAAAATTTTATGGCATATATTTCAAACCATGAGCTTTCGGATGCAATGAATTTTATATTCATACGACGTCATATAACGTCAGATTTGACGTCAGGTGAAAAAGTTTGTACGCGGTCTACAGCCATTATTTCTGGACCGATTTTCATCAAATTTTCACAGAATGTGTATGTTAGGCTCTAGTTGTGCCTTTCGGTGTCCATGTTTCCAAATTCGAAAAGGCAAAGGTTTTATGGCGAATCCAAGATTCGAACTAATGACGTCAAATTTCAAATGCGTATAAAATCGCTTCCAGATGAGCTAGGAAGCTGATATTTGGACTGAATATTAGTCTCAAGGTCTTCTTTACATTCTAAAAAGATGAACGCCATATGACGTCACATGACGTCATAATGCTATTAAAACTTTCGTATTAAAACTTAACGGTTTTTAAGCCCTGTAGGCTTTATTATTTGTATGATTTGCTTGAAATTTTGACTGAAGATGCAGTATTAGATTCTATGGAGCCATGTCACTTCTGTTTCCGGAAAATCCAAAAGGTCAAGGTCATATATCAATTATCGGCTTTTTCTTCGGCCTTAAATATCTCAAAAACGGTAAATATTCTATCGAGACACTATGCGTATAATTTGTAGTGCTTAGAAAGACCTTTCAGATGATATTTAGTTTTTGATGATCGGGGTTGAATTGGTTGAGTTATGGCGGAAAAATGAAAATTTGGTAACCCCCAGTGTGTTTAACAGTTTATACCTCGAAAACCTTTGATTTTTCAAAATATGATGATGAATATTATTTGTAGAGCAATGTTTGGCCGTTCTTTTGATGCCTAAACTTTAATCATTGGCCAAAGATTGATGGAGTAATGGGAAAAAAACGAAATTCGTGTATGTAGCTTTGGTAAATTTTTCATTTTTCAGGTGGTTTAAGAGCTGTATCTTAAATTTATAATATTTAAATAAAGGGAAATTACATCAAAAATAAGAATTTAAACATGTAGAATTTCAGCGATTCTGCCGTGTTGTCAAAGTTCTATGGCTAATATCTCAAAGCTCATTAGAAATAAGTCCAAACCTTAAGCAAGTGAGATGTAGAGAATTTTAAGACGATTATTTTGGTACCTAGAGTTTTAAAATTGATTAAAGTATAAGGAAGTTACATCAAAAATACGAATATAAACCCAAGTGTAAGAATTTTCGAGAAATATCCTACTTTCGCTTTCACGTTAATTGAAGCATTTTCGGAAATATGTAAGTTTACAGCTATGTATTAGTCATATAAATTGCAAAAAACCTTTTACTTATATCATATTGATATTACTAGCTAAACAAGCGTACCCTTTCCGGTGGCCGAGTGGTTAGAGCGTCCGCCTCGGGAGCGGAAGGTCGTGGGTTCGATCCCCGACCCGACATACCAAAGTCGTAAAAAATTGGTACTGTTATAGCTCCCTTGCTTGGCGCTCAGAATATAAGGGTATTTGCAGGACTGGTTAGCGCGGTATCAGGATGATGTGACTGGGTGTGGTATCATGCCACATGTCTACGGCGTGATACTGCAGTGTGGTAGTCCTATACCCGCATGAAGTAGACATCGTGACTGGCTGAATTACTGTCGGTGGGACGTTAATCCCAACAAACTGATATCATATATAGCAGTGTTTACTACACCGATCCCTACACACGAGGTGTGCACACTGGCGCATGTTGATGTCTTTTGTAAACATTTATTAAAGTTGCTTAAATAGTCATGTTTATAGATAAACATTTACATAAGAATGAAGAGTTTCTGAAATATTTTTTGCAAAGGGACTCCTAAGGAAAGAAAAAGATGCTAAATTAAATACTAAAATACAAGTATAGTTTATTAGGTTTAACGTCCCACTATGGAACGCCACAGCTGTCTTATGTTCGGTATTGATGTTTAGATGGGTCCATATAGCATTTTGAGGGATCGTGTTATCATCATGTGGGGTTGTTATGTTATCTTGTTGGGTTGTTGTATCATCATGTGAGGTTGTATTATCATAGGATTAAAAAGACATCATGTGTGGTTTTTTATTGTGGGGTTGATTTGCCATTTTGGGTGGTGCAGTTGTCCATCTGTGATGTCCACTTGACTTAATGTGTGGTGCAGTTGTCCTTCTGTGATGTCCACTTGACTTAATGTGTGGTGCATTTTTTCCTTTTGATGCTTTTGACTCCACTTGATATTATGATCGGTTTATTAGTATTTCATCCTGTTCATTATTATGCTGACATGTACAGGTAGTGTGCTGTGATGTTGTTCTCTCCTTTGTGGTTCATTCGGCACATGTACTGTTCGGATGAAGTCCGAAATGTTGCGAATTGACGATACCGAGTTGGTTTACCGTTATTTCCTTATTTAACTGTTTTCCTGTTTTAATTGATTTAACGTTGTATGTTAAAGGACAACCCAAATTTTAAGATCCCTCGTGTTAGACAATATACAAGTATATTTGCCAACTTTTGAAGTTGCAAAAAGTCACATTCTAGTAGTATTATTCAGGGGCGTAGCTTGGATTCACTAAATGTGTAGGTATGTTTTCCTACCGCGGAGGATCTGTCGGGGGAATTTGGATATTTGCATGGCCGTGTGAACAATCTGATTGGTTTTGAGGCTTTCTTTTTAATGGGAATATAACCATTTTATGTAGATTTTCAAGCAATTATTAAATACTCATTAGTAGCCTTTACACTCATGACTCTCACTCATAACGCTCTGAGAACAAACGTGCATCTAGATCAGTTGTATGTAAGCACCTAATATCATGAATTTGTAATAATTATTGTTACGTGTGTGTGTTTGAATTACACGTGAGACTGACATTAGAGTTTTTATTTAATACTTTCTGTTGAAATACTGTGTTTTATCAGTGAGATTAAATCTCATCTCACGTGGGGCCTCAGTGGCCGAGAGGGTAAAGTCGCTGACTTTAACACTCACTCAGCCCCTCACCGCGTGGGTTCGAATCCCGGATTTTCATTCGGATTTTCATGTGAGGAAGCCTTCCAGCTGGCTTGCGGTAGGTCGGTGGTTCTACCCGGATATTTCCGTGCATTCGGGGTCTTCCTCCACCTGTAATTAGCTTGACGTTGCTTTATGACTGAAATACTGTCGAGGCGACGGCAAAAATCAAATAGTCAAGTCATATCTATATCTCACAATGTGTGTGATATAGATATGCCGGGACTACCTTTATACATGGATATGTAGCAGCAATAAACATAAAATAAAAACAAAATTTGTTTTGAGTGAATATGGAATACATCTCATTTCGAGGTGATACATGTACAATCTTAACATTTTCGCGTGCGCTACGCACTCTTGAATATATTAAATAGAATCACTTCTCGATGAGATATTTTCCATTTTCACTCAAAACAAACACATATCCTCTATGTATTAATCAAACAATGAAACCTGTTGACGTACTCCCTATAATATAAATTTAATAACAAAAAACACATAATTAACGCTCTTAAGCATCGTCATGTCGATGCATAAATATTACATAAGTAGAACATATAGTTTCGTGCATTAGTGCATTTGCATTAGAAAAAAACGTAAGTCTGAAAGGCAATATACAAGTTTCAAGCAAAATTATTAACTTGTTTTAGGTCTGTCGTTTATAAAATATGTACCCTTAAACACCCAGAGGAGAAAAGTAAATTTATGTATTTTGCCTCATAAAATCAAATTACCGCAAAGCAGACTTTTTATTACCTAAGATGTGTCTTTTAAGAGATTTTAACTTAAGAGATAACTGTCATAATAATGGTAATAATTTACGCATGTATGAGTATTGCGTGCGTGTGAATTACGTCTGCAGTAAATGTCATTTCATTTTTAAGATCATTTAGATTGTGGTTCTGTTTACTGAACTGGAGGACCAATTTTCAGTATTTTCAATAATTTAAAATTTAGATAACTGTTGAGATGTTAAAACAAAAATACGTTTTTCCAACTCACTCGTTATTGAAAACTATATAATTTTACGTTACATATAAACATAATAATTCGAAAGTTCACTTTGATACCATAGCACAGATTTTTTCTAATTGTTTGACCACTATTTCGCCTTTCCGGGCTGTTTTTATTTTTAGTCTTTGAAAAAAATAAATGTGTAGGCATGTGCCTCATGTACCTATAGAAAGCTACACCAGTGTTTTTATGCAAATTCTCAATAAAAATGCAGTTTATGTTAAAAAAGCAAATATAACTATGTTTTGCTTTTTAGAATTTTCTTACATCAGTGGATTTCATCTGAAAAGATAAAGAAAATATCTCCGATAAAATACATTGCATTTTACAACATGACAAAACTGTAATTAGTAAAAAGTATTGCACGTGAATGGAAATCAAAGAAACCTATCTGTTATGTTCAATTGTCTAAGCGAAATGTTTATTTTTATTATACAATTTTTACTTAATTCTCAATAAAAAGTTTTAGTTACAAGAAAAGGCGTTTAATAATATATATTAATATATATCTAATAATAATAATTTCAACAAATTTTATCCAAAGTTGTTGCAAATTGTTTAATACAGTTTATCCTATCACCAGACTTACATTGTGGTATAAACTGCCTATCGAACTTTAACACTCACACAGCCCATCACCGCGTGGGTTCGTATCCCGGCAGGGTCATTAGGATTTTTTATGTGAGGAAGCCTTCCAGCTGGCTTGCGGTAGGTCGGTGGTACTACCCGAATGCCTTCGTGCATTCCGGGTCTTCCCCCTCCTGTAATTAGCTGGACGTCGCTATATGACTGAAATACTGTCGAAGCGACGGTAAACTCAAATAGTCAAGTCAAGTCAAGCCTTAGTCAGAAATAATAGGATAAATAGAATACTTGGTAAGTGTTGAATGAAGATAAGTTTATCCTGCTCGGTT
>CM037786.1:37768081-37801020 GCA_021229015.1 Solen grandis | reverse complement strand
GATGCTTTTTAAAAAAAAAAAATTTTTTCAGCATATCGGCAAGAAGGGTTTTCATTCAATTTTTAAGATTTTTTCCCTTTGTTACTGGTTTACGTCACAAAAAGAAAAAAAAAATTTTTTTAAAATTTTTTTTCGCCGGGGATCATAAAATTTTTTTGTCTTTTAAATTTTAAAACAACATTGAAAGGAAGCAAAATAAATTAAAAAGACAAAAATTTATAAAATTTTAAAACGTAATAATCCGAAACCCTTTAAAATGCGCAAAAATCCAAAAATTTCAATGATACGTTATCCATTTTTTTTTGCAGAAAAATGCCTGCATTGAAAGTGGATACGTTTTTTTGATAAAAATCGCATTTTTCGATAATTAGTAAAATATACTAAGCCAGAAAACCATACGGAATCTTATTTCATTTTCTATCACGGCTTTCTGCAAACCTGAAAAAATGACAAATTTCATGTATACTTCCACGATTTTTTATTTTTCTAAAAGTTTTAAAAAAAATTTTTTTTTCTAAAACTGTAAAAAAAGCAAATATACAAACAAATGAATAGTTAAAGTTTTAAGACTTTTTAATTAATTACAAAAATAAAAATTATTTTTATTTTTTGCTTTCCCTCTGCCTTTGTTTCCCTCTAAATTTTTCAAAAATTTAAAAATCAATCAATTTAAAGATTTTAAAGTTTTTTTTTTTTTTTTACAAATTTTAATTTTGGGTCAAATTGCAAGAATACAAGTAATCATATGCTTTCAAAAAAAAATATTAAATAAAGAATTAAAAAAAAAAAAATCGATTGAATAACGAAGAAAACAAATCTTGAGGAATTTTTATCTTAAAAATTTTCCTTTTTTTCTAAAGATAGAAAACGGGGGCATAATCAAATAAGACCATATTTAAAGCTTTCTCAAATCTCTTTTAAAAAAAGAAAATGAAAAAAAAAAAAAAAAAAAAAAATTTAAAAAACTTTTTTTGAACATAACGTAAGTATATATTAAGATAATGATGAATTTTCTATTAAACCTACATTATTATGCATCATTATTCAATTTTTTGTATTAACTTATATATTTAATACCCCTTTAAAAAACAAAAAGGAAAACCCCTTCGTTTGTATCTTAAACAAAAAGACTTCTAGTTATTAATATTTTTTGTAAGAAATATTTTTTAAATATTTTGAACATCTCAAAGGTTTTTCCAATGTTAAAGGACCCTTTTTTTTGACAATCATGAAAATGACAAATACAATTTTAAACAGTGGCGTATGATTTTTCCCCATTTGGGCCAAAAAAACACAAAACTATGACGTTCATCAGTTTTTTTTGTAAAATTGCTGATGAAAATTAACTTTTTATATGATTTATGTGATCACATAATTAACACCAAACCGTGTATTTTGTATTTGTGATTTTGGGGCTTTGGGTTAGAGCTATCAAAAAAAATATATTGGGTAAAAAAAAAAATAGTGCATTTACTTTTACATTTTTTGTTTTTTTTAAAAAATGTCCAAAAATGTTTTTTACTGGTTAAGTCACTCATACTGTGAAACATTTTTTGGGACATTAAACAAAAATAAACCCAAAAAGAAAAATAAAAAGAAAATTGACACTAAAGTGTACATGTTTAATTCAAACGATTGTGGACCCTCATTTTAAGAGGGATTGACTTGAAACTTTATAGTGCATACTCTCATTGGGTGGGAAGCAATGCATAGGAAACCCCATCTTTTTCAAATTTTGGGGTTACATGTTTGCCCCTTCGTAAAAATTCCCGATATAATCTGTACTGGGACGAAACATTGCGAAAAGAAAACCTAATTTTGTGACAATTCCTGTCTCTTGTTTTTTCCATTTTTATTTGACACAGGGCCTTTTTTATCCTCCTTTATTTTAGCTGGTTAAGGGCTGTTTCACCCTTCTCCCCCCAACATAGCCTCAAAATCCAAAAGGTCTAGGCTGCCTTACCCAAACACAAAAAAAAAAGTCCTGTGATAACTTGGTGCCAATGTATAACTTGATTATTGTTTTGCTGTTCACTGTACTCTAATTTTAGTATACCCCCAGCCATGATATATTAGATTGGCTTTGTCCCATCTGGTGTGCCTTGTGATTCCCCGCTCTTTAATTGTGAGGGCATTCATCACAATTGGTGATAACTATATTTTGATAGGGATTCTTGTTAACATTTTGTCCCTAACAACTTGAGAGCCACAAGTTTACCGCCCCTCCACCAAGAAAATTTAAGAAGTGTTTCATACTGAAACACACCTGTCCATTTTTCAGTCTGTCTTAGTTTTATGAGTAAAAATCTTGAAGATGTTTCATCTATAAACCTGCAAACTTGGATTCACAATTTAATTAAATTCACAATTTAATTAACCTTCAGTGCTATCTGTATTGTCTAGTGTTATCATACATTTGTTTTTGTCATACTTAGTCTTAAAGGTTTGGTTCTCTTAAAAGTTTTGTTCTCATTGAAGTTATTTCAACACAATTTTAAGAATTTGACTCTCTTTGTGTGTTTAAAAGCAATATGTGGAGAATACATTATTTCTTATTTTTTTAATTTTGTCAGATCGTAAATAATTGCCAAATGCATGAATAATTAAATCGTTGCAACCATTTTTCAACCTTGTTCCTTAACACACAGTAGGCATGTATCTAAATGATTTTATCAGATTTCATATCGATACATAATTATGCAAACTCATTAAAAATCTGTTTTAATAGCCTTTCGCTACTATCAAATGTACCAAATTTACCTAACTGTAAAGCATAATATTCTTTGCATTATTGTCATCATTCCATACTTTTCCGACTTTATTTCTGTTTACTCAGGAGTAGTTGTTTGATAGTTCAGTGTCAAATGCATGTTCAATAATATTTTGATTGTATCTTGAAATAACTGTTAATAATAACAGCTTCTTGAAATAACTGCTAACAACATGCTACAAGATATTTGATCTGATGCTGTTTTCATGTTTTTGTAACAGCATTAAACAAGTGGCAAATATTTTACTATTGACGTACTCAATAAGCATTCACTATGTGTTATAAGACGTGATTTTACTGCTGTTACTGGATGTTTTATTCTTTTTTTTCTTTTTTTTTATTTCTTATTTTTAGATGTTTAACATTTATTATAAGGGACCAATATTTCAGTTCTAGGGAACCAAGATAATCATATAACATTTATTATAAGGGACCAAATTTCATTAAACTTAAGGGACCAAATTTCAGTTCTAGGGAACCAAGATAATCTCCCACCATGAGTTTTATAAATGGGTTTTCAAAATTATGGATATCTTTTGTATTATCAGGATTTCAATATATGAAAATGACGTATGGTATGCACCCATTAAATAGTATTCACCTTATATCATGATAAAAACATTGCTTTTGGTTGTGTAAAATCTTACCCAAATAACATTATAATCAACACATTTCATTTGTTATTTAAAAAAAAAACAGGACTTTTTTTTTGGTAAATCCAACCTTTTTACCACTATACCGTATAATACATTATAACTTTATTGTCTTGATGACATTAATCAATATCAAATCAAAATTAGACATGACATATTGTACAAGAAAAAGGCTAAAACTTTCTGATCTCATTGTCCTGAGTATGTCCACAGATTTTACAAGATTCAGATCACAAATTCCCTTTTAATCCACACTAGACTGGATTTTTTCACAATGTTTAGTTTTTCATAAAGGAAGAACCTAATACTATTGGTATTTTTATGAAAAGTTCTTTCATTTTTACCATGCTTGAAACTAAGGCTGTACTACTTTCCATTTTCAATAAATTTATATTGATTGGCCCCCTATTCTCATAATGATTAGTTTGTAAACAACATTTGTTGTATTTTATTCTCTGAACAAGTCTTTAAAATAAAACAAACATAAACAGTGTTATATTCTTTACTTCTTTACTGACCCTAAGATATGCACCTATATCCATTTTTTTTTCCAATTGATAAGATTGTAAAAAACATAGCCGGGGATGAAAAATGCCAAACCCTATGATCAAAATGTTTTACATAGAGTAATATAGGAAAAAATAACTTCATCTCTGCAAAAATAAGGCCTAGAGCTTGCTATTTTTTGTGGTAGTATTACAAATCGGCCCATGGGCAAAATTTGACCTGCCCAAGTGGTCATGCTTTCGTCATAAAACTCTTTTCAGGATTTGGTTCCTATACTGTAAGTATGCTTAACAGTTTATCCATCAGTGAAAATGAAAACATGTGGTGAATTGTTGACCTTTTTTTACATAAAATGAGCATTTGTTGCACTTGAACTAGTATAATAAAATAAATGGGGGAAGAGTTCTTGAAATTTAGGAACTGACCATTAACCTAAAAACCCTTAAAAATATAAAGCAGTTAAACTCGGGACGTTTTAAGGGCCATAAACCCCTCTTTTTAGTGGAATTAAGGGTTATTTGCTGTACTTCTTGCATGGATTTGTATTCATATCTATTTTTATGAAAGGCAATGATGGAAATATTTCAAGTGAGCGATTCGGGGCCATCTTGCCTTTTTGTCCTTTAGAAAGGCAAAAATCATTAAATCAATGGGATATGTTTGATGAATTCTCTAGTATTTTTATGAAAAAGAAGATTTATGTAAAGCTGCAATAATCAAGCATCAGAATGCCATATTTTTATTATTTTAATACATTGAACCTTTTGAAATAAGAAACGGAAACCGTTTCTTATGTATTTTGATCCAATAAAACCATCATCACGGAACAAGTTAATGTAATGACTTGATTAACTTTAAATTTTAAACCGTCGCCTCGACAGTATTCATCAATACGACGTCCAGCTAATTATAGTGGAGGAAGCCCCAATGTACGGAGGCATCCGGTAGAAAACCACGACCTACCGCAAGACAGCTGGAAGCTTTCCACATTAAATCCGAATAACCCTAGCGGTTTTACAACAAATCTAATCACTCTCGACGTTCCTGATTGGACCATACTACAACCCTATTGGTTCGATGTTACCACTGCCCACGGAACTTCATTTAAACAATGATTGGTTAATTTTAACTTTAACTGTTCTTTTTGGGTTTAATTAAAATTAGTTTTTTAAACTTATTACGTATCGCTCCATCCAATACAATCACGTTTTACATATGTTCCACCAGTTAAGCTCCAGATCATTTTTAAAAGCCGTAATAACATAGCAATAGACTATTCTATAAACCCCTTTGGGCCTTAATATACACGAAATTCATCCTAAAAATGCAGCCCTTCACTAAAATACCACCCCAATCAACCTTTCAACAGGGACCCTTCCAGCGTAAAAACCCGGTCTGCCATTTTTGGGTGCAAATCTCTTGAATTTCTGACTTATGTGCGTTTAAGATACGATTCTTGCTAGTTAAACTTAATATGTTCAATCGTGGGTTTTTTTAATATGAATTTTAATAATTATTGCTTAAAAAAATCAATGTTGTCATAACCTTTTTACCAACATAAATTCCTTGAAATATGTACCACTTCAGTCGATATTCGTTTCATGCTGAAAATTTAATTAAGATTGCAACGCACTCACGACGCTAGATTCGCGAACACTCTTAAAATGCATGATTTTTTTTTTCAGTGTACTGTATATTGATATTGACCTACTTCTCAACCAAAATTGGTATGCAAATGATTTAAATGCAAATGCTCATTGTTTGTATAATTTTTTTAAAGATTCAGGATATTCCAATTTAAAATGTTTCTTTTCAGTTTAAACATGAAGGTAATAAGAAAATTAGAACTTTTATTAAAATTTAAAGAATGCTGTATTTTTAATATGATTTAAAACGACTAGATAGAAGCAGGCAATTCCGTTTTAGATCACAATTCCCCCGAATTTGAAAAAGTGGACTCGCCTTATAAATTGCCCAAACTTATAAACATCACAAGTTCAAATTTTAAGGGACAGCAAGTTTCATAAAAATTTAATGGAATTGGGAAAATTAAAGCTTTTTTTTTTTAGTTTGTAAAAAACCGTTTTGTATATATTTTTTCACAATACCCCCCATAATTAGTATTAAAACATTTTTTCTAACGTTCAACTTTGTGAAAAATGTATTTTTTAAAATCTTTTTAAATGTTCAATTAAACAATTATTTACTACGCCGAATATCTTTTAAAGATTTTACCGAATTTCTATAATGCAAACGGGTTTGTTTTCAAATTTTCAATCAATATTTCCATGAACAATAAATATCTGCATGTTTGATGCTTTAATCACTAAAATTTTCAGGACTTTTTTCGCATTTTAAGGCACGTCTTTTTGCTAATTTAAATCTTTCATTCATCGTCGATTTATTATAATTTTTTAATACTTTATTGCTTAAATATCATGACGCAAACCCAAGATAAAACAAACATTTTTTATAGAAAACACCTTCATTTTAAAAATTATCAATCGTGAAACTTTTAAATTTTGATTGGCTCTAAAATTTAAAGATGCCAAAAGCGGAGAAATTTTCTAAAAGGATTTTCTTTTTACTTTTCTTGACGCCATAAACCCCCTAAAATTAAAGAGTCTTCGGAAAAAAAAAAGTAAAAACCCGGGGCCTATGCCTCCAATTTTTTAAAAGCTTCTTCTCACCAGGGGCCTTTAAAAATTAAAAATATATTTTAAAAACCAAAATACGAACTTGGTTTGGCCAAAGAAATCTTTTCTTTTCCTATTAAATAAACTTATGTTGGTAAAAAACTTTTCACTGTTTAAATAATTAAAAATATCTATTTGTTTTAAAAAATGTTTAAAAAAAAGCCCAGACAAGATGACCGCCCGGTTATGCGCTCGGGGGAGTCCCTATAAAAAAAACTATATATTATAAGGGGGGGCCCTTTCCCCGACTACGTATGACCCTTTATTCAGTAAACCGGGGCTATAACTGTCGGCGGGGTTTACATGGGAAAAAATAAAATTTTTTAATTTTTTGCTTTTAACTTGATAAGGGACAAAGGGGGCATGACGCCCAAAAACTCTTTATGTTTTTTCCCAACTCTAGTACAAAAGGGAGTAAATCACTTTAAATTCGCTCTTTTTTTTCTTGATAACCCCGCCGGCATCTTCGGTTCCTTGGGGGGGCTTGGGTTTGTTTCCTTAGGGGGCCATGGCCTTTTCCCAAACGCACTAAATTGTTTCGCTTTTTTTCTTTTGGCGCGGGGGGGTACAGGACGAAAGAAAAACTACCCGGTTTAATTTTGCAGATTAACAACCCCGTTTTGGCTTTCCCCTACGAAAAATTGCGGGTACCGCCAAATCGAAAAATTGGACTTTTTAAAGAATTTTGGGGCTTTTTGTGTTTCCGTACATTTCTACCCAAAAGGGAAAAATTTTTTTAAAAATTTTCAATCAAAGTTGGATCCAAAAATCAAATTTGGGGGGTTTGATTCAACACAATATATAAAAAATTTAAAAACCCCCGTACGCGAACCCCGGGGTTAAAATTTTGGGGGTAAACTTTTAATTTTATTTTCTAAGTGTTTGATAAAGAAAAAACCCGGGGATTAACAAACCCGGGGGAAAAAGCTGTTAAACATTTTGTCAAAAGATTAAGCTATTTCTGCAGAGAGGGCCATGGATAGGGGATGTGAGAAAATTTAAACTAAAAATTTTTTTTCATCCATCCCGATACAAAAAAGGGTTCGCCCCTTCACCTTCATCTTTAAAAATTCCCAACAAGGGGGGTTAGCAAAGGGCCCCGGCGATTGATGTTTAAAATAAAAAGACCACTTAACCGTCTTTTTACCCCCTTTACCCGCCTCAATTAAACCTCTCGAATTGGGGCTCATATTTAAATAAAATTTTTGGTCCGGGGAAAGGGAATTCCCCACATTTTTGGGCCCCTCAGTTTACTTTAAACTTTTATAGCGGGGTGTGTCACATTAAAAGCCCTGCTATTTATTGTTTACTTCAAACGAAGAACTAAAAATCTTTCCTACCTCATCGCCTTTTTAAAATTTTTTCCCGCTTTAAAAAACGGTAAATTTTTATTTTTTTTCAATCTTTGTTTTAAAAAACTTGATAATATTTTAAAAAAAAAAAAAAAGGGAAATGGGGTAAACAAGAAACCTTATATTTAAAACTTTTTCTTGGGTTTTAAGTAGTAGTATGGGTTTAAAAAATAATTTTGACTTTCGTTTTACTTCCATATCAACTTTTTTCTAAATGGGGTATAAAGAAATTGGGCAACTCATTTTTAGATATTGACCCTAACTCGGTAAGCTGTTTTTTAATCAAAATGACTTTGGGGGGGGCCGGGGTTTTTTTTTTCTTCATCAAGAAAATTTGTTCGCAAAAAAAATAGCTGAAAATAAAAAATTTTATTTTGGTATTTCTATTTCCCTTATCCAAAATACAGTAAGCATATTTAATTATTTTTAATCAAAAAAAAGTTTCATTTAAAAAAACCCTGATTTGTTATTTGTGGCGATAAATTTTCCCAAAAAAATTTCCCCATTATAAACGATAACAATTTACGTTTGTCACCTCGGGCCCTACAAAAATTTGCCTCTGACTTAACTCCCGTTTAATTTTACAGTACACGTAATTGTTCAGAGTCTTTTTTTCATTTAAAGGGTACTGAAATATGACATGATCATCCGCTGCTGCAACAACTCCCCAAATAAGTCATAAAACCCCTTTGGCAGCTATTTCCCCCCATATCAAACCCCCACAGATATTTTTTTTCAAAAAAAAAGTCCGACAAACTTTTTAAAAAAATATATGGGAAAGAAAAAAATCGGTAATATATTTACTAAAAAAAAAAAAACAAAAAATTTTTTTTAAAAAAACCGTGAAAAAATTTTATTCGAGGATGATACAAAGCTCCGGGAAAGATGGGGAATATAGTTTTTTAAAAAATAAACCCGGGGTTTAAAATTTAAGAAAATTCCTCAGACTAGTGATTATAAAAAACCCGGGTTTTATTCAACCCTTCACAGATTTCATACATAAAAATTTATTGTTTATGTTGGAAAATATGTCTTTTAAATTTTCCTTAAAAAAATGATTTCATATATCACGAAGCTAATTAAATTCCCAGTAATTAAAATGTGATATATTAGGCAGTCGCCCAAAGATAGGCATGACTAAGAATTTAATTTAAAATTTTGCGAAGTTTCTTATGGGGGCATATCGTTTCGAGTATTACACTTAATCGTATTTAGAACTTTTCCCATTTTCTGTGCGTACTGATCATCACTAAAAACTGAAACCAAAACTGTCAAAGAACCATAGTGCGGAGGCACCTGCTTCGTGATATCGCCCGAAGTGGGCGTTTACGAAAATAGCGTTTGTCCCTTAAAATGTGTCATACTGACTAGTTTATTTCCCAGAAAAAAAAGGGACTTCACCGACATAAACGAGGGTGATTCGATTTTATTTATCTATACCGATTTTATAGTAAACGAGTTTCTTTTTTTAAGTTCTGATTGATTTTTAATTCTTTCTTTTTTATTAATGTTTAGTATATTTTATGCTCCCGAGATCTGTGATCGGGGGGGCATATTGTTTTGCCCTGTCTGTTGGGTTTTGATGATATTGTCAGGAACTTTAAAATTGACATAACTTGAAACTTGTATGAATACAGGAATCTATATACACAGGGATATGTAACGCATGTGCCTTTCATCGGGTTATCAGTAATATGTTCGCCTTGCTAATTTACAGGTGTCGGTCATTTTGATTTACCCATTTTGGTAGTTTTCCGGCCTTTATTTTGGAACATAACGGCTCATTGCGTGTGAATTTCCGTTTTTTCCCGCAGTAGCATAGGGGACTAAGACCCACAATTAATTGTACTCATTGCTCTATATAAGCATATTGCACGAATGAAAAATTTCTGTAAGGAAAATGGACATCCAAACTTACCCTCATTAGATAGATCTATTCAAGAGATTTTTAACATGGGATAACCCGACCAACTTTTTGTCCTGTTTAATGAATTACGTTCACTGGTCGGCCATTTTTATTACCAAAATTTTTCAAAAATTCCCCTTCAGCAATGCTCAACTTTATTCATGAATATGAAATGATTTCAACATTATTCCATCTAAAATTTGGATTTTTAAGAAACAATGTTTTAATTACCATTAGGAGGATATGCATGTTCACCCATGCAGTAAAAATGATCATTTGGGCACCTCATTTATACTAGAGAATATAGCTCAAAATGGGGAGAGTTTGAAACAATCATAGTTATAAATAAATAATGGATTTAAAATAAATAAAGTATCATGATTTTAAAATGCTTGTATGCATGCACATGAACTTAATAAGGCACAATAAAAAAAGGACATAGTGCATGTTGTTTTGCCCAGTTTGGTTAGGTTTATATACTTTTATCACATCTCAGAAGATTAACATAGAGTAAAAAAATGCATATTAGCCCATGACTTTACTTTAGTGACATAGAGGTGACAGTCACAACTCTTTTTATATTGAGGGAACGAAAAATTAACTTGAGGGAACGACTTATTTATCTAGAGATTATAAGTCGTTCCCTCGAGTTAATATCTGGTTACCTTGACTTACTATCTCTTTCCCTAGAGATATGATTCACTCGAGTTTAAAAAGAAATTTGTACATCTAGGTATGGGTACTGCAAGAAATTTTTGTATCGCGATATTTTGTTTATATGCTAGGAGAATATGGCAGTATGTATTCGCGATATTTCATGGCTATTTTTTTTAACCAAAGTGCCTGTATTTTGTGAAATTAAGGTTCAAAATAAATGGTTTGAAAAAGGATATGATAAAAAAGAATAGAAAAAAAATTGGGAAAATTTCCCGTTATCACTTTCTTTTTAATGAATGTGTGTATTTAATATGTTGAAAAAATCAGACAAAAAAAAAAGATTGAGTGTTTTGATTCTTTAAAATTTAAAATATTTGTACAGCTCTAACAACGCGTCGATTACGCTCGTGCACGGGTAAAATTGCAATATACCCTCGCATCCCTAGTCGCCTCTATCTCGCCCTACTTTATTGTTTTTGTTGGCATTGTGCTTTTTTAGCAGGTAAATGAATTGTAGTCATAACAAGACAAAACTGCCTGTAAAAGTTAAGTTTGGACTTATGGAGCAAAAAAACATCTGTCACAAACCATAGCTTTGAAACAAATGATGTAAAGGCTCCAAAGCGCAATGTATCAATTTCTGACACTGTGAGTGTATCTCAGGCTCTTAGTCATAACAAGACAAAACTGCCTGTAAGTGTCCACTACTGCCAGCCATATAGTTAGTGTACACTACTGCCAGCCATATAGTTAGTGTCCACTACTGCCAGCCATATATTCACTTACACACATTTTTTCACATAATTTTAAGTTATAATAATTAAAAGTTTCAACATAGCTAAGTGGATAAGTGGCTGGCAGAAATATGCCACCATACAATCACATATTCACCTATGTTAACAGAGTATCATGTTTTTTTTCCCAGATAATTATGTGATAAAATGCTTGTAATCCACATAATTTAACTGACCAACTTGAAGAAAAAGCGCGTTATCCAGTTATCTTAAGTGAGTATATGGGTGGCAGTAGTCGGCACTAACAGGCAGTTTTGTCCTGTTAAGATACCTAAGGCGACAACACGAAAGTTATACTAACTATGGTGGCATATTTCTGCCAGCCACTTATCCACTTAGCTATGTCGAAACTTTTCTGAAAAAAATGTCACATTTTCAGTTATTTATGGTGGCATATTTCTGCTAGCCACATTATCCACTTAGCTATGTTGAAACTTTTCTGAAAAAAGAGTCACATATTCAGTTAGTATCTGGCAAGTAGAAAATTTTCAAGTTATCTACTTAGGTATCTTATCAGGACTTAACTGTCTGTTAGTGCCCCACTACTGCCCAATCACATATTCACTTATTTTTAACTGGATATCATGCCTTTTTCCAGATAATTATGAGAAAAAATGCTTGTTATCCACATAATTTATCTGACTAACTTGAAAAAAGGCGAGATAACCAGTTATCTTAAGTGAATATATGGCTGGCAGTAGTGGGCACTAACAGGCAGTTTTGTTCTGTTAAGATACATGAGAGGATAACACGAAAGTTTTCTACTTGCCAGATACTAACTGACTATGTGACAATTTTTCAGAAAGGTTTCGACATAGCTAAGTGGATAAGTGGCTGGCAGAAATATGCCACCATAGTTATTATCTGGCAAGTAGAAAATTTTCAAGTTATCCACTTAGGTATTAGGTAACTAGATACCTAAGAGGATAACACGAAAGTTTTCAACTTGCCAGATACTAACTGAATATGTGACAATTTTTCAGAAAAGTTTCGACATAGCTACGTGGATAATTGGCTGGCAGAAATATGCCACCAATTCAGTTCAATTCATTCAATGCTTCATTTGCATAACAAAATTATGGTGGCATATTTCTGCCAGCCACTTAATCACTTAGCTATGTCGAAACTTTCTGAAAAATTGGCTAATATTCAGTTAATATCTGGCAAGTAGAAAATTTTCAAGTTATCCACTTAGGTATCTTTACAGGACTAAACTGTCTGTTAGTGCCCACTACTGTCAATCACATATTCACTTATGTTAACTGGATATTATGCCTTTTTTCCAGATAATTATGTGAAAAACTGCTTGTTATCCACATAATTTTAACTAACTTGAAAAAAGGGCGAGATATCCAGTTATCTTAAGTGAATATATGGCTGGCAGTAGTGGTCGCTAACAGGCAGATTAGTCCTGTTAAGATAACTAAGAGGATAACACGAACGTTTCAATTTGCCAGATACTAACTGAATAAGTGACAATTTTTCAGAAAAGTTTCGACATAGTTAAGTGGATAAGTGGCTGGCAGAAATATGCCACCATACCAAAATACATTGTTTTGTATGGTGGCATATTTCTGCCAGCCACTTATCCACTTAGCTATGTCGAAACTTTTCTGAAAATTGTTCACATATTCAGTTAGTATCTAGCAAGAAGAAAACTTTTCTTGTTATCATCTTAGGTATCATAACAGGACAAAACTGCCTTTTTGTGTTATTCAGTTAAATTATATGGATAACAAGCATTTTTTTCACATAAATATCTGGAAAAAAGCATGATATCCAGTTAACCTAAGTGAATATGTGATTGTCGCTAGTGGGCTATGGTGGCATATTTCTGCCAGCCACTTATCCACTTAGCTATGTTGAAACGTTTCTTATGGTGGCATATTTCTGCCAGCCACTTATCCACTTAGCTATGTTGAAACTTTTCTGAAAAATTGTCACATATCCAGTTAGTATCTGACAAGTAGCAAATTTTCAAGTTATCTACTTAGGTATCTTAACAGGACTAAACTGTCTGTTAGTGCCCACTACTGCCAATCACATATTAAATTATTTTAACTGGATATCATGCCTTTTTCCAAATAATTATGTGAAAAAATGCTTGTTATCCACATCATTTAACTGACTAACTTGAAAAAAGGCGAGATATCCAGTTATCTTAAGTGAATATATGGCTGGCAGTAGTGGGCACTAACTGGCAGTTTTATTCTGTTAAGATACCTAAGAGGATAACACGAAAGATTTCTATTTGCCAGATACTAACTGACTATGTGACAATTTTTCAGAAAAGTTTCGACATAGCTAAGTGGATAAGTGGCTGGCAGAAATATGCCACCATAGTTTCTGAAAAATTGTCACATATTAAGTTAGTATCTGGCAAGTAGCAAATTTTCAAGTTATCTACTTAGGTATCTTAACAGGACTAAACTGTCTGTTAGTGCCTACTACTGCCAATCACATATGCACTTATTTAAACTGGATACCATGCCTTTTTCCAGATAATTATGAGAAAAAATGCTTGTTATCCACATATATCCAGTTATCTTAAGTGAATATATGGCTGGCAGTAGTGGGCACTAACAGGCAGTTTTGTTCTGTTAAGATACCTAAGAGGATAACACTATGGTGGCATATTCGGCCAGCCACGTATCCACTTAGCTATGTCGAAACTTTTCTGAAAAATTGTCACATAGTCAGTTAGTATCTGGCAAGTAGAAAACTTTCGTGCAGTATAAATAATTTGACACATAATGCGTTCGTGTCATGTTGATTATAACGTACAACACCCATTGTAGCTGATCCTTGCTCATACAGACTAATTTTAACACCTCGATTAACTATTATATTAGCATTTTTTAAACTTCATAAAATGCTTATGAAGATTCATTACTTCTCTTAATCATGGAAATGTGGATAAACTTAGCTAATTTTCTTAATAAGCATTGATTCGTACTTTGCAATATTTTTTTAAAATTGTTAATGGTAGGCCAAGAGCAATAAGACTTTGGAAAATGTTTATTTCTCAAGTCTCTGTATTGTGGGCAGACTAATAAAAATGATATTCATTCTCAACTTCTTTCATATTGCATTTCTGGCATAATCTTCTTCTCTCGGAATTGATCTTATTCTTCCTTCTTCTATAAGCAGTTTAGATGCAGAACATCTGAATTTTGATAAAGAAATTCTATGTTTCACGATTACAACACAGTTCAAGTACGACTCTTTTACAAAACATGTCTTAAACAATCTGTATGTATCTAATTTGCTGCTATTATAGAACTCTTCAAACCATGATTGTAAATAAACATCACAAATTCTTTGTATTATACTCTTTAAACAAATTAAATCTATGCTCATGGTATTTAAGATAAAAGAAAAGCATAAATTATGTAACATTCTCTTCCAAGCTTTTCATCCAACTATTAGTAAAATATACCACTTTGGTACTTATTTGTTACTAATTTGTATATTAAAGAGTTAGGGTCATTTATTATTTTCAACCACAATGCAGTTTATTGTGCGGATCATGAAACAATAATCGGTTACATATAAATTGTCTTAACTTTAAAAAAAGATCAGCAAGTGTATGATATTTAATATAAGTTGGTGGATTGGCTTTGGTATTAATAAACCTTTTTTGCTAACGTTTTCAATTTTATAATAGTTTTAATCTGTTTTACATGTTACAATTGATAATTATTTAGCTACGCCAAATATTTTTTTAAGATATTTTCTTGTTTCACATGTTCCTGTTTTCTATTTCAACAAGAAAAAAACACATGTACCATCATCTGTGCCAATGTAGGTAAATTGTTTAAGCTGCTAGAAATTTTCCTAAATTATTATAAAATGTAACAGCTTAAACTTAGCTGGTAAGTAAGCTTTATCAGTGAAAGATTTAAGTCGTCTTATAGCACAATTGATAAAGTATATGTGAGGGCTCTCGGGTTTGATTCCCGTTCGCATTTTTCTAAACTGGTTACATGGGACTTTCAAGTAAATACTGCTTTTGGGTTTGTAATTTGTTCTCATACTAGTAAATTAAGTGACTACATGGAAATTAATCCAAATTGGTTTGAGATTATGTGACGGCCTTTAAATATCCTTTGTCGGTGACAGATTTTTTAATTGGCCCCGATGCGCAATCAATAGAGCATTGGCTATTTTAGCAAGGGCTCAGATTGTTGAATCCCAGTCTAAATACACATTTTTCTCACTGGTTACAAAACTAAATTTACTCTTTTTTTTTAAATTTATTATTACCTTATTTGTGTAGGTAGGACAGTCCGTCCATTTATCTCAGGAGGTAATGAGTAACATTTTGGGGGTTCTCCCATATCAGCCCTGTTATCTTTGAAGTTTGAACACCAAGACAGCAGATTAAGTCATTTGTTTGACTCCTGCACTTACAGTAGGCTCACTTAATACTCTCTGGTGCTTATTTTATTTTCAGTATCTTGAGCCTATTGTAGTAACTGATGTCAGTGGAATTTGTATAGACAAATCAAAAGTCATATTACGGTGTTGTGCTGGACATAACTGTCGCTGCGATAGTACGCCAGTTGTATAATTATAGTGATGTCTAGTTAATAACGTGTAAAGAATCACCAACCTTCCACAAGCCAGTGTGAAGGATTGCTTATCCTGCTGGGATTCGAACCCACTATGAAAAGGAGCTACGTGATAAAATGTCAGCAGCTGTAACCATTTAGCCGGCGAGTTCTCACCATGGTCTACTATTGCATGATTTGAAAAGTATAGAATTAAATAGCAATTTGCCATTTACATATTTATCAATATTAATTGCATTTAGTGTTATTAGTAATCTTAATCAGTGAGAGATTTCTGAAAATGACTCGATTAGCTAAATCAGTAGAGCATTGCCCGGTAAGCGAAAGGCCTCAGGTTTAAGTCCCGGTCATGCTGTACATTTTGCTCACCCTTTGTTGTGATTATTATAATTATATATACACACACATATCACACACACACAGCTAAAGCGATCTTTTCATGAACTCATAAAAATCTATTCTTTTATCAAAGCCTTTATTTTTTATTCAAGAAACTTATTTCAATACTGTACACTAATGTCTGTAGATCATCTACTGATATATATATATATATAGAATAATTTAGATTTATAGTAAGGCTACAAAGATGCAACAACAACACAATTTCAGTATCTGAATCGGGATATGATTTGTTGTAGATCACAATACTGGTCTAAAACAACGGATGTACCGTAAATGCATTTTGTAAACAATCGTGCGATTTTAAACACTAGTTTCGTCTTTTAGCTAAAATATATCGTCCTTAAACTACAAATCAAATCAAAATTAAATAATTTCCAATAAAAGCACGTCATTGTTCGATTATGAACGTTCGGCTTTTCTCGATAGAAATAAAATGATCGCTATTTTCCGATTGGAGGTCAGGTAAAAATCGATTGATTTTAAAGGATCCGATCTTTTATCTGCTGTTTCCGGTCGGAAATTCGTTATTTTCAAGGTACAAAATGCACGATATCTCAGCTAATATAAATCTGTTTTTCAAAAACAGGACATATTTAGAATCAGGAAACACTGCTTTTTCAATATCAATAATAAAAATATATGTAAGAACTCTAGTTTTTGAAAAAGATTTTGAAAAAAACGACGATCCAAAAATTCACCGACGTGGGTAATATTACTTTTGCTAGTATTTATCGACATAATATTCGTATCACACCAATCCTGCAGGCCATTTAACAAAATTTGTAAGTCATGTTCACATCCAATAACACAACATCATCGGCTTATAAAGTATACATACAATTTCATTATCATTATTAACACCAACATTAAAGTCTAATATGAATATATGTGAAAGTATAGCTTGGTATGTGGGGCAATATTGTGTAATTTATGAATACACCATATAGCATGTATTCGACATTTTGACCGGTTAGCCACCATTTTTCTCTGTTAAATAATATTTTAACAAAGTCTGTCTTATAAATCTAGGCGTTTCTCAGCACAAACAGGTTTGTGAAACTATTCCTTGCATATCATAATCGTCAGTGATTCATAATATTGCCTTAAATGTGTATATAACAACCCTAGAGAACGCTGGTTTGTTCACCGTGTAGCCATTTTTTTTTTGTTTTTTTTGTTTTTTGTTTTTTTTTTGTTTTGTTTTTGACGATATTTCAACTAAAAAGTTCATGTAAATCTAGATGTTTATGATATTACCTTTAAATGTGCATATAACAGCATTTAGAAAACACTAGTTGGTTCACCATATAGCCTATATTCGTCATTTTGACCCAATGGCCGCCATTTTTCTGTTTTGAACGACATTTTAAAGATTTCTTCCTATAAAAATATGTGTTTCTCGCACACATTACTGGCATAGTCCAATCGTTCAATATGTATAATATTACCTTTATATGTGCATATTCAAACAATAGAGAACGCTAGTTGGTTCATCGTATAGCATATATCCGTGGTGCCGGCCGGTTTCTTTTGTTTTTTAACGATATTTTAAAGAATTTTGTCCTACAAATCTTTGTGTTACTTGGCACCTTACAAGTTTATGAAGGGCGTATTTCACAATAGCAGTTTTTACTGTATAGACAAAGAAGGAAAATCAAAACTAGTGAACAGATTTTTTAAACTTGGCATAATTATAGAGAATCACTCTAGAAACATATTTATGGGTCTGCACACTACTTTTTGACCCCCATTTTTTTATCCCATAAATTTATACTTTTCCGCACTTTTGATCATTCACTGTTTCACACCCCATACCCTTTAAACACAAACATACTTTTAGACTTATAATTTGGTTAACTCGATGGTTAATACTTGGGAAACCGAAAGCATGTACATAACCACTCCTGGGGCCGCCGTGGCCGAGCGGTTACAGTCGTGGACTACAAATATCTCAGCCCCTCACCGCTGTGGGTTCGAATTCCGGTAGTGACTTCGGATTTTTCATGTGAGGAAGCCTTCCAGCTGACTTGCGGTAGGTCGGTGGTTCTACCCGGGTACCTCTGTGTACTCGGGGTCTTCCTCCACCTGTAATTAGCTGGACGTCGCTATATGATTGAAATACTATCGCAGCGACGGTAAACTCAAATACAACAACAACAACATAACCACTCCTCGTATCATCTCTAATGACTTTAAATAACAAATCATAAAACTGACCTTGAATTAAAACTTTCACCATAGTGATTGTTTACCATAAAAGATGCGTATCGATCGATTTCCCAAAGCTGAATGGATATTTATAATCCGCTACTGACGGAAATAACTTTTCTTTTAAATTGAATACTTTCCTCAAACTCAGTAAATTGAAATTTTAATCAAGAAGTAATCCTAGCTGGATCTCGTATATTTTAATATACAAAAATATATTAGGAACATATTGAACATAAAATAGCCACGTTCAATGCGTAACGTGTGGTGTGGCCTAGTTTAAAGACCCGTATCTGTGACGCATGTGTCACATTTACAGGTACTGTTCAAATGCTTAGCGGTATTGTTGAGCCAACAGTTGAAAAAGAAAGGGTGTCCCTCATGCGTCGCGGAACATATCCTAACACGCCGAGACAGACATTCAGGAGGCTCGCTACCTATTCGTGTAAGGTCGTCTTACTTCTCACCGATGTGGGTTGGAATGTCTTTAAACTTAAAGAAGGTTGAGTGACCAACTACACACCCATAACGAAACATTTCTAAACATGCCTTAATGAAGATAAACTCTTTAAGTAACGCATATTCATGAACAAATTTATGATTTGATGAATATTAACTTACTGAACTTAAAATGATATATGAATTTGCCAAAGAGACTGTGTAGACAGAGGAGACCCTGGTGAGGCAGCTCCTATTAGAGCCATCTGATCAGAGACTGTTCTTTTGGCCAATGCGTTAAAATTAGTCTATATATAGGAAAGGGTTAATTAATTAAAATAATGATATATGCAAGATTTTTTTTCTATTTGTAGAGCAATGCCACCGGCTTAAAGGCGCATATACGGACAGTTTTGCCGCATACTAGAGACATGATGTCGCACCTGTCACGTCATTCTTTTCTATGCCAGTGATATTTTTAACGAGTTAAATATGTTTCAGCTGCCATAGATCGAACCATGACCTATCGGTCCTGAATGTAATCCACAACAATCGGCTAATGATCATATATGCGATCGATGTCAATGCTCAGCTAAAAGCGTTGACATTGATCAACTGTTTTTGAAATTTCTACATTTTAGTGAGTAATTATTATTCAAACAATCAGATTCTGTTAATATCACGTTTTCACGAACTTGTCGAAGTTTGTCTTCTGTTATCTTTTGTTCACATCTGCAAAATAAAATTTGTACGAATAAATTAGATTATATCCACGCGCGGGCCCAGCAATGTATGTATAGATAATTGCTGGTCCCGCGATACATTCGTACAAATTATGTATACAAAAGGTCGCATTCAAGGCACTTAGATACCTAACCAAAATGTATAAATGCAATATAATGTTTTTGATACTTTTTGATGAATGTTTCAATAAAGAGGATAATTTTATGGTAGCGAGCCTCATTATCGAGACTTAACCTCAAGTACGCATGTGTGTATTGGTCGTTCTATTTTCAGCGAGGCTTGCAAATAATGTAAACACAATATTAGGAGGTTGCTAAGTTTTGCTAGCAATATATTGTCATATAAAATAAGTTTGTGACATGTTTGATAATGTGGGATACTCAGGAAGGACGAATACAAGAGCCTAATAGGCTTAAAGCTAATCACATCAGGTATATGGTTTACACTTCTTTAAAATATAGTTAGTAAATATATTTTATTCCTGCGTTAAGATTATGTACGTGTTATAATTAGAGTATGATTACATGTAATGACATTAATATATAGCGATATTATTCATATAATAATATGTGAATATGAACATATAAAAGATTGACACATCTATATGCATATACAGTACGTATAACGAAACAGTTGGTCACATATACGAGTATATATATATATGTATATATCATCACTTCATACTCATTGATGACATACTGATGCATTAATTATATAATTGTATAGTGCATGTGTACGTGGATCTCTATCAAGTCTATTCAAATCATAATCCTGGGGTGAAATTTTACGCCGCCCAAGGGGTCATTTGATTTATAGGAAACACTATCTCAGTGTCTAGAGTTGAGAAACATGACCTGGCGAACTCAGCCAGTTTGTTCAAATTATGACCCTTTAGTCAAAATTGACCCACAGGTACTGTTTAGTGTGTGGGACTGAACTTTGACTTGGTGGCCTTGTGGGTTTTTTTTTGTTGTTGTTTCTCTAAGTTTAGACCACTGGTACACTTGTTTGTGTGTATATGGCTAAACCTAGCCTATATCTTTCAGGAATTATTTAAACCGATTTCTTTAAGTCGATCACAAAACAAAAATTTATATAAAGTAATTTTGACGGTTCCTGTGTTCGACTATTACTGTATATCATGGTGTTTTTAACATCAATTTAACTGCACCTTGTAAACTCAAATATGGCCAATATATTTCATGACTGAGTGTGATATGTGATGACCGAATGTGATATTTGATTCTTTCATGACTGAGTGTAATATGTGATTTTTCATGATTGGGTGTGATATTTGATATTTCATGACTGAGTGTGATATGTGATTTTTCATGACATAGTGTGATGTGTGATATTTAATGACTGAGTGTGATATGTGATATTTCATAAGTAGTTTTCGAGAAATGGAGCTTCTGGAGGTCCGGTGTATGTTCATACGTGCACAAAATTCGAAATACTAGAGCTGACTTAATCGTCACGTAATAATAGTAAGCTACATGTTTAAGTTCACGGATATCTCAGGGTATTGAACCAAGGTTTTAAGCCGCCATCCAAGCGCTTGGTGGTCTCTTCAGGTTAGGCTGGTGGTTCCATGTTTTAGTTCACGGATATCTCAGTGTATTGAACCAAGGTTTTAAGCTGCCATCTAAGCGCTTGGTGGCCTCTTCAGGTTAGGCTGGTGGTTCCATGTTTTAGTTCACGGATATCTCAGTGTATTGAACCAAGGTTTTAAGCTGCCATCTAAGCGCTTGGTGGTCTCTTCAGGTTAGGCTGGTGGTTCCATGTTTTAGTTCACGGATATCTCAGTGTATTGAACCAAGGTTTTAAGCGCCATCAAGCGCTTGGTGGTCTCTTCAGGTTAGGCTGGTGGTTCCATGTTTTATTACGCGGATATCTCATTTGCGCTTGGTGGCCTCTTCAGGTTAGGCTGGTGGTTCCAGAGTTATATTTAGTTTGAGATGGAGTCTGAGTGTTTTGATTAGGTTTGATACCATTGCTTTCCGGCGTGAGCTGTATAAAATGGATTTTGACCTATTCCTTGACAAAACTAATATTGGTTAACAATCGAAGAATTCGGAAAAGCACCCGTTTTACTGGTTTGGGGAAAAAACACCCAGTTGAAAAAGTAAAGTTCTGAGGCGAAGTTAACTCGGAAGTGGATTCAATCTCATTAAAATCAGATTCAGTATGCTAACTGGATCTGACCACATCGTATTGAGGGTCGTCTCAGATTGACATTTCTATAAGCCAATCAAATCGGCGGCTGTAAGCCAAAGGCCCCGGTACGAGTCCCGGTCAAGCTGCACATTTTTCTCACCCTGTGACAAATGTTTTACCAAAGTCAGTTAGTAACGTGCTATTTAAATGGTTTAAAATCGAGCACTTGTTTATGCATATATATTTTAAAAGGACAATCTGACGTGACCCGTAATGCGATGTTGTCAGATCCTAATCCCGGATAGTAGAGGAGTGCAAATTAGGATATGATTTTAATGAGATTGAAGTGGACTCATCCCTTAAATCATCTAACTTAAGCTATCTATAGTAACAGCGCACTTATTCTAAACTACCCTGAGATCGAGTCCTGCAAATGTATTTTTTATAAAAAAAAATCTTTTTCTTTTTTCTTTTCTTTTCTAAATGCCTAGTATATTACATCTCCTTAACATTTTCTAGCATTATTAAAAAAAAAACAAAAAAAAAAACAACAAAAAAAACATTAAAATAGTGATCGTATATGGATTGTTTCTTAGTTTAGTTATTTTGGAAATCATTGTCAAATCATTTTGGTCTAATCATCAGGCAGGTTGCCCAAGGAAAATGTTATATATATATATATATATATTTGTTTACTTTATAGCCTCGTCTGCATGGTGTCATCAGCTGAATCATTATTACATTTAAGTACATGTATATTCTAGTTTCATCCATTCGGTGTAATTTTATTTACATATAGTTTAAGCTTTGGAGTAAAAGTAGTGCCCAGGTTACCGCTCGATCCCGTGCCCACTACACCATTATCATTATACCACATTTATACAGCACTTATAGTTTACGTATATTCAAAAGTGCGTATAAGTGAGTACCACATCAAGATATATCTGGTTTGCATTTGTCTTCACCGTAAAATGATCGTACTAACGGAGATATTGATCTATTGACACCTGAGAAGAGGTTGTCTGTACACATACTCCTGACATTGTTATGGTTGGATTAATTGTCCCCACCCATTTTGCTAAATAAATATACATTTGTGAAAAGAAAATACTATATTTAGATAATGTCAAAACAAGTTGTACTTATTATTGCATGAAAAATGATATTTTGATCGTCGACAAGGTCTATTTACTTCACACACACACACACACACACACAGAAAAGGAAAAAAAACAACGAACAAACATTCAATTAAACATATTATGGTGTGTTAGATTAGAATGTAAAAATATCGAATGAAGCAGTATGTCAGTCTGCAAACGTTATAAGGAATTAAATACAATAATGGCTGTCCACAACTGAATGTCTGGGAAGAAAATAATCATGCAGACACCTTTTTTTTTCTTTTTTAAATCTTCCGTCTGTCAGTCCGTCTATCTCCTCGTCCGTCTGTCAGTCTGTCTATTTACACTTCCATTTTTCAGTCTGTCTATTTCCTCGAGCGTTTGTCAATATGTCTTTTTCCTCATCTCTTTTGTACGTCTGTCAGTCTATATTTGTAAGTCTGTCTTTCTCCTCGTCCTTTTCTCGGTCTGTCTATCTCCTCATCCGTCTGTCAGTCTGTCTATCCTTTCATCCGTTTGTTAGTCTATCTCCTCATCCCCTTTCAGTTTGTCAATCTCCTCGTTCGTCTGTCAGTCTGTCTACCTCCTCATCCTTTTGTTAGTCTGTCTATCTCCTTGTCCTTTTGTCCTTTAGTGATTTAACCCCATTTGATCCACCTCGATCAACGGAAGTGAACACTGAACGACATCTATGAGGTCAGCACTTCAAGAAGAAATATAGATGTTGCGATTTGTACAGAACGGAAAGATAAGAGTATTCCGAAGTTATTGTTAAACAAATATTTTCGGATTACTGTCACCTTTTCGTTCGGTACTATATACATCGCAACATTTTTTCTCAATAGGAGTTGACCCACTCTCTTACACATCGGCTTACATTACATTCATGTCTGTGGTGGGCTCTGAAAGTAGTTCCAAATATATGACGTCATCCAGACCGTTGTTCAAATATTTAATTTGAAGGAGACTAGATATAGGCTCAGATAACTGTGAAATATATATGATTAGCATCACTGATCCTGATCGAAATGGTCATTAAAATTACAAATTATGAAAATAAAAAGCTGGCTTTAAATAACGATATCCGGCTGAATCTGTGAATATTTACGTTTGCAGACGAGCGTTTGCGGATTGTTCCCATCGTCGAAATAAGGCAGAAAATAGTTACGATAATAACAACTGAAATTTACGGTGGCACTGAGGTGACATGTGCAATAGTTTGGGTTTTTTTTTGGTATTGTTTTCCCGAGTTAATTTTTTTTTAACTCGGGAAAACAGTCATTTTTGTTTTCCCGTGTTATTTTTTTTTAACTCGGGAAAACAGTCATTTTGTTTTCCCGTGTTATTTTTTTTTTAACTCGGGAAAACAAAAAAATATTGTTTTCCCGAGTTAATTTTTTTTTAACTCGGGAAAACAGTCATTTTTTGTTTTCCCGTGTTATTTTTTTTTAACTCGGGAAAACAAAACATATTGTTTTCCCGAGTTAATTTTTTTTTTAACTCAGGAAAACAAAAAATATTGTTTTCCCGAGTTAAATCTTTTTTTTTAACTCAGAAAAACAAAAAATATTGTTTTCCCGTGTTATTTTTTTTTTTAACTCGGGAAAACAAAAAATTAAGTCGTGGCCACGACTTAATTAGCCAATCAAATCCGCTTATTATGTTGTGGCCACGATTTAATAAGTTGTGGGAACGACATAATTGGCCAATCAGAGCCCTCAGTCAGAGTTAATGGCCACAACATAATAAGCGGATTTGATTGGCTAATTAAGTCGTGGCCACGACTTAATTTTTTGTTTTCCCGAGTTAAAAAAAAAAATAACACGGGAAAACAATATGTTTTGTTTTCCTGAGTTAAAAAATAATTTAACACGGGAAAAACAAAAATGACTGTTTTCCGGAGTTAAAAAAAAAATTAACTCGGGAAAACAATACCAAAAAAAACTATTGCACGTGTCACCTCAGTGCCACCGTAGAAATTAATATTTTACACACGTTTTATGATGATTCAAAAAGTATTTATTCAACGTTTCTATACTTTTGATCCGTAAAATACACTTAAATCCGCGTTTAATGAGTGTTTTCTGTTTTGACAAGATTCTTGTTATTGAGCCCCTTGCAGAGATGCTATGTGAGGAACGAACGACAACTCTGCTTGGAGATTGGAGTTGACCTTCTTCGGTGATGACGTCATAGATCATAGATGTCGTTCTGGGTTCACTTCCGTTGATCGAGGTTCCATTCGGTTAAAATAACTAAATCGGGAGTGGAAATCTTAAAATTTCAGGCATTAATAATAATAATGATATCTGTGTTTCATGTGAACAGTTATGAAGGAAAATTATCCGCTGACGGTGGGATCGATGGGCGCATTATTCATTGATTTTTGACACTTATTCCCGATCCTGCTGAAGTTGGTAACCTTTTTGTTTAATATATAACGTTAGAATATCGTGTATTTTTTATTGATGAAGATATGGATGATAAACATTAGAATTATTTGCATAGGGGTGGATGTGGGGTGCACCAAACAGGGTCCTGTCCTCAAGTACCTGTGATTTGATCCACATGTATTGAATTTACAAATTCAAAATAAATTGCGACATTATCACCTTAAACAATCTGTTCTGTCAGCGCTTTGATTTGTATTCCCAGTCCCGGTTCTTGTTTATTCTATTTCTTTCTCCCAACATGAATATAGTTGTCAGACTCTATGAAAGATATGGACACGCCACCTGCGGGATTCAAACCCACAACCCCTGGATCAGTGATCCAGCGTTTTACCACTGCATGTCGCTTTATCTCACCTTTTTTCGTCAGTTTTCGCTTGAATAATTAAGAAGAAAATAAAAAACGGTAGGAATTAACACCGATCGCGTCGACCTATTTATAGTTTGCTCAGTAACATTATTAAATTCCTCCTGAAATTATTCACGTTGACATAACTTGACCAAGTCGCCATAAAACATAAATTTGCTGTCATCCATCCTCGATTGTTGATTTCCAAGCAATAAATGATAAATGCGTGGTAAAACTTACTATCAGGTTTGGTCTATTATATCGAATAGGAAAAATGTTTCTCCACTATCGATTAAAATTGAAAACTATGGAAAGCCATGACTGTCTTATGTGTACATACAACAATATGTTGAGTAGATTTAGCATTATATGAAGTGAAAATGTCAATATAATGGGAGACAATGTATTTATATTGAGCCGTTGCAACAATATGTAGAGTAGATTTGGCATTATATGAAGTGGACATGTCAATATATTTAGTGACAATGTCCTTATATTGAGCCGTTGCATCTATATATAGAGCAGATTTGGCATTATATGAAGTGGACATGTCAGTATATTGGGTGACAATGTCCTTATATTGAGCCGTTGCAACAATATATAGAGTAGATTTGACATTATATAAATGTGTCCCGTTTTCAGTGCTTCAAATCAAGAACTTCTAAGTTGGGTAGAATATGAACAGATATTTCTCCGGGAAATAGGAGACTACGCACGCTTTGGTCTTCTGTTGTCTGTAGAATTGTTTTGATATACTCTCTACAATACATTGTTCTCTGAGAAACTGATATACGCTTTTCAGGGAGTATATCACTCACCGCTTCATGTGATACTTGTGACTCGTTCCGTTTCCTGTATTTGATTTTTGTTTCCACTGCCCATTCATCTGTAGTGTCTCTTAGTCCATTACTTTTCAGTTTTTTAGCTCACAATGTGCTCAAGGTGAGCTTTTGTGATCAACCTGCGTCCGTCGTCGTGCGTCGTAAACAATCTGCTTTAAACGACATCGCCTCTGAAACCGCTAGACAGAAATTAATTTAACGTGGCGGGGATGATCCTTAGGTGAACCTTCACAAAAGTTGCTAAACTATACTTGGTCCATGTAGAACTCATGGAAACGGAAAGAAAAAATATGAAAAACTTCATCTCCTTCAAAACTACTGGCCAAATTAGTACAGATGTTCCAAGATTGCTAAAATTCTTTCGATCTTAAAAAAACATGGCCTCCAGGAGCGCGGCTAATTTGCCTTAAATGTATATAGTGAACGCTTTAAAAGACATCTGCTCCAATACTACTGGCCAGATTTTAAAATGTTTTGACACAGACCCTCTCCAAGATGGTTATATTGATAAATATTATCTTGCCAAGGCTTACTTGGTGTTGGACCACTGTCTCCAATTACGGCCCTTGAAGTATAAAAAATGTCATATTTAACTTTTTTTAGCTCGACTATTCGAAGAATATGAGACCTATTGTAGTCGCCCTAGCGTCGGCGTTGGCGTTGCAGCTTTTGGTTAAAGTTTTGCGTGCAAGTTACTATCAACCTTATATCTCAATAACCATTTATGGTATTGACTTGAAAGTTTATAACTATGTTCAGGGGCATCATACAACCAAGGTAGATAACTCTTGACTGAATTTAATATGAATTATGGCCCCTTTTTAACTTAAAAATATTGGTTAAAGTTTTGCATGCAATAGAAAATTTGGTAAAAGTTTTGCGTGCAAGTTACTATCCAGTTTGTATCTCAAAAACCATTCATGGTATTGACTTGAAAGTTTATGAATATGTTTAGGGGCATCAGACAACCAAGGTAGATAACTCTTGATAGAATATATTACAAATTTTGGCCCCTTTTTAACTTAGAAATTTTGATTCAAGTTTTGTATGCAAGAACATCTCATGCTTATATCTCAGTATCCAGGCATGCAATTGATATGAAACATCTTTAATATGTTTAGAGGTATCATGCTTTCATGGTAGATATCTCTTGATAGAATATGTTACAAATTATGGCCCCTTTTTAACTTAGAAATGTTGGTTAAAGTTTTGTATGCAAGGTACTTTCTTGCTAATATCTCAGTATCCAGGCATGCAATTGATTTGAAACATCTTTAATGTGTTTAGGGGTATCATATTTTCATGGTAGATAACTCTTGATTGAATATGTTACAAATTATGGCCCCTTTTAACTAGGCATGGAATTGATTTTAAGCTTCATAAAAATATTAAGGGGTATCAGACTATCAAGGTACATGTATATCATTTTTGACTATTATTATGTACAAGGTATGTTTTTTGTTGTTGTCGTTGTTGTTTTGTAAATGATAAAGGAAACCCCAAATTTTAATACCCTGCATTAACAAACATATTCAAAAGTATATCTGCCAAATGTTGGGGGAGAAAAAGTCACATTTATGGCTAAAATTTCAATAAAATCAGTTTTAGTAAAACGAGGTGAGGTGAGCATTTCTTTCTCTTTTTTTTTACATTTTCAGGGGATTGAATCTGAAATAATAATGAAAATCTGTCCGTTGATATTTTTTATCAAGAAAAAAATATATAAAATTTCATAGCTTTCGGGTAGTTTATATATATATTGGTCCGAAAATACTATTTATGCTCGTAGGTTTTTCCAATTATAGTTACAAAATATTATAAAATATTCTGAAAATATTATTTTGATATGTTATTGAAGTATTTCCAATGTTTAGCTCACCAACGTTATCAATGTGAGCTGTTGTGATCACCCTGCGTCCATCGTCAGTCGTCAACAGTTTGCTAAATCGACATCTCCTTTGAAACAGCTGGGAAAAATTGATGAAACTTGGCATGAATCATCCTTGTGTGTATCTCTACAAAAGTTGCTCTAATAAACTTGGTCCACGTTGAACTCTAGTTGTCATGGCAACCAAAACCATTTTACTGAAAAATCTTTAAAAAAAATTATCTCCTGAAACCGATGATCAACATTTAATTTCCTTTTGCATAAATGATCCCCTCATAGTTATCTACCAAAATTGCTAAATAAAGTTGTTCCCTTGAAAAATTAGGCATCAACGGGTTTGGCAATTTTCCTTATATACGCTATATTGAAAATTTCGAAAATCAGCTCCTCAGAAACCAATGGTCAGAATTTAATTTCATTTGGCACAAACTGTCACCTAATTTGTCTCTACAATATTTGCTAGAATAAACAATGAGGCCCCACTTTTCTAAAGATGACAATCAATAATTTGTTTAATACTCGACAGAATAGTTATAGAGTATTAACTCCCTTTATTAAATGCAATTTGTTTAGTTGTCATATACATAAATATTATGAGAATTATTTCACAGTTTTTGATTTGATTAATTTATGGCATAAGTTTCCTTGAATACATTGTAAATAATAGCGAAACCACCTGTGTTGTTTTAGATTTCTTTTTCTGTTTGTTTACTTTAGCCATGTCAAAAGATCTGTGCTAAGAATATGTTTATAAATAAAAGATACAACGTAATAGATAGACAGATTTCTATATCGAGTTTTAGACGTGCCATTATGTTTTGAAGTAATTTGTTCAATGATTGAAGTCGTTGTTCTTTTGTAGTCTGTAGAAACTATAATCGAGGTACAACTAACTTGTTTAATTAAGCTGATGGTACTCTTGTGAGCGTTCTAGGGCCATGATGACCCTCTTGTTCAATATTCTTTAGCAGTGATATTTTACTATCAGCTCAATCCCATAAACGAACATGGTGACGCCCTATTTTTAAGTCATATCTTTAAGTTAAAGTCTAAAGTACTTATGTGAAAATAAAATAGAAAATTTTGTCCGTTAAAAAATGAGTGTTTGTACTTTGTAATATTTCTTTTTACATAATCATGTTAATTTAATAAAGTTTTTGTCGATTACAAGTTTAAAACAATTGATTACTTTGGTGCGATTATAAGTGTTTTAATAGTCAAATTGATAAACACGATAAGACTATATTCGGTTATGACTATATTTCATCAGTTTTATTTAATTTTACCTTGGAGGGACCACTCGAAAACCTGACCCGACTGGAAGCCAATACTCTGCCCTGACCAGGTTTTTTTTTTAATACCTTCTCACCAGTAATGGAAATGGCCAGAATAAAAACATGATCAACGGCAAGTTATTCGCAGATGGTCTACTTTTATACAGATCACAGTGGTCATTTTTTCAATAGCAGTCAATTGTTATCTCAATTACTTGAGATGGTGTCACTAAGTTTCTAGGAACGGAAATAAAAGTACCACAAGCTTAAGTGGACATCCCGTGGGGAAAAATTTCCGATGGGAATACTTTTTAAATTGATTACATGTATGTATTTATGGTGAAAGCTACGGACGATTACTTTAGTTTTTGATAAATCATATATCAATGTAAAAGCTCCATTTAGGGAGCAAGGTTAAATCACAGATAAACAACTCTTTTTTAAAGAGTTGTTTATCTGTGAATAAATCATATAGTTTAATTAATTTGTCCAAATTTACACATTCGGCAATTCTAACAACTATGCGATCCATTAAACACAAAAACCAATAAAACCTGAATTCGTTCGTTTGATTTTCTCACGACAGTTTTCCATTCATTTTGCCTTTGTTTATATGTGATAATTATGTAGCTGCCTCATTGCGATATCATGCGTAGACGAGTGGCATCACAGTCCTGGAATTATCCTTAGACCTATGTCTAGAGTTGTTACACCCGTGGATCGACCGCGGACGCTCTAAGCACTCGGCGATCGGGGCAAGCGTGAATTCGTTGTGTATTGGTACGTTTGTAAACCATTCATTCATCAGTCTAAGACTGTAATTGATTACAATCTCTCAAATTTACAAGTACATTCGATCAGTTCGAACAGTGTTTGGTATTGATACTCCAACACAAATTTAGACTGTAAGGCCTGAATCTATTCTACATGCACCTATAATCCGACATAGCACACTATTCAGTATCGCTCCTTAGTCATGGTCTGATCAGCAAGCTGAAGCGTTTGTCTGACCCGTCAAAATCCCTGAACACAACGTCCATTACGAAAGACACAATCAAAGTAAATGCTTTAAAAAAAACACCGGTTCGTTGTTGAAAAACGCACAGTCGTATGAATATCTCAGCAATGAAGTCCACAAAGATATTAATGTAAGGAAGGGTGAGGGACAGACGTAGAGTCTGACCCGAGTATCAAGATGACAAAGAGACAGACCAGAATAAGAGGCACACGACCAATACCTGGGACTTGCTGCTGTCAAACACGAACTTCATGTATAGTTCAGAGTCTGTTGTGATAGAACTTGTGAAGTCATTTTTTGCAATGGCTTTCTCCGGGTCATATTGCAGATCCTGAAAACCTTCCATTTGAATCTGAAAAGGAAATCTGTCAATGCTATCATACTTATGTGTTTTTACCCATTGCCTTATCTTGAAAGGAAACACTGTTGAACATCATTGGAAAAATAAATGATCCGAGGAAGCACTCTAAGGACGTGGGATTAGTATTGACAAAGTTAAACCAATGTAAACCACAGCTTAAAATTGATATATGTTTCTTATTGTATTAAACTTACAAAAATAGAAAGAATGACAGCTCATTTTTTTTTGGGGGGGGGGGGTGTTTCTCTTGGCAAACATTTTCATGTATGAAGGGGGTTCGAAATAAATATACATCTAAAATATTTAACAGAGTTTTTGTCAGAAATTCTTATACTAACAAAAAAAACTTTAAAGGTGATTAAATTCGTTTGTTTATTAAACCTTTGAAGAGACATTTTAATGTTGTAGTAACTTCTGCACAATTACAGTTTGGAAATGCTTATTTATACACAGTATAATTATTTACATATGCATTCTAATTATATATAATATGTATAATATACTTATACATATAAATAGTTTGATTAGAATGACTATAAGAAACATTTTTAAAGCAAATACCATCGACATGAAGTCCTGCGAGCATGTCTTCTTGTTTTCTGTCATCATCCTCACCAGTAACAGTTTATGCTGTCTTGGAGTTACCGTTGCATAACACCTATATTTTGGCTTGGACATCACTTTGTTCTATCTGGTTTGAATTTAGCCAGGTAACCAATTATAGTTGAAAAATTCGTCCCAAAAAATCTACTGTCCCTATGGTCCAGTGGGATATGTTTTTTTTTACTAAGTGACATCAGTGCGTTACAAGAGACGACTGTGGTTCCATTCCAGGCCGAGGAATATTTTCATATCTTTATTTGTATATAACCATTTATCTAAGCTTAGTACATGTGTTTACAAATGAAACGAAACAATGAGTATCTTTTAAAAAAATACACGGCCGTGGTGTATTAATTATACAGTAGAACCTCGTTAAACCGAAGTCCCTTGGGACCAAGCTGAAATTTCGAAATAACGATTATTCAGATTGAAAATCTGATGGAAATTTCAGTTTGTGTACATTCATTAACTGTGCATATCGTTGATTCGTTATACCACGAAAACCACCTACGTATACACGTATACGTATATACTATTTGCAAGTTATGAAAAATGATAAAAAAACTTCATGATCTACTGAGATGCTTCTGATTAACATAATCGCTCAAACATGTCAACATAGTGATACATATTGTTACCGTCGATCTGCTGCTTCAAGGAGCGTCGCATGCCGGTGACAAAGCGATGATATAGAATTACTCAAGATTTGACACTGGGTTTATCTGCTGGCACGTACATATTATGTAACCTGTCAGACATTGATTTAGCAATAATTAACATTTCAGGTCGGGACACACATTGCCCAACCAAATCTCCAAAAAAGGTGTGAAAACTTTGCTTGAGCCATCACTCCAGTGCCGCCGAAAAATAAACTGGTTACTGACCCGGATGAGATTGATGATAAGGACAATAATTACTTCACGAAAAATTTATGAAAAATGACTTCGAAAATTGAAAAAAGTACATGAACTGCGACCTTGGGACTGGGATTTTTACTTGGAAATAGGTAAATATAATCGAAAATACCGAATTTCGGATTAAACATTTTATTTTTAGTTAAAATAAGAAGGGAAAAAAGCGGGACCGAAAATAAACTTCGGTTTAATGATGTTCGGTTTGCGAGGTTCTACTGCATCTAGTGTTTATTCTGCATCTTGATGAGAGGATTTAAG
>CM037786.1:37735942-37767981 GCA_021229015.1 Solen grandis | reverse complement strand
ACTGGCATCATAAATTGTACCAATTAGGTACCCACACTTGAATTTCAGATAATTCTGGTATATCTGTAGGAGTCATTTCTAAAATTCCAGCAATTACTGATAAATGACTAGCAATCGCTGGAAGCCAGGGACTTCTTCTGTCTGATATCTAACTCTGTGTACAAATGTTGATTAATGACCAACATACCAATACTTTACTAGTCTTCCCCAACCTTCCAGACAAATACAAACACTCATACATCCTCTAATTCTTCATCATAATTCCTTCACAGCTGGATATGTTGGAAGTTTCACTCTAGTCAGTTTTTCCACCACCTTATATGATGGGAAAAGCCCTGTTTTTCCAGATCTCATATTTTGTCCTTTTGAGAACCCATCCCAATGGTTCCCAGCTATACCAACAAGATCGTTGGGCTGGAGACCAATCTGGTTTTGTTTTTCCTCATTGGCTTCAATGGCCTCCATTTTGTGACCGTTCTGACCACCGAAGTAGTAAATGTCATCCAGTGACTTAAAGAAGCGACCTGCGTCCCCATGCATAGGTTGCATCAGTTCATATGCTACACGACACACCTGTAGAGGCAAGATTTAACATACAGGTGAATAAAGAGCAACATTTTAAACAAATAAGTGATGAAAAAAAAAAAATGAAAAAAAAATGTAGATAATTTAGAAAATTAAAAAAAATCCAAACAAAATGTTAATACAAGACAGTTCCATTATGAGATGAATACCAAAATAAAGCAGTCCAACAATTCTGATTTTCTTTTTTTTAAATTGACTTAAGGCAGCTCAGATATACTGATTATCAATAAATGACTTAGCAATAGGCTGATATGTTTCATACTGGTCACACAGATAACTTCCATGATACCATCAAGTAAAAGGTTTGATTATAAATTCTTATAAGAATTTATTTCTGGTAAAAGAAACTCCCATCTTTGGTAAGAAAATATCTCCTTACTGTTGAAGATATATATTTCTCCCATGTTCAGGATAAGCAGTTAGGGATTTACCCCCAAGAAAGATAACTCTATTCTACATGTCATGGAGTAATAGTCATAAGAATACACAGTATTTTCAACCATTGCTTTTATCATTTTATCAAGATAAACAAACAATATATACCTTATATGAAAAATATCAGAAAATAGAGCTTTTAGTCTTGCCTGTACTGTCATTCAACAGTGCAAAGGTGAAATAATGTATAAGTATATAGTAGAATATCACTATGCATGATCAAGTACAGATGTGTTTTATCATGCTATTTTAAGTAAAGGGTAATTCCCAGTCAAATGAACAATTTTTGGCACATACTTACTTATATACTTTAAAAGGTTGATTTCTTTGAATATCTTGATGTTTTAATTGCTTAAGTGGTGAGAAAAAAAGCAAAACAGTTACAGATCAATGTGTTGATAGCATGGCTGACGGTCTATGAATATATAGCCATTATTGGGAGAATTTTTTTTTCTCCAAAATACATTATTTCATGTAGGATAGAGAAATATTTCAGGCAGGGATGAGGCTGTGCTGCTTGAAGTTTCTGACCCGAGGATGAAATATTCCTATCCTACATGAACTCTCATGATAGATTCTTATAATCTACTGTCTGTATCTGTAAGTCTTTCAACCAAAAGCATGGAATAATTTACAAATCTTAAAAACACACAAGAGAATTGCAATATATTCTTACCTGAGATGAAAATGTACAAACTAGATAATCACAAAGGGAGAGAAAATGAATGTCAAGAATGACCCCTCGCAAGGAAGCGTCTGTATATCGACTGCTGAGACCAGCTGACTTGGACGCTTCATTGTCACTGATGAACTTGTAATTAGGGTACCTGGGGAGATAGAGATAGATTCTTGTTGATAATAATTAATGAAATAAAATCACAAAATAAGAAAACTGATGAAGAAATGTATAATAAACTATGAAATAAATTATCAAACCATAAATCTTTTAAAAATGCATTCCAATCAAATTCTTAAATAGATTATCAATATCCTGCCATACTGTAGTTTTCATTTTCTTAATTAATCAAAATTAATTAACTTTTGCCTTCCAGGGTATTTCCAGATGTGAACATTTTCTGTATAGAAGTAAAAATCCTAATTTTTAACTTCAAGTTTTAAATGTTACCTTTGAGATATATATCATAGATAGATGCAATGATCATCAGCTATATCTTGAAGCATTATATTTGTTGCAATAGAAAGTACAGTAAAACCTCATATAAAGACCACCTCAATATAAGGACCACCTCACTATTAAGACCACAATTTTCAGGACCCTGTTCCCATTCCCATTGCTTTCACTTGACTCGATTATCAGACCACCTTATTATTACGACCAGCTGACTGCGGTCCCATGAACAATCATTTTATTGAGGTTTTACTATAGATGTCTATGTTAGACACCTTGTTAAAACACCTTTTTATCCCCATCAATAATATTAGAGAGAGAACATAAAGTACATAAAGAGCAAATAATGTACATAAAATGGTTGCATTAAAGCAATTTACATATGCAACGCACCTTAGATTTATTTGGGCTGAAACTGTGGCCTCTAGAGTGTTCACAAGGTTTTTCTAAGATGTGACCTGGTGACCTAGTTTTTGACCCTACATGACCCATTTTCAAACTCATCCAAGATATCATGTAGACAACAAATCCTGACCAAATCAAATGCAGATTGGGTTAAAACTGTGGCCTCTAGAGTGTTCACAAGGATTTTCTAAGATTTGACCTGGTGACCTAGTTTTTGACCCCACGTGACCCATTTTCGAACTCATCCGAGATATCATGTAGACCCTGACCAATTTTCATGAAGACTGGGCCAAAACTGTGACCTCTAGAGCGTTCACGATGGATGATGTACGACGGACGACGCACGAGGGACAAAAAGCAGTCACAAAAGCTCACCCTGAGCACAAGTGTTCAGGTGAGCTAAAAAATAGGTATGTGATTCCTTTATTCACTATGTGTAGTGGGGGTATAATGAAATCAAATAAAATTTATCTGAATTCACATCTACTCAAAGTTATACAAGAGTATGTATGCTTATACAGGAATTAATAGCATTCTTATTTATATCAATATGCGATTCTCACTTTTGCTTAGCATCTGATAGAACTGAAGGATCGTCTGATGCAAGGAAGACCTTGCGCTGAACACCTGGGTGCCGCCTCTCGTAGGCATCAAACCACTCATCCACATACTTCATGTATTCCTCTACAGCGTGGAAAGCTGCCTCCAGGCCTACCTTGTCAGTCCGCCGCACATGGACACTGGTGGAGAAAAAGTTCCTCATATATCACCTTACAAAGATCAGAACATTTTACAGTTAGATACAGTGCCGATACATAACTATGCACTCCATTGTAATATGGTTTCTGATATAACTCTAGATCTGGTCAAACGAATCAAGGACCCTTAATCTCTAATTCATTAATTGTTGTTAAAGACCTACAATGGGGTCACATAAAGCAGATAATCATGGTTTGAATCTGTGTTGTATATTGAATACAGGTATAAACAGTTTTCTTCAGTGGGATTCTTCACATATATATTATCTACAGTATTGATACATTGCAAAATGTGTAAAAATCAACCAATGGGGTTCAACTCCACAACCGTTTGATCAGGAATCTTTAAAAGACATTATTTTTAATTATTTTACTTTTGCTTCATAAAAACTGAATTAGAAGAACAATATACATTTACATGCAACCATCCATATCATCTGGGGTGCTATATCATTTGGACTTTTTTTTTCCTTCAAAGAAAACAAATCACTAACACTTAGAGAATAAAATAAACCTGCACGGATTCAGTGAAAGAGTTTTATTTTCCCCCAAGGAAAATGACAATACACTCGTCATCTTTTAAAAGTAAACAAGTGCTCAAGAAGTACATATCTTTAGAAAGACAGAAAGGAAAAAAAAAAAAAAAAAAGAGGGCCAAGATGGCCCTGAATCGCTCATACGGAATACAAAATCCATGCAAAAGAACAGCAATATAATCTTAATTCCACACAAAAATTTTACATGTGGTAAAAAAAAAGTTAACCCTAGCGTTGGGACTAAATTTGACCCTCTGGGCCATGATTTTAAAACTTGGTTCAGGTCTGCAAGGCCAGGTTACAAACCAAATATCTAAACCCATGATCTTGTGGTTTCTGACAGGATATCTTTGAAAAGTCTTCCCGATGTAAGTCTATGTAATATCAAGTTACCCCTTGGGCAGGGCCAATTTTGACCTCAGGGCCATTATTTGAACAAACTTGGTAGATATCCATAAAGCAATGTTACACACCAAATATCTTAACTCCAGGCCTTGTGGTTTCTGAGAAGAAGATTTTTCTAGATTTTCCTATATAAGTCTATGTAAAATCAAGTGACCCCTGGGGTGGGGGCGGGGCCAATTTTGACCCCAGGGTCATCATTTGAACAAACTTGGTAGAGGTGCACTAAACAATGCTACACACCAAATATCTAAGCTCTAGGCTTTGCAGTTTTGCAGAAGAAGATTTTCAAAGTTTGCATTTAAAATCTATTTTTAGTTCCTGTGAACTACTTTTTCAACCAATCAAAATAATTTGAACAAATTTGATAGCGGGCATCATAAGGATGATTCCTGTGAAATTTGGTCAAAATCCATTTAGCGGTTTAGGAGGAGATGTTGTTTAAAGGAATTGTTGACGCCAGATGCACCCACACCGGACAAAAGGCTATCACAATAGCTCACCATGAGCACATTGTTGTGCTCTGGTGAGCTTAAAAAGAAAATAAAAGATATATACCCCACAATAGGATTGTTAAACCCAAGTCTTTTTTGACTCTCTTCAAGATCTTCTCTTAAATGTTGCTGTGGTCGCATGAGGTATGTGACAAACTGTCCAATCCACCACACTGATGGGTCGCTATGGATACGGATGAGTCGGTCTGCCAGATCCTCTGGGATAGCCAAGGGGAGAGACTGGGGTCTAGGATGGAGGCTGTCGATTATAGGCATCTCCACAACCTGTGCTTTACTTATTGTGGACTCAGCTGCAATACAACATATTATATTTTATACTTAATTTTAACTTATTTTGATATATGACAATTCTTTTGACTTATATTAATAATTCTCAACAGTTACTATGTGCCAGGAAAGGCAATGAGTGATTCTAACATAAAATTGAGGTCAAATCCACAACCTCAGACACAGTCACTTACCCTCAAACCCACAACCTCAGACAGTCACTTACCCTCAAACCCACAACCTCAGACACAGTCACTTACCCTCAAACCCACAACCTCAGACACAGTCACTTACCCTCAAACCCACAATCTCAGACACAATCACTTACCCTCAAACCCACAACCTCAGACACAATCACTTACCCTCAAACCCACAACCTCAGACAGTCACTTACCCTCAAACCCACAACCTCAGACAGTCACTTACCCTCAAACCCACAACCTCAGACACAGTCACTTACCCTCAAACCCACAACCTCAGACACAATCACTTACCCTCAAACCCACAACCTCAGACACAATCACTTACCCTCAAACCCACAACCTCAGACACAATCACTTACCCTCAAACCCACAACCTCAGACACATCACTTACCCTCAAACCCACAACTCAGACACAATCACTTACCCTCAAACCCACAACCTCAGACACAATCACTTACCCTCAAACCCACAACCTCAGACACAATCACTTACCCTCAAACCCACAATCTCAGACACAATCACTTACCCTCAAACCCACAACCTCAGACACAATCACTTACCCTCAAACCCACAACCTCAGACACAGTCACTTACCCTCAAACCCACAACCTCAGACACAATCACTTACCCTCAAACCCACAATCTCAGACACAATCACTTACCCTCAAACCCACAACCTCAGACACAATCACTTACCCTCAAACCCACAACCTCAGACACAATCACTTACCCTCAAACCCACAATCTCAGACACAGTCACTTACCCTCAAACCCACAACCTCAGACACAATCATTTACCCTCAAACCCACAACCTCAGACAGTCACTTACCCTCAAACCCACAACCTCAGACACAGTCACTTACCCTCAAACCCACAACCTCAGACACAGTCACTTACCCTCAAACCCACAACCTCAGACACAATCACTTACCCTCAAACCCACAACCTCAGACACAGTCACTTACCCTCAAACCCACAACCTCAGACACAATCACTTACCCTCAAACCCACAACCTCAGACACAGTCACTTACCCTCAAACCCACAACCTCAGACACAATCACTTACCCTCAAACCCACAATCTCAGACACAGTCACTAACCCTCAAACCCACAACCTCAGACACAGTCACTTACTCTCAAACCCACAACCTCAGACACAATCACTTACTCTCAAACCCACAGCCTCAGACAGTCACTTACCCTCAAACCCACAACCTCAGACACAATCACTTACCGTCAAACCCACAACCTCAGACACAATCACTTACCCTCAAACCCACAACCTCAGACACAGTCACTTACCTCAAACCCACAACTCAGACACATCACTTACCCTCAAACCCACAACCTCAGACAGTCACTTACCCTCAAACCCACAACCTCAGACACAGTCACTTACCTCAAACCCACAACTCAGACACATCCTTACCTCAACCACATCTCAGACACATCACTTACCTAACCCACAACTCAGACACATCACTACCTCAAACCAACTCAGACACGTCACTTACCCTCACAAACCTCAGACACAATCACTTACCTCAAAACCACAATCTCAGACACAATCACTTACCTCAAACCCACAACCTCAGACACAATCACTTACCCTCAAACCCACAACCTCAGACACAGTCACTTACCCTCAAACCCACAACCTCAGACACAATCACTTACCCTCAAACCCACAACTCAGACACAATCACTTACCCTCAAACCCACAACTCAGACACAATCACTTACCCTCAAACCCACAACCTCAGACACAATCACTTACCCTCAAACCCACAATCTCAGACACAATCACTTACCCTCAAACCCACAACCTCAGACACAATCACTTACCCTCAAACCCACAACCTCAGAACATGCTCAACTTACCTCTCAAACCCACAACCTCAGACACATACTTACCTCAAACCCACAACCTCAGACACAGTCACTTACCCTCAAACCCACAACCTCAGACAACAGTCACTTACCCTCAAACCCACAATCTCAGACACAATCACTTACCTCAAACCCCACAACCTCAGACACAAATCATTACCCTCAAAAACCGCACACAACCTCAACACAACTCACAGTCACTACCCTCAAACCCACAACCTCAGACACAATCACTTACCCTCAAACCCACAACCTCAGACACATCACTTACCCTCAAACCCACAACCTCAGACACAGTCCTACTCAACCCACTCAAATCACTTCCACCACAACCTCAGACACATCACTTACCCTCAACCCCAACTCAGACACAGTCACTTACCCTCAAACCCACAACTCAGACACAGTCACTTACTCCTCAAACCCACAACCTCAGACACAGTCACTTACCCTCAAACCCACAACTCAGACACAGTCACTTACCTCAAACCCACAACTCAGACACAAGTCACTTACCTCAAACCCACAATCTCAGACACAGTCACTTACCTCAAACCCACAACCTCAGACACACACACTGACCCACAAACCCACAACCTCAGACACATCACTTACCCTCAAACCCACAACCTCAGACACATCACTTACCCTCAAACCCACAACCTCAGACACAGTCACTTACCCTCAAACCCACAACCTCAGACACAGTCACTTACCTCAAACCCACAACCTCAGACACAGTCACTTACCCTCAAACCCACAACTCAGACACAGTCACTTACCCTCAAACCCACAACTCAGAACATCACTTACCCTCAAACCCACAACCTCAGAACAGTACACTTACCTCAAACCCACAACCTCAGACACAGTCACTTACCCTCAAACCCACAACCTCAGACACAATCACTTACTCTCAAACCCAACCTCAGACACATCACTTACCCTCAAACCCACAACCTCAGACACAATCACTTACCCTCAACCCACAACCTCAGACACAGTCACTTACCCTCAAAACCCACAACCTCAGACACAGTCACTTACCTCAAACCACAACCTCAGACACATCACTTACCCTCAAACCACACAATCTCAGACACAGTCACTTACCTCAAACCCACAACCTCAGACACAGTCACTTACCCTCAAACCACAATCTCAGACACAGTCACTTACCCTCAAACCCACAACCTCAGACACAGTCACTTACCCTCAAACCCACAACCTCAGACACAGTCACTTACCCTCAAACCCACAACCTCAGACACAGTCACTTACCCTCAAACCCACAACCTCAGACACAGTCACTTACCCTCAAACCCACAACTCAGACACAGTCACTTACCCTCAAACCCACAACCTCAGACACATCACTTACCCTCAAACCCACAACCTCAGACACATCACTTACCTCAAACCCACAACTCAGACACAGTCACTTACCCTCAAACCCACAACTCGACACAATCACTTACCCTCAAACCCACAACCTCAGACACAGTCACTTACCTCCAAACCCACAACCTCAGACACAATCACTTACCTCAAACCACAACCTCAGACACAATCACTTACCCTCAAACCCACAAACTCAGACACATCACTTACCCTCAAACCCACAACCTCAGACACAGTCACTTACCCTCAAACCCACAACCTCAGACACAATCACTTACCCTCAAACCCACAACCTCAGACACATCACTTACCCTCAAACCCACAACCTCAGACACATCACTTACCCTCAAACCCACAACCTCAGACACACACTTACCTCAAACCCACAACCCAAACCCACAACCTCAGACACAGTCACTTACCCTCAAACCCACAACCTCAGACACAGTCACTTACCCTCAAACCCACAACCTCAGACACAATCACTTACTCTCAAACCCACAACCTCAGACACAGTCACTTACTCTCAAACCCACAATCTCAGACACAATCACTTACCCTCAAACCCACAACCTCCGATACAATCATTTACCCTTACAATGAACCATGACACCCCTATATCATTTGGTCCATATGTCCTGGTAAATGCACTGACTTTACCTTTTTACACTCAGATACGCCCCTTAAAGCAGCTCATTCACAGATAGTCATTGACTAAGAATTGTATTTAAAACTATCTGTGAGTATTACCCCTATCAATACCCATCTACAGACAAATGGTCAGCCAATGCAACTTTCCATGATTGTGAAACAAGAGAGCTGGTTATTGCAAGATATGCCCGTCCTGTCATTTTATCAATTCAAGGGTCATAACTCTAAAGTGGGATATTCTGATTGCTTTTCATACTTGAATGAGATACTGTGCCAATACACATTGTATAAAGTTTAGTAAAGATCAGTTCATGTTTGTCAGTGTTAGAGATCAGACACTGTTAATTTTGCAATTTTTCATCAATTAAAGGGCCATAACTTTAGAGTGGTCAAGATTTTTGGCTGGTTACCAAACCTGGTTAAGATATTGTACCCATTCAAATTGTGACCAAGTTTGAACAAGATCAGTTCATGCTTGTTAGAGTAAGAGAGCGGACAATGTCAATTTGACCATTTTTCATAAATTCAAGGGCCATAACTCTGAAGTGTCTGGGAGAATATGGCTGGTTATCAAAAGGAACCAAGATTTTGTGCCCATATACATTGTGACCAAGTATGGTTAGGATCAGTTCACATTTGTTTGAGTTAGAGAGCAGACATCATCACTGGACGCTGCCCACCCGCCTGCCACAGGTGAATCCATAATAAATGGGTGGTTTCTTCATCACAGGCAATATTCACTCTTTGCCCATTCATTCATTTCACATGCTGAAACATTTACCAGTAATAGCACTTCCGAATTCCCTACCCGAGACTGGGGGAGACACCATATTACAGAATGGCAAGCACCTGCTTCAGGGACACCATATTCTATATTTGACCAGAATTTCCCTAAGTGCATTTATGAAAAATAGCAGTATCCTTTTCTATGACTGCTGCAATGGCCAAGTTTATTTGTCAGAAAACAAAGACTTCACCAACAAATACAAGGGAGAGTAGAATTTATTTTTTTATTTTGACCAATCAACTGTGAATGTGCTGTTTTAAAACCACTCGCTAACAGGTAAGTCTATCAATATTTAAGGTAATGCTAAATTCTGACCAAGTTTTTTGGTACTACTCCTTGATAACTCAAGGTACTGAAGTCATTGAGCCAGCAAGCCCAAAACTGGTAAATTTTGGGCTTTGTCAGAATTGTGGTAAACAATATATCAAACTAGAGATTTGTTTTCATAGAAAACTGATGTCTCCCCCCACCCCCCATCCCCACACATAAACACATACACTGAGGCACACAGTGATTTTATATGCTTTATTTGCTTTGAAAAAGTAGATCTACCATGGATTCAGTTACCAAAACATTAGCTCACTTTTGCTGACTTGAAAATAGGAGTACATTATTTTTTTCACATGTAAAAGAATAATTAGGATGACATAAATGAAATTTAATTTCAATAGCATGAGTCACACTGGAGTTACCTTAAGGACCCAAAATTGTATAGAAAGGGAAAATATCTAACATGAAACCTTGGAAAGGGATTATGCTCTTGTGAACTGCAATTCTCATCCATAATGGCTCAGTAACCAACCTATGTATGTCTCATAGTGCATGCGTTGTACTCTGGACAAAATCTTATTGAATATGAAATTAAAATAACAGGCAATAACTCCAAAAATATGATTTGCAGAATTAAGGTTCTTGTACACAGCAATTCTCTTGTGTGAGGTCTATCCCCTCAATGAGATCTATCCAGCTGTGAAGTTTCAAGTAAATAGCTTTGATACTTTCTGAGTTGTGCTCCAGACAAAAAATGTGACAGACAGACGGACAGACAGACAGGCAACTCAAACAACAAAAACAATATGTCTCCCCTATATGAATATGAGTTGAGACATAATAATACAAGAAAACATGTGTATAAGGATCCATGCCTGTTCATCCAAAATCTGAATTTTGAGTACCGAAACAGCCTTAGGCAAATTAAAACCTGACCAGGCTGCATGTCACTCACTTGTACTATACTACTGGGCATTCTGTTATAATTTTCACATATGGAATGGTAGGCAGATATTTTAAGAGCAATTTATACAAGAAACACATTATTATGGCCACAAAATCCTAGCTATGCATTTCATCAGTTATATTATGATACATCTGAATGCAGTACGGACAACCTGACACAGGACAGCATCCATTCCATTAGATGTACAGGAAACCAATGTATTGCCTTACCTCCCTACATCCCTATATCACCACCAGGGGAGACATTTTCAGCTACAGCATCTACTCTTCATTGAAGCTTAAATGTATTAAGGATCGTCAGACTATCAATAACTTATCCTTAGCGCAGGGTGGGGATAATAAAACCTCCTGTTAATGTGCTTTACAGCATAAGCTCTCCAAGTGTCTGGACCGGATGTGTTAACCAAATTCCTCAGATGGGCAAGGAGAGTCTGGCAGTGATACCAAGGATTGATAGACCATGTATAAGATAATGATTGTTTGTTGTTGGGTTGAGTGTCCCATCAATAATATTTCAGGCATTTCTAGACTGTCTCCTTTAAAATAGAGCTGCCGCACTGCAGTATCACACATATGACCTCCTGCTCCCAAGTTCTGACCACCCAGCAAGATGACAAAGTGCTTTTCTTTGTAGAGGAAAAATGGCCTTGAAAAATACCGGCAGTAGAATAGTAAAGAGGTTACTTCAAAAGTTTAATGTACTTCAAAGCTGACCAGAAGATGTTTGATGAATTCTATTCTCAATTTATTATGGTCAGTACATTAAACACCAAAAAGCCTCGAGAAAAAATCTAATACCCCAATATATTATCTAGACCTTCAGGTTTCCTGACAAAGCTAAAGCTACATTGAAATACCAGTACAAATAATATAAATTTCCAAGTAATCCTGTGCTTGTCTTCTTTCATTTTCATAACTGAGATTGATCACCATTTCCCCAAAATGACTGAAAAAAATTATCAATTCCCCCACTGGACTTTTCTGTAAGAACAAATTACTACAGTTTGTGCTTTGATCAATATTTTTGTGACCTAATGTTCCAGAGGTTCATTTATTGCTCAATGCACTCACTGTTTGATTGATCTTCATATTTATCTAAATTGTTTGTTTGTTTGTGGGGTTCTAGATCTTATCGATAAGTATTTAAGTTACTTGGTGACTGTCTGTATGACTCAGATACAGGGCTGCCACACTGCAGTAGGTAATAGCACTACAGTGAAAAATCCAATATTACATATTTGAACAATGGACCCCAATCCTTATTAATTTACTGTTACTGATATCTACATTGTATTCATTATTAATAATTGTTTTAGTTGGCTTAAGACACAATATATTTGATTGCTGTGCTCTGACCAACTCAATTTTGTTTAAGACCAGACTGACAAATTCTTATTTTCAGTAACTGATTTCACTCTTTCTATCAACTTAGCTCATTCTCTTCTTTCTGTTGTTTCCATGTCACTGAATCAGAGATGTCCTTTGCAGTTTTCATTCAAACATGTGAAACAAAACAATGTTTAATGAAGACTTCATTAATCTTAATAATATGTCTTTGCCATTGTCAGAGATGTAAAAAAAAATCCCTATCTACCTCCCCACCTAAAAAGTTCTCTGTAGGAATTACATTAACCCTTTCCCTCATATAGACTCATTTTGACCCTTTCCCTCATATAGACTCATTTTGACCCTTTCCCTCATATAGACTCATTTTGACCCTTTCCCTCATATAGACTCATTTTGACAAAATCTACAATATGTACCAAATAGGGAAATGACTAGTACAACTTTTAGTGACTTTTGTTGGTTATAGCTCATTTGAACATCAATGACTATGTACTATGTATTAAATTAACTAGAGGCATCACTGATTTACAGAATACCCTGTCACTATAACTATATCATTAATAGGTTCCTATCAAAACCCCTAAGGCCAGTTCTTTAAACTGACTGCAGTATAAGCCTTATGTAGTGGAAAATCAAAAACAGGCATTGATGATTATAATAATTACCGCAGCTGGTCTTACTGTTCTGTATCACTCAGAAAAATAGAATGTACTACTGAAGTAAGGTATCATTAGGTATGCAACTTATGAATGAATCATTATGAAACAAATCAAAGCACTAAAAGCACTGGGAGACTGCCAGCGAGGTATTGTGAAACAAAAATCAAGTTCTGCTGATTTGATAATAAAGGTGTAAAGATTTTGGTGTCATATGACCTTTACCACTATGTATCTTGTTAAACCATGCTGAAATGCTAGATTGAAATTAAAAGCTCTTTCAAGTAAATTCTTCCGATGGTCTCTCAGTGCCTAGAGCGCTTTGATTGTTTCTAGTGACGATAACATTGACTCCATTCCCTATACAATCCAAAGCTACCTGTCCTGACACAGTAAGAATGTTTTAAATTTTTCAGGAGAACCACTATTTCTACTTGAAGTCAAGGGGGATGCAAAGTCAGATGAATGATCTCATTCTATTTCCATCTCATGGGTATAAAAATGCAAAATTTTAGAAAATATATATGTATAAAGAACAGAAACAAGGGCCATCATAGAATACTCACGTCCCCATTTCACTGTATCTTTCCCATGCCTGGAGGTGCACGTGGTACTCAGTGGCTGGAACACTGTCTCCCAGCCACGATTGGCGTACCTCCAGCCCTCAGACTCCAGGACCAGGGTGCGTTCTGTGGCATACGCCATCATCATGCAGTAGGTGACATGGTGAAGCTGGCAGCCAAACCCACATCCCTTCCCAAGGTTACACACCATCTTCTTCGCCTTTGAACAGTCCTTTGGGTTCTGGTGACAGTGAGTTAAAAGTCAAACTTGTCCCTGGTCATGTGTGCACCACAAAAGCCAATTAGATTTGTGGTTGTTAAAGATGGGAATAAAAAAATGAATTATTTAATGACATTTTGGAAATTTAGCTGCATTTTACAAGCTACCTCAAACACCTGTTAAACTGTAGCACAATTAATACAGTTATAGTTAAAATTAGTTTCTATTGAAATTGTTTGGAGAAAATGTTCTAACATTTTCAATTAATCCCTTTAATTGGTTCCTGTTCAAACTACCACTACCACTACCACCACCACCATCATCATCATCATCATCATCATCATCATCATCATCATCATCACTTTACCCACCTGTAGGTACTCGAACCTTCTCTGCACTAGGTCTGACATTTTTTTAGACTCCTTTAATCTCCAGTTACCCAAATCATCCACTTCATTCTCTAAAGTCCAAAAATCCGTCTTTAACGTTCTGAAATATTCAAGTAAGCATTAAAACCATAAACACTTACACAAAATGACATATCTATATTCTACAATTGATGTGTGACTTTACTGTATTAAATGAATAACATTTATGATGTACCAGAGATAGATTTAGAGAATTTCTTAATTATTATCCAAAATATATGATAAGCGCAACTTATATGCAATTATAAGATTCTCTTGTAATCAATGAGCTAGAAAAGCAAACTACAGTAATTTGGATGTCAGAAAATGATAAGCAATATACATTTTAAGTTAAAGCTTGACAAATATGGCCCTTAAAATGTCCCACCAACAGTATTTCAATCATTTAGAGACTATGTCTACTTGAGACAGATATAGTGCTGCCATACTGCAGTATCATGCAATTTCCTGACACCCGGCCAACAATATAATTGACACTTGCTAGGTAGGATCTGATGAAATAAATAAAAGGTTGAATCAAAGTGACCTTTTTGATTAGCCAATCAAATTGCTGGCTCCAAAATGCTTGGAAAAATGGAAAAAATTAAATTTGGGGATACCTCCAAGGTTACAGTCTAATTTCAAATGCAAATGGTCTGAATGTGCAATCTGATTGGACAATTTCAATATCCTTTTCTTATAAATATTCATGACCTAAAGGTTGACTTAAGATTCCCTTCCATGGGATGTTGTCAGACCTGGTAGCGTAGAGTATGGGAGAGAAAACAAAGAGATGATTTTAATGAGATTGGGAACCACCCTGTATATATTCTAAGCACCAAGCAAGGAGCTCCAAATCCCATTTTGTAATGACTTTGATATGTCGCTGTCGAACGTTCAAACCAACAACCTCCCACTCCCAAGACAGGCCCGGCCCACTCTAACAAAATGGCAGCCAGGGACAGTCCACTTAACCAGGAATGAATATCTAGAACCAGGGGGGAAAAAAATGCTCTCAATTTGATCTGGCTTCAAAATGGTTTTACATGGTGTAAATAGTGGATTTGTGTGGTAACTATAACAAACTAACCTATACATTATGTAGTGTGATGGCCTATTTCATTTTGTGACTACTCTTGGAAATCAATGACATGTAATAAGTAAGTAAACTTGACCGACATGTCTTTAATATCTGATTTATTGTCTGCCCCATGACAGTATCAGATACAGATGTAACATGCAGCAGACCTCTCTCCCTTTCATCTCCTCCAAATCAAATCCATCTTCTATACCTCATCTATCACATGCTTTGTAGAGCTCCAATTATGCACCAATGATATCCTGACAAACAAATATCCCCCTACAAGTCAGGCGATCTATTGATTCATAATGAAATTGGATAAAATGATAAATGATACTAAAATGATATCAAACATGGATGTGAAGTTTCCAATCCCATCTGATATCTACCTAACAAGCTGTTTCATCTCTCCAACACGCACTCCAAAAACCATTCAGCTATCAACTGAAAATCTCTCTGTATAAAATGACAATGCATTAGGCCTACATGTTTACAAGATGAGCATCACAATGTGTGGGAGAAAGTTCATTAATTAGAAATAACTGAAGAAAAAATTTATCACAGGATTACAAAATTCATTCAAAAGCCTTTTATACATTAAATTTCACCTATCATTAAATTTTGCCTGCATGTCAAATGATATGTTGCCTATTTAGCAGTAATTGTCTAAAGTATATATCCATACAAAAACAAGACAGTCCAAAGGACAGCTATATCCCCCGCCGCTGACAGAGGAGACATGTTTTTCCTCTAATGGAAATTGCCCTGCTTCTGCCAACATTTCGATGTAGCTGACTTATGAAAAACTTTCCGTTGTTCAGAAAATATAGCATGGAAACAAAAATATCCAGGAATGAACAATGAACCATCAAATGTGACCTTGAACTTGAGCCAACATGACTGTCACCTGTGTTCTGCACATCGTCTCAATTTGGTTTATAATTGAGGCAAGTTTCATTAAAATCCTTCCAGGAGTATAGGAGTTATGGAGCGGAAACAAAATTGTAAATTGAAATTGGAGGTTCAAACACTTGACCTTCAAGTGTGACCTTGACATTGAGCCGACATGGCTGCAACCTGTGTTCTGCACATCATCTCAATTAGGTTTACATTTGAGGCAAGTTTCATGAAAATCCTTCAAGTGGTATAGGAGATATGGAGCAGACACGAAAACGTTATGGACGCACAGACAGACGAAGGCAATTCCTATAACCCCCCTCCCACTTCGCAGCGGGGGATTAATTATATTATCTAACGATAACTTTTAACAAGGGTCTTATTATAATCATTAATATTTTTGACTTTTGGGAAAGAAGGGAAGATGAACAAAACACAATGGGTACCTTGATCTGTTTATTCTTCCTAAAGTTTCTAACAAGCCTTTTGACAAAAGTCATAATGGAAGTTTACGTCAAGAGCAGGTTTGTTTGTTGGATTTAACGTCCCACCAACAGAATTTTAGTCATTTGGAGATGATGTCTACTTCAGACAAATATAGTGCAGCCACACTGCAGTATCGCGCCATAGACATGTAGCATGATACCCCACCAAGTCACATTATTCTTGAACTACTATTATATGCTGAATGCCAAACAAGGGAGCTGTACTTGTACCCCCCCCCCCCCCCCCTTTTTTTATGACTTATGTATGTATGTTGCAGCCAGCAACTGGATCCACGACATCTCGCCACAGGGGACGGTAAAAATCTTAAAAAAAACTTGTTAAAAGAAGTAAGGTATAAGGATAGCAAAGCTTCTGACCTTGAAAAATGGGTCAAAATGAAGGCCAAGGTCAAAATGTTGTGAATATGAAATACTAACAGTTCCTGTCTGCATGCTTAAATATCAAAATTTTCAAATCTCTTAATGAAGTATTGGGCATATTTACATCAAACCAAGCAAACACCCTCTGTTTATTCACAGGCATATAATCAGTGTATACAGGAGAATATGTGAGACCAGATTAATGATTTTACAGTCCAATGACTTACTTCTGGTAGTCGGCACTGTCGGCCAGGATCTGATTGATCTGCTTCACGATGAGGCTCTCTGTTGTCTGGCCCTTCAGACGCTCAAGTTCACTCCGGATGTAGAACCAGAACTCTGTGGACACCCTCTCCACTTTCCTCCTAGCCACCTCATGCTCCAGACTTGGACCACTGGCATTGCCTACAATATATTCATCATTACACATGAAATTCAATCAAACATGGTTCTACATTGGACTCGCAACTAATGTTTGTTTGTTTTTTGTTGTTTTTTTTATTTAAATTTGACCTTCAAGTTATTTTCACAGAACAAAATCTAGACAGGGCTAAAAAGTAGCCTTATAAATGCCTTAAGTCTGATCTGGTATTTCTATTGTGTGCTGTAACTTGGGGGTAACTAAAAGATGAGGGGTCCATCTAGTCAAACAAGAGGGCCATGGTGGCCCTAGATCGCTCACCAGAGTTCATAAGCTTATTTATATACAGAGCCATTCAAATCACTTTATATTACTACTTGCAACAGGAACCAGATTCAAGTTTCAGATAGAAAAAAAATTTAAGTTACCGGGGTGGTAGTCAATCATCTGGAGGCTGTGTTTATCATGGGATCAATTTTATTTTAGCAATTATGGTAGACAGTCATGAGGTGACCGTTTGTGCAAAATGAAATAAAATTCTGGCCATTGGCTTCATAGAGAAAATTTTTCTTAAAATTTGCTATATAAAGCTATAAAAGAAAACTAGGCAACCCCCAAGGGGCCTCATCTTTCAAGTGATCAACTTCATTTTAGCAATTATGGTAGAGCACTATGCGGTGATCACTTGTGCCAAAGGAAATTAAATTCTGACCATTGGTTTCAGAGGAGTAGATTTTTGAAGTTTTTAAAGTAAAATTCTGTTGGCTGCCATGGCAACCAGAGTTCTACATGGATTAAGTTTATTTTAGTAACTTTTGTGGAGATTCACCCAAGGATGATCTTTGCCAAGTTTCACCAATTTCTATTTAGTGGTTTCAGTGGAGATGTCATTTGAAGCAATTCTTGATGACACATGACAAACGACAATGGACGAAGGATGATTCTTATAGCTCACCTTGAACATGTTATGCTCTGGTGAGCTAAAAAAGATAATGTTCATGATTTATTTTTCCAATGAAAATTTTGCATTATTTAAGTCATCAAAAGAACTAGATAGAGCAGACAATGAGTCCACTGTTAATGTTGCAAATGCGAAAATGTTATTCCTAATCCATCTCTTTTGGAGAATGTGAAATTAAAACATAAGTGAAGTGAATCTTAGGGATAGGGTTGCCCCAGTCCATTTCAGCAGAAACCAAAGTCAAAATTCTATTCAGACTGAGGACCTGCAATATGTTAACAAATATGATGATGGAATAAAAAAATCCATCAGAAAAAGATCTTAAAAGCAATATGTGTCTACTGGGGATGAAAAGCTCATCTATTTAAATAGCCATGTTCATATGATAACAATAATGCAATATAGGACACACAAAAAAGTCATTATTCAAGACCAAAGTCAGAAACACAAATGTATTCTGCCATGTCTTTCATCCAACAATTAATGAAATGAATGGAAAGCACTGATATACATTACCAAAATCTGAATAAACCTCAACACAACACGCTATATCTATATAAGATGCAGAATTATTAAGATGATAAAAAATGAAAGACACTTTCTGACTTTATTTTTTTTCAAGGAAAATTAGTATCCCCTTCAACAATTTGAAAGAGCATAGTGGGACCATGTGAAGTTGCAGAACTGTGAGAAAGTTCTTGCCAATATTGGTACAGGTATCAAAATTTTTTCATGCCTTTCTTAAATATGAGGAGAGTAATACTGATGGCAACATTTTAAAAAAGGCATTTTAACTCTGTAATTAAGAAAAGGGCCATGCATTCTCATAGATTTTTGTTCCCAACACAACATTTTCAAGTCAATAAGACCAAAATTTAATGTTGTTTAAGGGAAATTGTTGATGTCAGAAGCACAAACCCATCAGCCTATCTTAAAATCATAAGACAGTTTTTTTTAACTAGGGCCAAAACCCTACTGAAAAGTGCCATTCCCAGAAAACGTTGAAAGTCATTGAGACCTGTACCTAACAGCATCAGTCTATAAATATGTAGAGACTTATGCTATGCAACAGTTTTTGAACCAAGGCCAGTAACTCTGAAAGGAATGGGCTGTTCCCAAACTCTTTGTTCTCTACTCATTGTTTTAAAGTCACTGATGCATGTATCAATAATCATCAGCCTATTTTAAATATAAAGCATTATGCTAAGGACATGGAATCATTAGGAGATAACAAGATTCTTTAATAAAGGGCCATAACTCTGTGCCCAGAAATGTTTGTTTATGACACTTCATTATCAGTCTTATAAAAGAATAATGCGGCAGGTAACATTTTTTTTTACCAAAGGGTGATAACTTTGAAAGAAAAGGGCTGTTCCCTGAAATTATTATTCACGACAAATCATCCTTAAGTCATTTACATATGTACCAAATATTTTAAACATGAAGAGCTATGCTCCTGACAGAAAATTATTGTATTAAAAAGAAAAACAAGAACAGTATGTCAGCCTTTGTTAGAGATAGCCCCACATAAAGTTACCAGAAGGGTTGGGGGGATATATAATTAAGCAAGCAAAATATTGCAGCTGAGTAACATATTTTTCGACTTTGTACTTTAACAAGTTATTTCCTGCTGCACTGTGGACTATACTAAACAAACTTTTGGATGATAATGTATGTGGGAAATATTTATTTACCAGCACTAATTATATCCATTCTGAATTGATTTATTTTTTCAAAGTTAATGAAGCATTTTTCTAGGAAGTGCACTGATTACCAAAAGATAAATAAAGTTGAGGATTTGGGGTGGACTACTGACCCCTAAATAGGTAAATTTTGGCTTTTTCAAGGGCCATAACTCTCAAGTGCCTAGGACAATTTTGCTATTTATTGAACATGACCAAGATTTTATACCTTTATACATACATTTACAGCAAGTTTAGTGAAGATCAAAAAAATGTTTGACTTAGACTGCTGATAAAGCTAAAATGCGCAATTTTGACTAATTCAAGGGCAATAATTCTGAAAAGCCATAAGTGTTTACAGGGTTAAGAGGGTCATTAATAAGACCTTATACCAAACTTAAAAAGATAAAACTATTCTGTCTTAAAAAGAAAATACACCCAAAATTCTAAAGATAAATAAAATAAGTGCCGGTAGAACTGGTGGATGCTCCTGGAACTGCTCTTTGTTACTTGATGGGTACTCTATTATACTGTATGAGATCTGGATAAAATTTTAATATGAAAAACAAGAGCTGTCAGAGGACAGCACGCTCGACTATTCAAAATGCTTGTTGGTAAATCAAATGAAATCTATTTCAATTCTTGCCCTTCATAGTAATAGTAAAAAATGATATACCTTGATAGTCTGATACCCCTTAATATATTTATGATGTCTAAAATCAATCCCATGCCTAGTTACTGAGACATAAGCACAAAAACACTGTGCATGCAAAACTTAAACCAAAAATCCATGTTAGAAAAGGGCCATAATTTGCATCAGTCCAAAAGTTATCCTCCTGTTTTCTGATGCCCTTGAAGACACACCTTAACTTTCTAGTCAATTCCACAAGCAATTTCTTAGATATAAGCTGGATAGTAGCTTGAATGCAAAAATTTAACCATAATTCTAAGTTAAAAGGGGGTCATAATTTTTAATTTATTCCATCAAGTGTAATCTTCCTTTGTAGTATGATACCCCTAAACATATTAAAGATATTTCAAATCAATTCCATGCCTGGACTCTGAGATATAAGCATGAAAGTACCTTGCATGCAAAACTTTAACCAAAATGTCTAAGTTAAAAAAGGGGCCATAACTTGTAATATATTCCATCAAAAGTTATCAACCTTGATAGTATGATACTCCTAAGCATATTAAAGATGTTTCAAATCAATCCCATGCCTGGATACTGAGATATAAGCATGAAATTAACTTGCATGCAAAACTTTAACCAAAATTTCTAAGTTAAAAAGGGGCAATAATTTGTAACAAATTCTATCAAGAGTTATCTACCTGAAAATTGATACCCCTAGACATATTAAAGATGTTTCAAATCAATCGCATGCTTGATACTGAGATATAAGCATGAGAGTATCTTGCATGCAAAACTTTAACCAAAATTTCTAAGTTAAAAAGGGGCCATAATTTGTAATATATTCCATCAAGAGTTATCTAACTTGGTTGTCTGATGCCCCTGAACATATTTGTAAACTTTCAAGTCAATACCATGAATGGTTATTAAGATACAAACTAGAAAGTAGCTTGCACGCAAAACTTTAACCAAATTTTCTATTGCATGCAAAACTTTAACCAAAATTTCAAAGTTAAAAAGGGGCCATAATTCATATTAAATTCAGTCAAGAGTTATCTACCTTGGTTGTCTGATGCCCCTGAACATATTTATAAACTTTCAAGTCAATACCATAAATGGTTATTGAGATATAAGGTTGATAGTAACTTGCACGCAAAACTTTAACCAAAAGCTGCAACGCCAACGCCAACGCCGACGCCAGGGTGACTACAATAGCTCTCATATTCTACGAATAGTCGAGCTAATAATAAAGGGCAATAACTTTTAAATTAGGCAAAATTGAGTTAAAGTTCTTGTACACTGCACTTCTCCTAAATGAGATGTATCTACCTATGAAGTTTCACTTTGATACCTCTTATAGTTTCTGTGTTATGCTCTGGACAAAATTTAAGTATGAAAAATAACAAAAGGCAATAACTCCTAAATTATGCAAAACAGAGTTACCGGTTCTTGTACAATGCACTTCTCCTCATTGAGATCTATCAACCTATGAAGTTTCATGTTGATACCACTTATAGTTTTTCTGTTATGCTCTGGACAAAATAACAAAGGGCAATAACTCCTAAATTATTCAAAACAGAGTTATGGTTCTTGTACATTGCACTTCTTTTCATTTTGATCTATCTGCCTACAAAATTAAGATGGCTGGATGGACAGATGAACGGGACTGATAGATGGACAAAGCGACTCCTTTTGCAGAGCATAAAAAATAATAAATGCAAATGTTTTGACAAATGGCAAAAAAAAAAAAAATAATAATAATAAAAGATTGGGATCTTTTAATAGAGATTCTAGAACATCAACCTCAGATATCATCTCTGAGAAGGCATGAAACATGAGTAGCAGAGATCACAATAAATCATGCTTGTTATTCAGAATTCCGACAATAAACACAATAAAATTAAATTATAATTTCAAATTCAGCCTTGAAAACATTTCTTCCAGGTTCAATATGCTGGAACAGCTTTTCTTTTGTTTTATGAACCCAGGTTTTGGATTAATATGACAACAGAAGTTCCTGTAAATAACTAACAATGGAGTTTTGAAAAAAAAAAAACCAAAAAAAAACCATTTAATATATGATGAAAGTAGACATTAAGAATCAGAATCCTATTTTTTTATGTTTTTTTTGTTATTGTTGTATATCTCTCTTTTTTTTTTTTTTTGAAGAGTGGGAATAAATCAGTAAGAAGAAAACATGAGATCAATAAAAATATATATAAACAAGAAACATGTCAAATGATTAAATGACCTGAAATCAGGTTTTCAAGGGTCGCCCCTATTAGGCAACCGGAGACTATTTCCAGCCCTGAGGTAGAAGCAAACATATGACATTACACATATTGACATAATAAAAGATCCTTGTCACCCAAACACTTACATTGTATGTTTATAATTCTTACAAGTGTTTACAGTGACCTTGACCCTAATGACCTGAAAATCAATCAAAATCTTATCATCTCTTCCAGTAAGGTATCTAAATCTATTAAATAATGATTGTAATACCCCACACTTAAAAGAATTAATTTCATGGAAATGAAAAATCCATCTTAAGTAACAGTGACCAATCTTCCTCTTTCCATAAGGTATCTATAGTTCAATTCTAACAAAAACAAGAGCTGTCAGAGGACAGCACGCTCGACTATTCAAAATGCTTGTTGGTAAATCAAATGAAATCTATTTAACTTCTTGCCCTTCACATACCCTGTACATATTAATAGTCAAAAATAATATACCTTGATAGTCCGATACCCCTTAATATTTTTATGATGTCTAAAATCAATCCCATGCCTAGTTAATGAGACATAAGCACAATAACACTGTGCATGCAAAACTTTAACCAAAAATCCAAGTTAGAAAACGGCCATAATTTGAATAAAATTCAGTCCAAAAGTTATCCTCCTTAGTTTTCTGATGCCCCTGAAGACACTCCTTAACTTTTTAGTCAATTCCACAAGCAATTTCTGAGATATAAGCTGAATAGAAGCTTGCATGCAAAAATTTAACTAAAATTCTAAGTAAAAGGGGGTTCATAATTTTGAATATATTCCATCAAGTGTTATCTTCCTTTATAGGATGATACCCCTAAACATATTAATGATGTTTCAAATCAATCCCATGCCTGGACTCTGAGATATAAGCATGAAAGTACCTTGCATGCAAAACTTTAACCAAAATATCTAAGTTTAAAAAGGGGTCATAACTTGTAATATATTCCATCAAGAGTTATCTACTATGAAAGTATGATACCCCTAAACATATTAAAGATGTTTAGAATCAATCGCATGCCTGGATACTGAGATATAAGCATGAGAGTATTTTGCATGCAAAACTTTAACCAAAATTTCTAAGTTAAAAAGGGCAATAATTTGTAACATATTCCATTAAGAGTTATCTACCATGAAAGTATGATACCCCTAAATATATTAAAGATGTTTCAAATCAATCCTATGCCTGGATACTGAGATATTAGCATGAAAGTAACTTGCATGCCAAACTTTAACCAAAATTTCTAAGTTAAAAAGGGCAATAATTTGTAACATATTCCATTAAGAGTTATCTACCATGAAAGTATGATACCCCTAAACATATTAAAGATGTTTCAAATCAATCCTATGCCTGGATACTGAGATATTAGCAAGAAAGTACCTTGCATGCAAAACTTTAACCAAAATTTCTAAGTTAAAAAGGGGCCATAATTTGTAACATATTCTATCAAGAGTTATCTACCATGAAAGTATGATACCCCTTAACATATTAAAGATGTTTCAAATCAATCCCATGCCTGGATATTGAGATATTATCATGAAAGTACCTTGCATGCAAAACTTTAACCAAAATTTCTAAGTTAAAAAGGGGCCATAATTCATATTTAGTTCAGTCAAGAGTTATCTACCTTGGTTGTCTGATGCCCCTGACCATATTCATAAACTTTCAAGTCAATACCATGAATGGTTATTGAGATACAAACTAGAAAGTAGCTTGCACGCAAAACTTTAACCAAATTTTCTATTGCATGCAAAACTTTAACCAAAATTTATAAGTTAAAAAGGGGCCATAATTCATATTTAGTTCAGGCAAGAGTTATCTACCTTGGTTGTCTGATGCCCCTGAACATATTTATAAACTTTCAAGTCAATACCATAAACGGTTATTGAGATATAAGGTTGATAGTAACTTGCACGCAAAACTTTAACCAAAAGCTGCAACGCCAACGCCGACGCCGACGCCAGGGCGACTACAATAGCTCTTATATTCTTCGAATAGTCGAGCTAAAAATCATGTTTGAAATGTTTGTTGTCCGTCTGCTCAACAATGTACCCCTTTCTAATTATCAGGATTTTTGTTCAAAACCTGATAATAAATTTATAACCTATGATTACTGATTATGATATAAATATATAGTTACATATTTTTTGCCAAGGAAATATGATATTCAAATGAAAATATTGAGGTTGAAAAAAGAATTTGTTTTCCTACATGGTGAGCAAGAATGAAAATATTAATTTTTTATAAATGATGAGACAGTGGAAGGATGAAAATAAAACAAGAGCACCGCATGTGGGTGCCAACGCTCATCTGTTTTTGCCAACGTTATATATTTTTGTTAAACATTTAAAAAAGTTGACCTTGAAAATCACAACTAAAACTGTAAGCTTTTAAATGCAAAGGTAAACTACCATACCCTTTAAATTTGACCTTTGACCTTGATGGATGACCTTGACCTATGCATGGGATAGAATGTATACAACACAAAGATGTAAAATATGTAAACAAAAAATCACAATTGCTAATCCATTAGTTTTTATAATCAACACAAAACTAAAATTAAAATATCATGACCAAAATCACACCTGCACAGGTTCATATGATGACAAACCAGTATACAAAGTTTTAAACAAGGGTCAGGACTGCCACAAAATACGCCCATCACAGTATGGGGACTCTCAGAAATAGCTCAGAGAAACAAGCTATTGTCTCCTAAATCCCATTAGTTAATGAATATTACTTATTAAAACAATCATGTTGAAAGTTTGAAAAGGATTGGTCTAATGGTATTGAAGTTAGAGCCCAGACAATCACAATTTCAAGAATTTTGTGTACGTCAAGGGCCATAACTTCTAAGTCATTCACGCGATAATGCTGGATATTGAACTCATCCGCGATATTATGGCCATACACATGTGTGAAAACTTTGAAAAGAAATGGGCAAACTGTATTGAAGTTAGAGCCCGGACAATCACAATTTCAAGTATTTTGTGTACATCTAGGGCCATAACTTCTAAGTCATTCACGCGATAATGCTGGATATCGAACTCATCCGAGATATTATGGCCATGCACATGTGTGGAAAGTTTGAAAAGGATTGGGCAAACGGTATTGAAGTTAGAGCCCGGACAACAAATATTCCACGCCCACCCACCGTGAGTGTTCACATAATACGCCCCATCTTAAGATGGGCGTATAAAAAAATATATTGAACAAGAGCTGTCAGAGGACAGCACGCTCAACTATTCAAAATGCTTGTTGGTAAATCAAATGAAATCTATTTAAATTCTTGCCCTTCATAGTAATAGTAAAAAACAAGAGGGCCGTAAGGCCCTATATCGCTCACCTGAGGGGTCTTGATGTATAGGCATTGAAGACATCACCATAGGGCCAAGATTTTGACAATTTAGGTAATGAACCATTTGATGATGCTACATACCAAATATCTAAGCTCTAGGCCTCATGGATTCATAGGAGAAGATATTTGAAAGTTTTTCCTATGTAACTCTATGTAGAACAAGTGACCCATGGTGCGGGGTCATATATCGCCGTAGGGCTTTGATTTGAAAAATCCTGGTAATGGCCAATAAGCTGATGCTACATACCAAATATCTAAGCTCTAGGCCTTATGGATTCATAGAAGAAGATTTTCAGACTTTTCCTATATAACTCCATGTAAAACAAGTGACCCCTGGTGCGAGGCATTTATCATCGTAGAGCTATGATTTGAACAATCTTGTTAATGGCTCATAAGATGATGCTACACACCAAATATCTAAGCTCTAGGCCTTATGGTTTCATAGAAGAAGATTTTCAAAAATATTCCTATGTAAAACAAGTGACCTTGGTGTGGGGTCATTTATCACCGTAGGGCTATGATTTGAACAATCTTGGTAATGGCCTATTAGATGATGCTACATACCAAATATCTAAGCTCTAGGTCCTGCAGTTTTGCAGAAGAAGATTATTAAAGGATTTTCCTATATAACTCCTTGTAAAACAAGTGACCCCTGGTGCGGGGTCATTTATCACCGTAGGGCTATGATTTAAACAATCTTGGTAATGACCCATAAGATAATGCTACATACCAAATATCAAAGCTCTAGGCCTAATGGTTTCATAGAAGAAGATTTTTAAAGATTTTCCTATATAACTCGATGTAAAACAAGTGACCCCTGGCACGGGGTCATTTGGCCAAGACGGCTGCTGATTGGATCTGTCAGAACACGTGATCGGTGGGTACTGATTTGATTGGCTGGTGGCCCCCAGCCTCCCTCCATCCGATGTGAACAAAGAAATCTATTTTTAGGACACATTGTAGTTTGACCCACTTCTACTGATGAGTCAGAAGGTCTGACTCATGAGTCGGAAGGTCCGACTCTACTAAATAGTGATGCAACGACATAAATATTTTTATCCCTAATAAAAATATTTCAGGGCCATGATTTGAACAATCTTGGTAATGGTTATAGACAATGCTACATACCAAATATCTTAGCTCTTGGCCTTATGGTTTCAGAGTAGAATTTTTTTAAAAGTTTTTCTTTAAATGTAAAACAAGTGACCCCTGGAGCGGGGTCATTTATCACCTCAGGGCCATGATTTGAACAATCTTGGTAATGGTTCATTAGACAATGCTACATACCAAATATCTAAGCTCTAGGCCTTTTGGATTTGGAGAAGAAGTTTTTTTAAGATTTCACTTTTAAAATCTATTTTTAGCTCCTGTGACCTAATTATGCAATGGACTGGAACCATTTGAACAACTTTGGTAGAGAGTCTGCCAAGGAACTTTCCTGCAAAATAATTTTGAAATTGGCCAAGTGGTTTAGGAGGAGAAGTCGTTTGAACGATAAGTTGACGACGGACGCACGCACGGACTCACTGACGATGGACGACGGACAACGGGCGATCACAAAAGCTCACCTTGAGCACTTTGTGCTCAGGTGAGCTAATGATATACCTTGATAGTCTGATACCCCTTAATAAATTTATGATGTCTAAAATCAATCCCATGCCTAGTTACTGAGACATAAGCACAATAACACTGTGCATGCAAAACTTAAACCAAAAATCCAAGTTAGAAAAGGGCCATAATTTGCATCAGTCCAAAAGTTATCCTCCGGTTTTCTGATGCCCTTGAAGACACACCTTAACTTTCTAGTCAATTCCACAAGCAATTTCTGAGATATAAGCTGGATAGTAGCTTGATTGCAAAAATTTAACCAAAATTCTAAGTTAAAAGGGGGCCATACTTTTTAATTTATTCCATCAAGAGTTATCTACCATGAAAGTATGATACCCCTAAATGTATTAAAGATGTCTCAAATCAATCCCATGCCTGGATACTGAGATATTAGCATGAAAGTACCTTGCATGCAAAACTTTAACCAAAATTTCTAAGTTAAAAAAGGGGCCATAATTGTAAATATTCATCAAAAGTTATCCAATTTCTAAGTTAAAAAGGGGCAATAATTTGTAACATATTCTATCAAGAGTTATCTACCATGAAAGTATGATACCCCTAAACATATTAAAGATGTTTCAAATCAATCGCATGCTTGATACTGAGATATAAGCATGAGAGTAACTTGCATGCAAAACTTTAACCAAAATTTCTAAGTTAAAAAGGGGCCATAATTTCTAATATATTCCATCAAGAGTTATCTACCTTGGTTGTCTGATGCCCCTGAACATATTTGTAAACTTTCAAGTCAATACCATGAATGGTTATTGTGATACAAACTAGATAGTAGCTTGCACGCAAAACTTTAACCAAATTTTCTATTGCATAACCAAAATTTCTAAGTTAACAAGAGGGCCATGATGGCCCTTGATCGCTCACCTGAGTACCATTGCTACAACTGATTACAAGGTTTTTAAACAGACAAGAATTCTGATATAACTCAATCTTAAACATTTTAGCCCTGACAATACTACACACCAAATATATAAGCACTGGGCCTTATGGTTTCAGAGGAGAAGACTTAGTGCGGGGTCATTTATCTCCAAAGGGCCACCATTTTGAAAATCTTGATAATGAACCATTAGATGATGCTACATACCAAATATCTAAGCTCTAGGCCTAATGGATTCATAGAAGAAGATTTTTAAAGATTTTCCTATATAACTCTATGTTAAACAAGTGACCCCTGGTGCGGGGGCATTTATCACCATAGGGTCATGATTTGTAAATCTTGGTAATAAACCATAAGATGATGCTTCATACCAAATATCTAATCTCTAGGCCTTATGGATTCATAGAAGAAGATTTTTTAAAGATTTTCCTATATAACTCTATGTAAAACAAGTGACCCTGGTGCGGGGTCATTTATCACCGTAGGGCTATGATTTGTACAATCTTGGTAATGGCCCATAAGATGATGCTACATACCAAATATCTAAGCTCTAGGCCTTGCAGTTTTGCAGAAGAAGATTTTCAAAGTTTGCAATTTTAAAATCTATTTTTAGCTCCTGTGACCTACTTTTTTAACCAATCTGAATAATTTGTACAACTTTGATAGAGGGCATCATAAGGATGATTCCTGTGAAGTTTGGTCAAAATCCCTTCAGCGGTTCATGAGGAGATGTTGTTTAAAGCAAATTGTTGACGACGGACGGACGCACGCACGCACGCACGCACGCACGCACGGACGACGGACGACGGACGACGGACAAAAGGCGATCACAATAGCTCACCATGAGCACGTTGTGCTCAGGTGAGCTAAAAAGGGGCAATAATTCATATTAAATTCAGTCAAGAGTTATCTACCTTGGTTGTCTGATGCCCCTGAACATATTCATGAACTTTCAAGTCAATACTATAAATGGTTATTGAGATATAAGGTTGATAGTAACTTGCACGCAAAACTTTAACCAAAAGCTGCAACGCCAACGCCAACGCCGATGCCAAGGTGACTACAATAGCTCTCATATTCTACGAATAGGCGAGCTAAAAAGGGGCCATAATTCATATTAAATTCAGTCAAGAGTTATCTACCTTGGTTGTCTGATGCCCCTGAATATATTTATAAACTTTCAAGTCAATACCATAAATGGTTATTGAGATATAAGGTTGATAGTAACTTGCACGCAAAACTTTAACCAAAAGTTGCAACGCCAACGCCAAAGCCAGGTTGACTACAATAGCTCTCATATTCTTCGAATAGTCGAGCTAATAAAAATGACACATAAATATCTATTATAAAACTTGTCCAAAGTTATGGCAAAATAAGGTCAAAGGTCAAGGTCAATATATAAAATACTGAGGTATATCTGAATAGCCCTTGTCAAGATGAATATGCAAACAAATATAAAAGATGTATGTCAAATAGTAAAGAAGTTACGACCAACATTAATGTTTTTTTGTTAAGCATTTCAGATAAAGGTCAAAGTTCAAAGGTCAAGGTCAAAAGTCCAAAAGTGTAACATTGATGGAAAGGTCTTGCCACAAGGAATTCACATGTGAAATATCAGTGCCCTGATGGTGTTCTGAAATGACAGGCATTTTAAAGTTTTCAAAAGTTGCAGCAAAAATAGGTTCAAGGTCAAGGTCAAGGTAATGTATCTGAATATTCCTTGCAAAGATGAATATGCATACCAAAAATAAATGTTGTATGTCAAATAGTAAAGAAATTAGGGCCAACATTAAAGTTTTTTGTTAAAAATTTCAAAAATAGGTCAAAGTTCACAGGTCAAGGTCAAAAGTCTAAAAGTTTAACATTGCTGGAAAGGTACTGCTGCAAGGAATTTACATGTGGAATATCAGTGCCCTGTTGACAACGTTTTGAAATGACAGCATTTTAAAGTTTTCAAAAGTTTTAGAAGAATAAGGTTAAAAGTCAAAGTCAATAGGTGAAAAAATTTCATATGTCATGATAGGCCTTGTCAAGATGAATATGCATACCAAAAATGAAAGTTGTTTATGGAATAGTAGAGAAGTTATGGCCAACGTTAAGATTCCGGACGACGCCTGACGACAACAACACGGACGCCAGAGTTACGACAATAGCACATATTTTTTCTTAAAAAAACAGACAAGCTAAAAAAACACACAAAAGAAACTCATATATTAATCACATTATTATTTATTATTATTGTCAAGTTAATGAAAATCTGACCATTAGTAGCTGAGAAATAATGTGGACAAAATATCTTTGATATATATAAGAAAGGAGCATAACTCATACAGAATCAAACCAGTCATGACATGCCAACGATATGCACAACTAGACTTGGTGCTTATTAATATTGCTGTGAAAATCTGACCAAATGTAGCTGAGAAATAGCGCAGACAAAATATATTCAAGGAATATAACAAAAGGCATAACTCATTTAAAATCAAGCCAAATTAGATGTGCCAACGATATGTGCAATTAGGCTTGGTACTTACTAGTCTTGTAAAATTTCATCAAATTCCGACCAAAAGTACCCAGGAAAAATCTTGTCTACAGATGGCCTGACAGACTGACCGACAGAAATGACTCCAATATAGCCCCTACATATACTTCGTATCTGGGGTTATGATAATAACTCTTAACTACTCTATATTGTCATACAATTTAATTTGAAAGTGAAAGGAAAATATGTTAGATATCTTGTTAGAGGTGTTTACATCAAAGGAATTTATAACCAATAGCTTTAATGCTTTTCTTTGACTAAAAATGATTCCATTAATCATCACAATAACATACTTAATCCTGAATACTTAATGCCTTTGATCAAACAATCCTATATCTCTTTTTCAAGGTCATATAGACTGGCACAACTGAATTTTGTTAAAGTGAAATGAAAGTCAGAAAGCATTGATTCCCCTTGGAAACCTTAGTGGGGACAAACATTGATGTTCCTTATTCCAGAGAAATTTGACTAAATTTGTTTACATACAAAAGCGTGA
>CM037786.1:37714431-37735842 GCA_021229015.1 Solen grandis | reverse complement strand
GGGGCACCCCGGGTAAAACCACGGACCTACTAAAGCAAGCAGAACTTCTTCCTCATATGCAAAAAAAACCAGACCGGGATTCGAACACATAGCGATGCGTGTAGCAGTAGTGCATTTTCGTTTCAACATGAAAGGCATTAAAAAGAGAAATAACGGTACTGTCCCATTCGGTATGATGAAGCTGTTTTTGCTGTTTTGTTTCAGTTGCTCAGTGTAGCTTGGCATGTCCCGATGAAGCCTTAAAACTGGTCCAACAATGCACATTCGTGTCATGCCGAACCTCTCCTCCAATTCACAACAACAGAGGTCAAACAATGGATCCCGTGAAGAATGCACGTGACTCGTGCAGGTAGGTACTGGCAGCTTCCGACCCCCCCCCCCCCCCCCCCTTTCTTTTTAGTTTAGATTCGTCCATTTCAGACAAATCTAGAGCTACCGACCATATGCTATAATGTAAATGCTTATGTCCTTAAATTTGTGGCCAAGCATAAGTTCTGAAAATTCAATTTAAACAGTCATTTATATCAATAGAACACCTACTACTTTCTATCTTTACATGTACTAAATGAATTGATCTATTTGATATTTTTACCACAAATTTAGAGGAAAATCTATGTATGATATTAAGACATTTCTTCAGAAACCTGCATTTGCAGGTCGCTTCTACATTCTGTGGTTTAAAGAAAACCCATAATATGCAGAAATGTCGAAAAGGTAAATTATGGATATTGTTTACAATTATTTGATTTGTATCCAACATACAATTTCATGCAAATTTGTAACCTTTCTTGAACTTTGCATGAAAATAACATTATAATATGATGGATGGAGGCGCCGACATTGAAAAAAATCCAAAGGAAGCAACATCCTTTATTTTGATTCGATTATTCGAATACTTGCTTGCAAAGTCTGTCGAATATTTGAATTCGTTGTTAACCCGAATAAAAGTTCATGTCGATCTACATGACTATCTGTGTTTGGTGTGTGTGTATGACATTTCTTTATTTTACGGTAAAACCCGGGCGGAGAGATATTCAGGAATGATAACGTTATACTACACGAAGACAGTTTATACCAACAGGAATAAGGGGAAGGAACTCCAGACTAGTTTCAGCTTACCACCAACAATACTGCAGGGGGAGTTACTCATGCGTTCTATATCCGGATGGACATACTCATTGGCGTGGCAATGAATAAATACTCCTTTGCCTAATTGTAGTTATTTTTAACCATATTTCAGACTCGGACGTATGTGACATATGAGATGTGCTTAAGATATATGTCCGATAAACATCCATTTACAAACATAGTGAAGTCTCTTCTGGATGAGCTATTTGATAATATGAATAAATGGAGATATTATGAACGAAGTTTTCTTCTTCATAATGTCAAATACCATTACACCAGGGGATCGGCAAAACTCGGTATAATTTTCTGATTCTAACTGAACAATCAGTGAATGGGGAAACTCACGTGTGTACGTTTACTTCCAATGAACAATGTGTGGAATTTTACACCAGCATGTATATTAGGTGTTCGATGAGTGCTCGTTGATTTACGTAGGTTTATGTCTCATTTTTGTATGAATTTTGGCAGATAGTATGACGATCTGTATGTAACTGTTATTAAACAGGAGTAAATAAAAAAAAGCCATAATAATGAGTATACTCGTAGTATGAACTGGGTTCATATCAATTCGGTGAATATCCAGTAATCAGAATGAAAAAGATATGTCTGTAATATTGCTGGAGCCATGATCAAGTGGTAACCGTAAATGATTTCGGGTTCAAATTTTCCCGGGAGGGGGTCCCGGACGCAAAGTATTGGTCCATCCACGAACCGTCGAGAATAATTAGTATAAGTAGTAGAATTGGTTCCTAATCAACGGAAAAAAAGATAGCATTTATCGTCCAAATTATGACGCCCTGTACAGTTATGGTTAAGGTGTGTCCATCGGATGCCGAAGGTTTGGGGATCCAGTGTTCCAAAGAGCTTGTCCGATGTTGCCGCCTGCTAGGTGAATAACGGTTGCTTACCTTTCATTGTACCTTGCATAAAACTTTAATATCAAGCTAGCCGTTTCAGTCAGTAAAGCATTTCAGCAAATACAGATTTCTTGTTTTGTTTTTCTTCGTGACATAATTAGTTTCTAATGCGCATGCGTGTGTTTCAGAGACTCCCGGTTGCGGAGTGTGGCGGACTGTATCCAGCAGATCATGGACCAGTGTAAGGGGACCACGAACCAGGAGCAGACGCTTCAGAGGCTGATCGACAAGAAGCGGTTGATGGACACTGTCGACTACTTCTGTCGACATTTGGGTGGTATGTACATTTTGCAATATCAGTCTTACATATATTTACATGGATTAGATTTTTTGAGTGCATAACGATACAAGACATTTATGTTGTTGCAATTTGATTAAAGAATGCAGTATTAATTAATACATATAACATTTTGTTACGAGTACCTTACAGTCATTTCAAATTCAAAGTCACCGTTCCCGGTGGCCGAATGATAAGAGCGTCCGCCTCAGGAGCAGGAGATCATGTGTTCCATTCCCGGTCGCGACATACCAAAGCCATAAAAATGGTACTGGTATAGCTCACTTGGCGCTCAGCATATCAAACTCCGCGCATCGGTTACGTCAAGCTACGCTACTTTAACCACTGCCATCACACAAGTCACGTGATGATAGTTGAAACCAACATTTATAATGTATAAATTAATGTTATATGATTTGATTTTTTACTTTTCTCATAATCATGAATGTTATTTTCGTGAAATATAACGAAACTGATATGATATATTCAAAACTAGTCATAAGTGATGAAAGTAAATCCGGCCTATATCAGCCGAAATCTACTTCTGGTGGCAGTGGTTATGGACAACTGTAAGGGAAGGTAACTACTGCGGCGGAGTAAGGATAGTTTCAGGATTAGTTGGCCCGGTGTCAGGAGAATGTGACTGGATGTGGTATCATGCCACATTCCTATGGCGTGACACTGCAGTGTGGCAACACTATATATCTTCCATGTAAACAAAATCTCCAAATGACTCAAATACTGTCGGTAGGACGTTAACCTTAAAAAACGGAAGAAAAAAAAATGATGACCCGTGTTTTAGATCTAGGGTTTATTTTATTTTCAGTTATCAATACTGTCGTTCTTCTGTTTAAGTCAGTGCACTAGGGTAAGCCTTTTGGAACAAAGAATACCCTGCATTAAACGGTCACTGCGTATTTATTGACACTTAATCCACCAACTTCAGTTAGCGTTAGATAATACTTAGCGAGGTAATTTTGAACGAAAAAAATCCATCCATTACTTTGATGATGTCCGGGCGGACAATTATTTAATAAATAAAATGTCCACAATGCATCAGGTCCTGTTCATTATTGTTTCTCTATAATGAAAATGCCAAAATAATTCTGTTCTCAAAAATATTGTAAATCAGTAACGTACATGTCATTATATTTGTCAAATAAGTCAAGTATACTTCGTTAAACAGGAATGGATGGATGCGTTGATACCTTATTTAAGAATTAAACCAATACTTACCACTAAGTAAGTAGAATTAGAGCCTGATTTGCCAACATCGGTGTATTTTGTATATCGTGAAAACAAGGTGAATATCACATTATAAGTGTTTAAGTTCATTTTATTTTTTCTACGTTTTAAGAAATACGGGTTAAATATGTAGGTGTCAGATACAGGTAATTGACTTAATTTAGAAGGAGGCGCCAGTATGTTATGGTACAAGCTATAAACAGCTGACTTTGGTGAGGAGGTCTTGTTTTTTTTTACTGATAAAAGCCTTATTACCAAATATACTTATCTGCACGTCACGAAGTTTGCTGACATCTCCCTGTTAACTTGCAATGCACCTGCGGTTGTACAATTATTAGGGGTCAGCAATGTTGGTCTCTGCTGGCTGGAATTGGATTTTACTGAATAAGAAGGAATTCGGTGTCTTGGCTGCGAGTTTTATGCGTACAGAGCGCAGAAATTGTTATGTTGAAATATATGAAAAGAGTGAACTTTTCAGGACTTAGAAGAGTCTAATGTGCGTTTAGCACAACTAGAACAGTGAAAGAGAAAGTCAAGTGGCTTGTAATTTTGAAGTATTCTATTGTTTTTCTACATCAATGGATCTTGTAGCCAGTACATTTTGAATACTATTTTACTATGAGGGCTGAACATATTTCAATGAAGACATAATGTTAATTGCCATATACCTATTAGATTAACCAAGGATACATCACATGCCAGAGGTTCGTGAACTAAACCATTGCTCTACTTGCTTACGTCACACAAAATTATTCATATTATTTTACTTATTGATAATTAAACATCGTTCTAGTGTTATCGTTTATGTCGTGACAACTAATAATAAAATGATAAATGAACTACGTGTATATAAAGAAGATTGTAGTGCATTTAATTCATGATTGATATGTAAAAGAATATGTCAAACACCTAAACATGAGCTTGTCATGCAAGTAGATCTATCTTTTGTAAAGCAATGGTATAAACAAACAGGTTCATGTATAGCTTGTCCGCCAGGGGACATTGAATTTGTTCATCCGGTATTGAAATTCCCACAACGTAGCATAAAAATAAATAAGACTATGTAAAGTTTTTCATTTCAAATATCATCTTTTCATTTATTTACAACATTGACATGATATGAGTAGGAATTATATGGTTGGCGAAAAAAGTCCACCCTTCATGCAATAAAAACATAAAACAAAGAAATCATATAAAGCATACCATTTATATTGGGAGAGATTTACCGACGTCCCTTGCTATTGTTTTGTAATCGACAGCATTATAATCATTTTGTGACTCTCTCTCTCTCTCTCTCTCTCTCTATATATATATATATATATATATGTAGTGCTGCCGTATTACAGTATCACAATAAACATGTGACATGACCAAGTCCGGTCACATTATCCTGAAAAAAAAAAAAACTGCAAGAGCATGTACATTATTTATGTCAACAAGGAGATATCTAGACCTTAAAAATGTTGGGTTTTGAACGTTTCAGATTGAGATATTTCGTGAAATGCCAACCAGGGGAATCTGCCGTGACATGCCCTAATTTTGAATTCTAAGATATAAACCACAAGATCCTATTTATACCTTACCTTTCCAGTGTATGAAACCAACGCGGTGTGTATCACAGATATACACGGGGAGGTGAACAAGTGCACTCAAGACGCTCAGGAAAGTTTCGAGAACATAATGAATGCAGGGGCCTCCATGGACGTACTGATAACCGGGTCCTGCAGGTATTTAGTTCAAACTGTTTGATGTGAACTACCGTTGGATAACGAATATTTATCATTAATATGGAAAAGTTACGCTAGGGTGTCCGATTGGGGGGGAGGGGGGGGGGGGGGGAGGAATTCGAGAGTTAATGGTCTCTGGCTTACACTCACTTAAACACTCCCCATTGAGAGATCAATGTTATTTAGATTTTGCATGTGAGGAAGCTGATTTTCCGTGGGTCCGTGGTTCTACCGGTGTGCCTCTGTTTACATGAGGTCTTTATTCACCTGCAATTAGCTTGACATTACTTCGATTGAAATACTGTCGCCGTAACAGTAAGCTCTAGCACGACATTTACGTTGCCATGGTTATAGTGAGATGTCTTGTGTTACAAAAATAATGTAGAATGAAATATCAAAAATAATGTAGAATTACATATTGTTCTTAGGGCCTTGATGTTTTTGTTTGACGGCTACCGTCGCCACAACGTTATTTCAGTGACGTCTGGAGTTAGACCGCGGGTACACAGAAGTTCCCGGGTAGAATCATCAACCAACAAACCGCAAGCCAGAAAAGGGCTTTGTGAAAGGGTTAACTGTAAAATATTACAAGAGCGAGGAAATATAAAAGAATCATGTGCTCGATACTTTGTCCCCGGCAACGGTCGATTGCAACAATATAATTCAAATGCCATGACTTCATACGATTTCCAGAAGTCCGTTTGGTTGAATTCGTGTAGCTGTCTTTCAAACATCAATATCGTTCAGTATTTATCGACAATCAGAATAGAACACATTTTTATTGAGACTTATACATATAAGTAATTTGTATACACATACATAGTCAAAACAATGACGCCACAATGGTCAGGCTCAATAGTTATTATCAAACAAACATCTGAAGAAAAATACAATGGGTCGAAACTCGAGGTTAGAAAGGCACCTTTGTAAACTTTTTCAGTATAAAACGTTAATACATGTATTTCAGATTCCACGGCGTTGCACGAACGTGCCTTACCAATAATACAATTCACTACTGTGGCGCAGAAGCCGGTGAATTTGTATTCACCCTACTCACTGGTCACATTCCACCATACTGTGACGAGATTTACGAGTCATTAGGGACCGGATTCACCCGGACTTGGAGTACGGAAAGACGCGGGAGGACGACCAATGATGATAACAGCGGAAGTGGACTTCTCGTGTCTAATGTCTTCTGCATGATCATGACTTGGACTTTATCCAGATTATGTTAAGTCGAGAGTAACACAATGCTGTTTATAGATATCAACTACTTTAATCAAAATTTAAGGTACGGCGAAACACTAAATAAATAGTTTAAATAGTATCAGCACCGTAGTTCATACGTTTGGAATCAAGATCAGGTTATTATAGTAGAAATTTGTCATTTGCAAATATGGCTGTAAAACAAATTAGTAAGCTAGTACAACTTTGCAATCTGATCGTATTGATATTATTTGCTATCCATAGTGATATTGTGGACATATTGTAGTCGCCTTTTCCACTGGCACTAGAACCGCAGAAATACGATTTTTTTTTTGCCCTCTTCACTATATTATGAACATGGTAAGGAACGGAATCTGACATCACTTGAATACGGAGGCCGTAACATTGCACACATGTATGCTTCCATTATATTCTATGCACGGTTCGATCAGTCTATTTATTTAACACAAGGTGTAACGAATCATTGTCAAAAGGCAATCTTAACGAAGTAATAACGCGAAATGTCACAATTTGTACATATTTTTTTTTTTAAATTCACTCCACTCTCAACTTCCGGTTTGTATCTTTCGGCGACGTAATACATCTACGCAAGCAACTTCCCACAATCTGACGATGTCAGTTTCAATCATATCGCTCGATTCAAAATCGACAAAACAAAAACGGAAGTTGATAGTGGAGCAGACTTATTAAAACGAACAAACTGTTGACATTTCGTGTTATTACTACGTTAAAGGCTGCCATTAGACAATGATTCGCTATACTATGTGTTAATTAGTCCCCTACCGGCTTCGCCGAAGGGGACTATAGGTTTGCACTCCGTCCGTCCGTCAGTCCGTCGGTCCGTTAGTCCGTCAGTCACACACATGCTTTCCGGACCTTTTTTCTAAACGCTTGCAGATATTCATCTAATTTGTGGTGTGTGAGTCTACCACCAGGACTTACAGATCAAGTTTGAGTTTCGTTCCGGTCCACTGATTTTTGACGGAATTACGGCCCTTGGAATTAGACAATTTCGTTAAAATAGCAGTTTTTCGGACTTTTTTTCTAGACGCTTGCAGACATTCATCTAATTTTTGGTGTGTGAGTCATCATGACTTACAGATCAAGTTTGAGTTTCGTTTCGGTCCACTGATTTTTGACGGAATTACGGCCCTTGGAATTAGAAAATTTCGTTAAAATAGCAGTTTTCCGGACTTTTTTTCTAAACGATTGCAGATATTCATCTAATTTATGGTGTGTGAGTCTCCACGATGACTTACAGATCAAAGTTTGAGTTTCGTTCCGGTCCATTGATTTTTGACAGGAATTACGACCCTTGGAATTAGAAAATTTCGTTAAAATAGCAGTTTTCCGGATTTTTTTTCTAAACGTTGCACATATCATCTAATTTTTGGTGAGTCTATCACCATGAGTTACAGATCAAGTTTGAGTTTCGTTCCGGTCCATTGATTTTTGACGGAATTACGGCCCTTGGAATTAGAATTTTTTTTAAATAGCAGTTTCTCTGCACTCAGGTCTTCCTCCACCTGTAATTAGCTGGATGTTGTTAATGACTGAAATAAACAGGTTGTGTTTGTGTGTGTGTTGGGGGGTCTAGTTTTCCATTTGCCGGTAGGGGACTAGTATTGCCTAAGCAATACTTTCATAATACTTGTTGAATATCAGACTGATCGAACCGTACAAAGAATATGATGGTAGTTTAAAGTTACGATCTTCGTAATAAGCAATATCAGATTCCGCTCATTACCATGTTTCAATATACAGTGAAGTGTGTGGTAATTCTGCTGTTCTAACGCCAGTGACCTAATCAGGTTGGGTAGCCCTTAGGACCACAGCAGCTCGAAGTTGAATGGTTGAATCTTACTGTAACATGTTAAAATTTAAAAAAAAGGAAGGGGTACTATTTTGAGATCAAAAGTGGAAAATCGCGTTTTTTACACAACTATGACATTGTAACTGGACCAGGTTGTGTTTAAAATGAAAAGAATTAAATTTTCTCTTTATAATGATAATATCGTGGTTTTTCATGTTCCAAACGACAATTGCCGGGACTGGATATATCCGGTTTCATTCGCAGTGAATAAAAAGTTAAGTTTTCATTGATCTATCAGAAAATAAACAAAACCCGGCAAAAATGATTTGCAACTATTTTAAAGGAAATGTTTACCATGGCACTGGATAACAATCATAATGATGCATCTGTAATTATCATCCAGGTTTTGAATTGTCCGCTACATCTATAGATCTACTGCAATTTAAATGTATTGGCCATTGAAAACTGAACCTTTTATTCACTGCAAATGAAACTGGAAGTAGCAAGTCCCGGTAGATGTCAAGCACGACTGAAACATTTAAAACATATTTTTTATCATTTGTTAGAGTAATACAACACACGAACAACATAATCGTACATTCTCCATTAAATTCATTTCAAATGTAAATGAACCACACTTACTTCCTTTTCTTAATATTACCATGATATACTTTATGATTTAACCCACTTAATTCCAGCCCCAGTGTAACGTGAGGTATATGGGGGAAACAACCTAAAACATTAAGCTATGCATAAAATGATATAACATTACAAAAGTACCACTAGTGTTCATGGAAAATAATGATAGATAAATGAACAAATAAATAAATCACATTTCAGATGATAATTACCGGTGTACCAATAGTAACAGGGTGGAAGGCGTATTCAGTACACACTGTTTTTTTCCATTTTATTTCATTGCACTTACGCATTTTTGTCACGGTGTTATAGTAATAATTATGTTATATTTGTATCGTTCATCGTAAGGTCTTCGCGTTCTGATTCTGGAAGAATTCAGGTAATGACTCGCCTTGATACTGGAAATGGCGGGAACTGAATGGGTTAATATCATTTTAACATATAATTTAAAATATGTCCACCAGTAAAGAATGCATGCACTGTATCCTTTTCATTTTTTGGAACAAAAAATTGCAGAAACAGCGCTTTTCAGTGGACCAAACATAATTCATAGATATAACCCATACATTGTTTCAGGCGATAAACAAAAATTTGAATTGTTCATAGTAGTGAGTTATAAATCAACCTAATCTGGGTGTTTTTTTTCAACATGGAAAAAAATCCGTTGACATAAAAAGTGATAGAGTTGTTCAAAGATTAATATTATACATATACTGTACTAGATATATTTTATGTATAGTAAATATGTATGAATTATTGATGTCAGTGATTGGTCCAATGACCATAGTGAAAGTTGTCACAAACGAAAACGGAATTACAGGTGTTGGTGTGATAATATCTATATGATGATACATGCATTTTTTTTTCAATCCTGTTAGGACGTTGCAATATCTCTTTTAATTATCATTTAGAAACATTGTTTTTATTAAAATTAATATTTTTGTTCATTTTTTAAAAGAGCAATATTTACGGAATGAATATAAATATACAGTTAATTTCACAGTGAAATTAACATGTTATATGCTTAACGATACAGTCAAAAGTGCTAGTACATTGTTAGAATGAATAGATTAAAGTAGTATAGTCTGTGGGTAGTACTTGAAGCTGTGTGTTCAAAACATTATCTTTTTGAGGGGAAATAAACTTCGAGATCGAGAGGCAAATTGTTAAAACGCGAAACACAATTATAGCAAAAATTCAGATCATTAACGAGTTACAATATTAATGTACTTTTTGGAACATTTTTACAATTATTTTAGTATGTGAATGTTTGCATATTTTGTAGAATCTTTATTTTGACATTTCACTGTAAGTAGCATTTTGATAAAAAAAAGTAGAGAGCAGTTTTCTTCAAACAAAAGAGGCAGTAGGAAACATATATAAATAGTAACAATAAATAATATAACATTTTATTAATCTTTGTGCCTAAAAATTGTTTTCAGCTCATATATGCATCATTATTTCATGAGATTTTATATTCTGACGCCCTAGAAAAAAGTCCTGGCTTTGTCTTGAAATTTGAGACCATATAATACCGTTTACATGTATACTGTCGAAAACTTTTAAGTTGTCAAACTCCACGCAGTAGTTACCTCCCATTACAGTTGTGCAAAGTGAACGTGCAAGGGAGATCACTGCGTGGAGTTTGGATTGTTGTGACTAACATAAATTAATTTCGTTGATATTTCTAACAAAGTCAAACATTGTTACTTATGAATCATGATAAACTCGTGACCAATGTTAATGTTGTTATTTTATATAATTATGAAATATAAATTGATCGCATTTACATATTGCTGAAAGACCAAAGACTGTTTTTTCTGTTAGCAGTGACAAAAATGTACATCGTCTGATGCAAAACTATTTTAACTGTCTCTTATTAATATTTGATTTAAATAGTTTTTCACCAAGACTTTGCTATGCATTTGTCGTTAATGATTAAAATCATTTAGATCTATTGTATCTGTATTTGTCCTTTTACGATTGTGATTTGTAAATACCAAGGTGTAAATATCCGTATACTTGTTACTTGATGTTTCCATATTTACGTGACAGACACTTTGCAAATTTCTAGAGATTGTTAAGTATATTTATTATTATTATTATTATCGCGTGTTCAGATTATTTTCGAGAAACTGCGATTGAACAGGAACTTAATTAGGTTTTTCTTTTTCTTTTTGGTTAATACTTATCAGGGGTCTTTCACGGGCGTCTTTCACTATAAAAAAACAACAACAACAAAACACAAGAGTGTTCTTTGGAACACATGTGCCACCTGCTAAAGCGTGACGGAAAAGTGACCCCTATTTGTCATTTCTGCTTACAGCAGGTGACACAAATACTGATTAGATTCAAGCGGTTTGTTATTTTCACAAATACATGTATTTCTCTTTTCCCAAAATAAAGAAAACAACGTGTTTTTCTCCTCAAAATAAAGTATCAATGGCCATTCCCCATCATCTGAAAAAAAAAGAAAGAAAAACACTTGTTTATAATGATATATAGTTACAGCATGTGAAGAGGGCAAGGTCGAAATAGTTCCATACAAATATTTTAACCTCTTTCATACCTATCAATTTAAATCGTATACATGTACCAGTACACTAGTACAACTTTATACTGTCAAACCTGTCTTAAGCAGTCATTCAAGGGATCAAAAGAAAGTGACCGCTTAACAAAGGTGTCGCTAAATAATATTAAACATATAACAAAATGCTAGGTTGGTAATACATGTGTCAAAACTGACTGCTAAATGAACGTTGACCGCTTAATACGGATTGCCGCTGGTACAGGTTCAACTTTATTATCTCATTTACAGTTACGTGCCTATGGAAACCAAGTAACATGATTGTTGACATCTGTTTGAAACAGAGCATTATTATACAATGGGTGTTTGTTACATATGGTGACTGCATGTGACATTTTTCTTAATATTTCATGTGGCAAAAGCCTTAGAGTGAAAAGAAAAAGAGAGTAGAAGCTCCATGTGACAACACAAGTGACTCAAATCTGCTTCCGTAGATTGTCTTATTAATCTGTTTGTATGAGTGTGATTATGTATAGATTAGTACAGCCTTGTTACTTCCATATTTCTGGGCGTGGCTTTCACCATATAATTGTATAATCCATTAATATTAACCAACTTTTAACCACAAATATTTGCTTCGGAAAAAATCGTACAAATGTTTGATCTGGTTTTATTTTTATTTCATTTTAAGACGTTACAATTTTATTTTGAACAGTTAAATGCTCAGAAATGTATCCTTGTAAAATCTATCTATTTTTATGTTGCGTTATTTACAACGTAACAAATTGTAAGTGATTGCGAAAATGACAATACAGGATATCCAAATTCAATTCATTGAAAATGCTGTGAATGGCATTGTATGACCTAAGCTAATGAAGCATCTCTAGCAAGTATAATATGTCCTTGGTTAATCTAATACGAATATTGCAAATAAAATTATGTCGTTTGGCCCTCACAGCTTTACGATCCATTTGATGAGGAAAGTGCTTAATGCAACATTAGGACTCTAAGCCATTTGATTAAATTTTGAAGAAAAAAAAAATGAATTTGACTCATTTGCATAAACCTGAAACCACGCCCATAACAGGCTTAATATGGATGGGGGCTATAATGAGAACTAAAACAAACTTGTGTTCATAATAGAGATTTAAATTATGGATCATTTAGTGTCATGTTTGTACTGTCAGTGTGTTAGCATAATATAAAGGGAGATAACCTTTGTTTCACATTAAAATTAAAGTCATAACCATTGTTACTGTTTACACAATTATTGTCAGGATCAACAAAACTTACATATTATGATAATTCTCAAGAAATTGAAATTCGTTAAAAAATGAGTAGTTGATTGTTATTTGTAACTTCTAATTGGAAAAAAAACAAACAAAAAAAAACACATGAATAATGCAATCCCTCTCTCTCCCTCTTGCTCTCTGCGTTTGTGTGTGATCGCTGATATTTTGATGCAATCGAATAAAGAACAGGATATTTCTAGAGAATTCGGATGTACTTTGTAGTGCCATACAGTTTGTTTTAGTGCCACACACTTCAAACAAACAATCAACGTGTTAAAATGTTTTTAAACACATATTCTTTTCTTGGAAGTGAACTACCTTCACTGTTATATTATTTGTGTATATTTGCTGTATATATTCATACTTCATCTCTAATAAATAATTTATCAATCTTCTTTTTCATATGCATTTGTCCTCCTTCTTTTCGTACCAGATATTACCCTTGTCATACTTATCATCAGTCGGAACACCTCGCTCATTTCTACTTTTTCGCTAGGAAAAGGGTGAGGTGTTCCGAATGACTTTTCATAAGACCATCCTCGGTGGTCGAGTGGTTATAGCGTCTACCTCGGGAGGTCATGGGCTCGATCCCGACCTTGACATTCCAAAATAGATAAAAATAGTACTGGAAGCTTCCCATGTTATCAGGCTTATTCCAGGACTGGTTGGCACGGCGGAAGGATATTATGACAGGGTATGGTATCATGCTACATGCCTACTATGGAGGCTATTCGTTGCCAAAAATCCAGCCTTGTAATCATGACAATTTATACTTCGGTTCAACTAAACAGATTTGTAAAAGTATAAACGTTTTTCCGAGAGGTACATATTGTGCTCGTATTGTGCGTTTTGATTATCTTGATTTAACTAGTAACGTTTTTACTTCTAGAATGTAATTTGGTAACATGCAGCTAAGATAAAATGCAAATAATATTTATAATTTTTCAAACTCAAATTTACGAAATGTACAACGACATACACGACACGTTTTACGCCGTACATCACGACGTTCGAGAATGGAGCCGCATCAGATAACACTCTCAGGTTTACAACTGCATACTTGACTTTTACATTTCTACGCGATTAACATTTGTAGACGATTTTGCAACTTCCATATATGGCAGTATCACGGAAATAGGCGAAGATTTATAGGCGGAGCCAAATTTCACGAGCGGAAAATAAAGAGAGGTAACTCTTACACCAGTACAGAAAGATGTCGTATTTACCCGAGTCTGAAAATGATACTTTGTAGATACAATAATTTTATATACATCAATTGTTAATCGTTATACTTACCTTTGGACCCTTTTAATATATACATGATAAAATGAAAACAAAAAAAAATATGGTTGAAAAATGTTATGTAGATCTATGAAAGGGAAGTTGCTATGTACAGACATTTAAGCTTCATAATTTTGGTTTTAATTTTACTAACGTTATAAGTGAATATTAAGAAATGAAAGCTTTACATTAGAAACTGCATAGATTTTTTTCCCTCTTTTTTCTTATCCAGGCATGTTATTAAGGTTATATCTGTGATATAGTAATTAAATGTTACTTAATATTATTGGGAAAGGCAGCAGCCAGAATTTGGCCTGTAAAAATTATTGTATAGATCTATCTGTAGCAAAAATTGAAAACTGAAAATTGTGAATAAAAAAAATCGACTTTTTTTTATGAAAGTGGCATTGAGCGCGAATTCACAACACCAGTAATGGCAGTGGCTAGATATTAAATTTTGAAAAAAGCTCAATTGTGGTGAAGTGGATTCTCATATCATGTGGCTTTGGTGGCTCGACTAAAAAAACATCAAAGTTAAAATCCTGACCAGGGATATAAAAATCTAAATATAAATTTACGCCATGCTGCGCTTATATTGCTGGCTTTACAATGTAGGTGGGGTACGTTTAAAAAATTAATCTTTTTTTTTTATATCTTCTGATGTTGATTCAATACTTGCATACAATGGCACTCATGAAACTGAAACACAAGATGCTTAGTAAATAATTATGATACTGTTTAATTCTCATAATGCATTTACCTTGAATGTGTAGACCTACACGCTGCAACTGCGTGGAGATTTGCCAGTCGTTGTCGGAAAATACCGAAAGTGAGCGGACAATTACGTTTATTTACGATGATGTAGTGGGCGGGAAAATGGGCGGAGCTTATTTATCAACACTGCAAACGTGTAAACCTGGATTAAGCTGAGCCGAATCATGATGGTCAGACAATGTAAAGTTGCGAGTGTTAAAGTAAGAAGGCGTTTTGTAGTTTATCAAAATGCATTTTGTTGAAATACGTATTTACAATGTTGCATCGGCAAATTCAATCCAAGAATGTATCTCTGGAGTTTAAATACTAAGAAATTCAAATGAATTGGGTATTTTGTCGGAAGATAAATTGTTCAACTCAGATCAACAAGACTGGATTTTTGGCAACGAATAGCCTCCATAGCCTACAGCATGATACTGCAAGACATAGTCCCTTTGACTGAAATACTGCAGTTGGACGTTAAATCCGTAAACAAACTAGCTTGACATAACGAAGGTTGTGTCTGAAAAAGATCTATGACGAACTATACAAGAAGTAAAGATGTTTAAGTGGAAAAGTGGTAGAAGCGTTCATCCTGTAAAAGAGGGTATAGGGTTTGGTCCACGGTCGCGACATACCAACGTTTGTATCGCAAGGTAAGCACCTAAACTTCAAAGTAAATAAATAAACAATATCCAGTAATGCAAATAGATTAAGCTAGATATTTCTTATATAAATCTAGGAAACTTGAGTTAATCTTCGTTTGTGATGTCATTAAGGAATAGCTCATGAATGATTAAATAGTTTGTACATACTGTGTGATTGTTAATAATCAGGCACTAAAAAATTTGAAGACGCAGAACAGCTTCATGATTCACGCACAGCGCTCAAAGATGCAAAAGTAAACAAAAAATAATATCCTAATTTGTATCTCTATCATACATGTATATGGACTTGTAGAGTTTAGGAAGATTTACCATCATGCTACTATCCATTTAACTTTACTCTTAACATTACCTCAAATATTGTTTTTTCTGCAAGCTCATTCAATGGTGGCTCTTTCACGTTTTGGTGATCTGCTTAAATGAGAGCCCTCGACCAAAACCAGACTGAAAAAGGTAAGCACATTTTATAAAAATATCCGTTTTAAAGAACATGCTTGTTTTTCAAAACTCGAAGAATGTCGTGCAACGTAGAACATGTTTCTCATTACGTTGGATGCAGTTTCGATAAGAAATATCCCCAAAATGACGTTGCTAGAACCTTTACTAAATATCAACTCGTGTGTTTTCTTTTACGAAGGGACACATCTTGGGGGATTACTCTACCGTGAAGTAGATGTTGGCCGACTTAATCGTGCATGTGACATTGTCCCAACCTCCCCTTTGGCTCAACACCAAAATAGTTCACAGAGCTCGTTTAAAAAATAAATTACTTACATTTTTTTAATGTGATCGAGCCATCGACAAGGTGCTGGCGCCATCGGCAATGTGAAAGAGCCCTCGTAAATGTAATAGAGCCAACACCATCATTCAATAAGTGTTAATAATGTGGAATTATACCGATTAATATTCATGTATAGACTAAATTGCGTGAATTGATAAAGAGTTACTTTCATGAAAGGTTTTGAATTTTGAATTGTTCATTTATATCTCTTCATGTTTCACGTTTCACATCTGCGAGGACTCTTTCACATTTATTTATAAAATATGCTTACCCTTTTCAGCCTTATTTTGGTCGAGGGCTCTACTACTCTACAACGGAAGTGTCGAGGGCTGTCATTTAAACAGATCACCAAAATTGTTGTTGTTGTTGTATTGGGGTTTACCGTCACTGCGATAGTATTTCAATCATATAGCGACGTCCAGCTAATTACAGGTGGAGGAAGACCCCGAGTACACAGAGGTACCCGGGTAGAACCACCGACCTTCCGCAAGCCAGCTGGAAGGCTCACCAAAATGTGAAAGAGCCACTGTTTAGTAGGGAAAATATATTTTTTTATATGTTTTATCCATTTAAAAGATGATTTTTTTAAATTAACACAAAACAAAAAATTACTCAAAACTATATTATACATAGAGACAGAGAGTTTAGTCTTGCTTGGTAAAATCAAAGAAGACCAAAAGGCTATCATGCGTGTGCCCATATCTATTTGTAATGGTTTTACACCTGTTTCGCCGTAAACTATGCAATTAGGCGTACTTGATTTGACATTTAGAATATGTTTCAAAAATTTAAGTTGTACTTTTTCTATTATATTATTATTACCATATCCCCAGCATTCACATCCATAAAGTAATATTGGTTTTATCATTTTATGAAATAATTCTATTTGAATATCGATACTTAAACACAAACTCTTAGCCCTTTTTAATAAACAGTACATTGCTTTAGTGGCTTGTTGGGCAATATGTTGCTTACATTTAACAAATGAAGCATTTCTACTAAATAGTATACCTAGATATTTATACTCAGTTACAGTTTCAAGTTTATCTTGATAAATTTTGAATTCATGATTTGTACGATTACTTTTACTTAATATGAGTACTTTTGTTTTCGATGTATTTACTGATAGTTTCCATTTCTTACATAATTCTCCATAACAGTCTAATGCTCTTTGTAAATCATATACTGATTCGGAAATTAATACAGTGTCATCGGCGTATAATAAAACAAACAACTTCAAAAACTCTATTAATGTTGAGTCGTTTCATGTTTTTTCATGTTTTGAACTTCCAAAACATTGACATAATCATTATTAAAAAAATAGTCGTGTAAATCATTAACATACAGCGAGAATAGCAAAGGAGAAAGACTTTCACCTTGTCTTACACCTATAGCACATGGAAAGTATTGAGAGTTAACACCGTTTACACGGACACAACTTTTGGCTTTATCGTACATATTTTTTACAACCTTGAAAAAATTTCCTTTTATATTGTAGTGATTTAGTTTTGACCATAAAAGAGCCCTAGATATCGAATCAAACGCACCTTTTAAATCAATGAAAGCACAAAAAATTGTTTTTTTACAGTTATTTAATAAATCTATTAGCATATCAGTATAATTATTTGTTTCTACAATTTATTGTCTAAATTATTTAATATTGTCGTGAATAACTTTCCTTAGCAACTAAGGAGTGTAATTGGTCTATAATTTCCTGGGTCTGATTGATCACCTTTGTTTTTATAAATGGGATTTATTATTCCAACCGTCCAGTTGTCTGGAATGATACCAGAGCTAAATATTATGTTAAATAATTTATGGTAAATAGATTTCATAATTTCAAATGTAGTTTTGATATGTTCATTTAATATATAATCTATTCCGCATGATTTATTATTCTTTAATTTATTAACTGCTTTTTTTTTCATTTAATACACTTGTATCTGGTTCTGATGTAACACCATTTTCTACTGGATCTGCTTGACAAGTTTCATCATTATTATGTGTATCATTATTATTTTTTTTTTAAATACTCAAAAAGATCATTCATACTAGCTGTTATTGTTATTAATATACTTCCAGAATTGTCTTGGATTTGATTTACTTAGTTTCTTTATTTTACTTGCATTGGATAATTGATATTCTCTATAAGAACTTCTCAACTTTTTATTTTGTATTTTTAAATTTTCTTTATTTCTCTCTGTTTTATATTTTTTATATTCACTTTTAGCTTTATGAAACGTTGACCTAGATATCTTGCAGTCTGTATTAAACCATGGTTTGTGTTTCCGAGTATATTTCTTGGCAGTATTACCATTAGATTTGTTTCTCTCTGCCGAGCGGTCTAATGATTGAAGAAAAATAGGCAATTACAAAAACTTTATATCAGTAAAACTATTCTAGACAGGTGATGTTTAGGAAATAGCATAAAAATCGATTAGTATAAAATTCCAAAAACAACAACTAAGTTGGACATTAAAATGTAATTGCTATCGAAATATTTTCACTAGAGCCCAAAGAAGTTATTGATTTAACAAATAACTTTGACTAAATCTAATCAACGAAATTTTAAATTCACTTTCCTCTACATCTATAAAATTTTAAATCTTGAATTAAAAGCGGGCAATTTAACTGCCAGGTTGATGAACTTTCAAGTATGAAAAAATGTTTTGGAAAAAAATTAAAAAGCTATTCTGCGGGGAAGATGCATACCTATCGCTAGCCATGTAAATTAAATTTATCAGAAATGGGTTGTGTTTCTAAATGTCATCAGCTATACTATTTTTACATAACTTGTAAGTATTATTTAAACGAAGCAGTTAAATTCTTCTTAACTAACTCTCTCAATATATAAATATAAAAAGTAGGTCTATACATCATCATGTTCACTTTTCTTATTATTTACGAATAAAATAATAATAATTATTATAAAATATGTGTATTTTAGATTTATGAATATAATTAAGAAATGAAAGAATTTGAAAATTGTTAACTGCCGTATTTTGGGACAATGTATGTGTAGGTTATGATTACTAATTCAAATCAAATCCAGGTAATCAGTTATTGTTCAATGTTACTGATAAGTCAATGAATACTAATGCACAGAATACACAATTTATGTGCAAAATAAAACGGATATTAAAGATTTTATATTAAATATCAACATATATTGTTTGTTTTGTCACTGATTAAACACTTAGAAAAACCAAAATGTTTCAACTAAAACTAAAAATGTACAAAAAAAATAATAACAAAAGGGGCCCACTACTACCCTATAACGTGCGCCTGATTTTTTTCTGAGAATTTCTGTATGAAGACTGCTTCCAGATCGACAATTTGACAGCCAATATCATTAAGGTCAAACCTATTCCCTTCCACAATTTTGACAAAATGATTATGTTTAACGTGAAAATTGTTGTTTTTTTTCCTCAGTCTTTGACAAAACTGTCTTTTACACTGTTGAGTCAAAAACTAATGATCACAAGTCACTTTTTGTGGGGTTTCAAGAAACCCTTATTAAATATTTTATGCCAGTTTGTGAATGAAAATACAAGATAAGCCCGTATTTTTTACCCGGAAGAAGTAATGCCCTTTCAGTAATATCAGTGCCCCCCCCCCCCACCACACCACCAGCGCTTCCATCTCCCCCACCGTTATTTTTATTTAATTTATTTTTGATCGGGGCCTGTAAATGCAATTGTAATCTGATTTATACGATTGCACAGCAGTTATTGAATAACATGACTTTGTAAAAGATAACATTATATGGCTCAATGCTTAAGGCTCGGTCCCACTTGGCATTTTTTTTTTTTTGCCTCGGGGATGGGATGCATACGCACTCCCGATGGAAATAGTGTCGCGAGCCATGTGGAGTCATCGGGAGGCCTCGGGTGTACTGCAAAAAGAATTCATTGAAATTTTCCCGATGTGTTCTCGATGTTTTATCGGGAAAACAAGCCGGGGAAATATCCGCAGAGAAGCTCCGGTCAGCATTCACGGAGCTTCCGCGATATTTTTTCCTCCGATGAATCCCCGATGCGTCTGTGATGTCTCGCCGAAGTATCAGGGGGGCATTCGGGGATATTAGGCGGCCTTTCTGTGACACATTCCCGATCTTAAAAAAAAAAAAAAAAAAAAAAAAATGGCAAGGGTTGAAAAGCGCACCCAGAAATTAGTTTCTGTTTTGGCCAGTCTTAGACTGAGACGGTCAAAAAGGCCATTGGACATTGCTTAGGGCATCCCCTTAAACCCCCCAAAAGTCTTCTCTTGACATTGTCGCTTAACTCCACCATCAAATTTTCATACTCTCAATAATCTTCCCCGAGACACGTAGGATGGTTCGCAAGATCCCCCAATCTACGGGGATATTCCCCCGATGATGTTACAAACTCAGTGAAACTCCGGGGCACCTTCGCCGATCATCGGAGGAGGTCCCCCGGTGCTTTTCCGAACATCGGGACTCAAGGCTATTGTGTCATAGCCGAAACAACAGTGAATGTTCAACGGACCAATCCCGAAGCCTAATAATTGTCATTTTTCAACGGACTGCTCAGTCTTTTTTTGGCTCAAACATCAGGAGCCATCGGTAGAAAAAAAATGTTAATTTCCACATCACCGATTTTTTTTCCCAGTGGGACCTAGGCCTTCAAGTTTCAAATATATCGGATTTAAACAAAAACAACAACAAAAAACTTCACTATTATCCCCAGATACCCTTCAGAATGCATCTCCATCACACTAAAAACCTTTTTTTTTCCGGGGGAACATGCCCCCGAACCCCCCTACCACTCATATCACATTCGGATTTTGCCCCCCCCCCCCCCCCCCAGCAGAAAATTTCTGGATCCGGGCCTGATATGCCTGTATAAACTATTTTGTTAAAGTTTACAACTGATAAAATCAGACCTGAACAAGCTTTTGTCAGTAAGAAATAAAATAAAGGTGAAGAAAAAATTGTATGTCCTAACTACAACGAGCAGATAACTGCTCATTACATGATCAGCCTAGAACTAAATTAGGTTTTATGCAGCTGATTATCATAGATTTTTTTATAGTTCATAGGATAATTTATAACATTACACTGCTTTTAAATAAGAACATTTGGAGGTACTCTGAAATATTTGTTATATCAAATCATTT
>CM037786.1:37664331-37714331 GCA_021229015.1 Solen grandis | reverse complement strand
CATTATTCTTGAAACTGCAAAAATATATCTTGTAAAAGAATATCATCAGTGTTAGTTGTCAGAATTACATGCCACCATCTGGACTTTTACTGTCTACCTACATCTACTGTGTGTAAGAGAATCATGCCACCCCTTCATCCACACAATTGACCGTTCCAATGTTTACAGAAATATTCAAACTGATTCACCAGATTAACCAATCATATCACTGGGATATCATGTGACCAGTAGTTGACTGGTTTTCTCTGAATAACACATCTAGGTTTGTTTGTGATACTGTATGTGAGCAGCTGATCTTGCTAGTGAATGGTAAATAATCCCCTTACAATGGGTAAGGCTGGATCTTAAACTAAAGATCTTAAACATAAGTTTTGAAATGAGCAGGTGAACCTCAGTTAACATATCCATGCTAATCTCTGTAAGCTGTATTCTTGCAAACAAATCATTGCCTGCACATGATTTTAAAAGGCTGTACACTGGAGGATATAAATAAACAGATGAAATGAGAAAAACTCCCAAAAAAGCAGCATTAAAACCCCAAAACTTTTGGTATAACATTTTTCTCCAAGAAAACACTTTCAAATTCTTTGTCATGATTTCTTCATCTTTTACACATTTATTTCCTACACTAAAATTACAATACTGGTACATTATAATTATATAATCATATCCAATTTAATACAATGTATACTCACGATAATCAGTTCAGAGTTCAAATAAAATGAAAAAGATAATAAAAACAGAAACCTAATTGTTCTTGTCAAAAAACTTCTTTCTTACATATTCCAAGGCAGAACGCACAGATGGAAATTGTGAATATCTGACCCTTCACAATAAGAAAGGCATTTAGAGGCCACAGTATATATCTAGATCAGCCTCAAAGTACATCACAATTGATCAGGTTTAAAATGATGAGAATCATCTATTTGGAAACAATGCAAAACCCACAGGTGAGTTTTGGATTGAAGCTTTTTCAGCAGCCATAGGTTATCAATATGTCATTAAGTATGCAAACTACAAACGTTTCTGTAACATGCTACAATCAAGATGTAGAAAAAATATAACCCATATAATCTCATTTAATATAGACAGATTTTCTTTTCATTTCACTGACCCTATTACCCAGTGCTTCTATACATCATCCAACAGTACAACACTAATATACTTCTTACCCATCCATGATATGTCAAAAAATTCAAATTATCACTAAGACTTTCTTAAAATCATTCAATGAAAAATGTTTCACTATCAATTAAAAATTGAATATCATTCAAGTATTTTGACAATTACTTTATTGACACATTAATTACAAAGGTGCATTTTGTATATTTTTTGTTTGTTTTCCACTTGAATAAGTGATGCAGCAATACAATCAATGCCTGTTTAAACCCTATGAATGTCTATTTGTTTTTGTTTTTTCATGTAAAAGAAAATACACAAGTTTACACACTGAAAGAAATTAAAAATTGAATTTAACAGATACAGTTTACTTTTATATATTTGTATACTATGATAAATAAAATGAAATATTAGAAACACTTGGGAAATAGAAGAACAGTAACAACAAACACAGAAAATTAAGAGATGATTAACTGTTATCTTTCAGCTTAAAACTAAATCCTCTTTGTACTGAGTGTGCATAATTTTAATATGGTCATACACCAAAATCCAAAGTGATAGCTAATATCTGCAACTTGAAAAAAGATTCTGAAACTATATCTTATCTACTTGTTAATCTTAAATGCAAATAATCTTACCAAAATCTGTAATTATATTTCACATGATAAGATTTTTTTTAAATAAATTTACAGTATACAATGAAATAACAAATATGAACAAATTATGCTTTCCGGATTAACTGTCTATTCATTTTTTTAACACAGGTGTAAAAATTATATATAAATATAGATACATTTTTATACCTCTATTTAATGGTCAAATATATGTGACATTAAAGTCTAATCTCTTTGATCAGAGTCAGTCTCTCAATAAAGGCTTGAAGATAATATCTAAGCTAATATTTTCATAATTATTGTAAATCTACCTTTGAATTATGACCACTCATAGCAGAAGTCAATTCCTTTTCTTGTAACTATTAAACCTTTAAGCACAAATTTGACTGTAAATAGTGTAAACTTGATAAACAAGAGGGCCATGATGGCCCTGGATCGCTCACCTGAGTACCATTGCTACAACTGATTACAAGGTTTTTAAACAGACAAGAATTCTGATATAACTCAATCTTAAACATTTTAGCCCTGACAATACTACACACCAAATATATAAGCACTGGGCCTTATGGTTTCAGAGGAGAAGACTTAGTGCGGGGTCATTTATCTCCAAAGGGCCACCATTTTGAAAATCTTGATAATGAACCATTAGATGATGCTACATACCAAATATCTAAGCTCTAGGCCTAATGGATTCATAGAAGAAGATTTTTAAAGATTTTCCTATATAACTCCATGTTAAACAAGTGACCCCTGGTGCGGGGGCATTTATCACCATAGGGTCATGATTTGTACAATCTTGGTAATAAACCATAAGATGATGCTTCATACCAAATATCTAATCTCTAGGCCTAATGGATTCATAGAAGAAGATTTTTAAAGATTTTCCTATATAACTCTATGTAAAACAAGTGACCCCTGGTGCGGGGTCATTTATCACCATAGGGCTATGATTTGTACAATCTTGGTAATGAACCATAAGATGATGCTACATACCAAATATCTAAGCTCTAGGCCTAATGGATTCATAGAAGAAGATTTTTAAAGATTTTCCTATATAACTCTATGTAAAACAAGTGACCACTGGTGCGGGGTCATTTATCACCGTAGGGCTATGATTTGTACAATCTTGGTAATGGCCCATAAGATGATGCTACATATGAAATATCTAAGCTCTAGGCCTTATGGATTCATAGAAGAAGATTTTTAAAGTTTTTCCTATATAAATCTATGTTAAACAAGTGACCCCTGGTGCTGGGGCATTTATCACCATAGGGCTATGATTTGAACAATCTTGGTAGTGAACCATAAGATGATGCTACATACCAAATATCTAAGCTCTAGGCCTAATGGATTCATAGAAGAAGATTTTTAAAGTTTTTCCTATATAACTCTATGTAAAACAAGTGACCCATGGTGCGGGGTCATTTATCACCATAGGGTCATGATTTGTACAATCTTGGTAATGAACCATAAGATGATGCTTCATACCAAATATCTAATCTCTAGGCCTTATGGATTTATAGAAGAAGATTTTTAAACATTTTCCTATATAACTCTATGTAAAACAAGTGACCCCTGGTGCGGGGCATTTATCACCGTAGGGCTATGATTTGAACAATCTTGGTAATGAACCATTAGATGATGCTACATACCAAATATCTAAGCTCTAGGCCTTGCAGTTTTGCAGAAGAAGATTTTCAAAGTTTGCATTTTTAAAATCTATTTTTAGCTCCTGTGACCTACTTTTTTAACCAATCTGAATAATTTGTACAACTTTGATAGAGGGCATCATAAGGATGATTCCTGTGAAGTTTGGTCAAAATCCCTTCAGCGGTTCATGAGGAGATGTTGTTTAAAGCAAATTGTTGACGACGGACGGACGCACGCACGCACGCACGCACGGACGACGGACAAAAGGCGATCACAATAGCTCACCATGAGCACGTTGTGCTCAGGTGAGCTAAAAATCAAAAGGTTAGGCCTTGTGGTTTCGGAGAAGAAGATTTTTTCAAGTTTTTCCTATATTAGCCTATGTGAAATCAAGTGACCCCTGGGGCGGGGCCAATTTTGACCCCAGGGTCAATATTTGTACAATCCTGGTAGAGAGTCATAAGATCATGCTACATACCAAAAATCAAAAGGCTAGGCCTTGTGGTTTCAGAGAAGAAGATTTTTTAAATTTTCATTTTTAAAATCTATTTTTAGCTCCTGTGACCTAATTATGCGATGGACCAGAACCATTTATACAACTTTAGTAGAGCTTCATCCAAGGAACATTCCTGCAAAATATTTTTCAAATTGGCCAAGCCGTTTAGGAGGAGATGTTGTTTGAAGCAATTGTTGACGCCGGACGCACGCACGCACGCACGGACGCACGCACGCACGGACGGACGACGGACGCCGGACAAAAGGCGATCAGAAAAGCTCACCTTGAGCACGTTGTGCTCATGTGAGCTAAAAATGTAAAGCAAAAAATGGATTGCACATTTTCTAGCTTGATGTATGTTATATGGGTATGTGTTTAAAAGTGCCGTCTAGAATAATGTCTCGTCTAGTTTGATTTCTTGTCACCACCTTCACTCTCATAGGCATCCAGCTTTTTCTGTAAATAAAAATCATTAAGGAATCTGAAAACATGCTCAAATGATGAAAACAATGATGAAAACATAGTTGTTTATAGGGATTATATTTGTAACACAACAGCAACAAAACCTGAGCTATCACTGACGGTGATAAATACCACTGCTTCATCATCTTGATTCAACAGAAAGAGATAATTATCAATTTTTGTAAAGTGGGGTGGAACGAGGCTGGACATGAATTGAGAGGACAATGCGCCCCTGATAAATATATAAAACCACTTCACTTTATAAAGTGGATATATTAAAGACTGAAATATTTACACGCTCCAAATACTAAATTGTTTTTACAAAAAACATCATTTAAAGTTGGCTACATTAATAATGTGATATAGATTTACATGTTTAAGAATGGTATTAGAATCTTTAAAAGTGATCATCTTTTAATGTAACAATGATCATCTTTTAATGTAACAAATTAAAAGAAATCAATCTTGTTTGAATACCATAACTCAAAGATAATACAACTCCAGAGCCATTGTTCTCCAATCCCACAATACTGCCACATGGGAGTACCACAAAAGGTGGCATTGTACCACATTCAGTCATATTAATTACATTATTCCATGAATACAAAGTGTCATTACACTAGAACTACTGATGAATACAATTTTCAACCCTTTATCGTGAAACGACATGCTGAACCTAGTATTTCAGTCCTTTTGGGACTTTTGTCTACATGAGACAGATATAGTGCTGCCTCACTGCAATATCATGCAAAAGACAACTGATTGATTGGCATGATACCACACCCATTCACATTATCCAGACACTGAGTCAACCAGTCCTGAAACAACCATTATGCTGATCTGGCAGGCATGAAATCACTACCGGTCATTTTATATGCTGATGGTTCAATTCAAGTGTTGCAATTTTTGCCACAAAATCCTCCACTTCCACGCTTTTACCTTCATATTCATTTCATATTGTGGTTCAATTCAGTAGCTACCAGTTGGTATAACACACTTTGAAATCTCTCTATCAGTTTTAATTTTACATTAATTCAAAGTGTGTACACACGTAAGCACTGTGTATGTCATGGCAAAAGAAATTAGAAAAAAGAGGGTTTATAAAAACCCTTTTTAACCTAGGGAAACCTGCCAAAGCAATATTTGACGAATTATGTGTTGCATATGGACATCATATTGTGTCATATTCAACAATCACGAGATGGTATAAGCACTTTTAAAGTGGGATTAAGTCAGTTGAAAGTGCACTAGGCCAGGAAAGCCAGCCAGCGCAATTGTCCCTCAAATACTCCAAAAAGTACAAAATATCCTGAAAAAGGATGCATGTTCGACTACCGGTCAGATAGGATAGTAAGGCGGTTGGCATTTTGACAGGATCAGCTTTTAAGATCCTGAAGCGGAATTTGAATGTACAATGTGTTGATGCCACATGGATACCCAATTGCTTACTAAAGACCAAAAAAGGCAGCGTGTTTCAACCGCCCGCAATTTATTGAAACTGTACCCTAAATTCAGCCAGAAATTTTCTAACCTTGTGACAGGTGACAAGACATGGGTGCATCATTTCCAGCCAACCATAAAGTGCAGTAACGAAATATGGGCAACCAAAAGGGCAAGCAGACCTTCTGTATTGTGCTTGGCAATACTCTGGATCACAAGTCATCTATAGTGACACAGTTGTTGTTGTGACACACAAGGGTGCTTCTATTCTACCACACCCTCCTTACTCACCGACCTTGCCCCTTGTGACCTCTTTTTATTTCCAAAACTCTAAAAATTCCTTGAGGGTCACAGATATCACAACGGAAATGCTATAGGGTCAGCCATTTTCCAGTATCTCAAGACTATACCAAAACAAGACTATGAAGGCGCTTTTCATAATTGGATCAAAAGGTTAAAACTTTGCATAAAGGTAAAGGGTGAATACTTTGAAGACATGAAATAAAAAAATCTCTTGCGCTTGTTTTATTTTATGTTTTACAGACAAAGTTGCAACATTTATTGAACCATCCTCGAATCTCTATCAAACATACCTGTACACTGGATAACTCTTTCAACATTCTGTCATATTCTTTGTTTGTGCCTTCCGACTGTTTCTTAAGAGCATCAAGATCAGTCTCTTTCTTCTTCAGTTCTAAAAACAAAACACATAAATGATATCTACTTTGAAGCATACATGATGTCTGACGTTTTTTTAAATGTTCAATGGAGACTGACTTTGAGTGCGATATAAAAACAAGAGCTGTCAGAAGACAGCACGCTTGACTATTCAAAATGCTTGTTGGTAAATAATATAAATCTATTTCAATTCTTGCCCTTCACATACCCTGTATCTAATAATAGTAAACAAGAGGCCCATGATGGCCCTAAATCGCTCACCTGAGATAAATAGGTTGACCCAAGGAACATCTGTACCAATTTATTTTAAAATCTGGCCAGTAGTTTTGAATAAGATGATTTTTAAAGTTTTCATTTTTTTTTTCTTTTTGTTGCCATGGCAACAAGAGTTCTATATGGATCAAGTTTATTTTAGCAACTTTTGTGAAGGTTGACCCAAGGATCATTCCTGCCAAATTAAATCAAATTCTGTCCAGTGGTTTCAGAGGAAATGTTGATTAAAGTTTTCCCTATATACATATAAGGCAAATAAGCCCCGCCCCTGGCGGCCATGTTTTTTACGGATCGGAAAATTTTTAGCAACTTTGGTAGAGGTTGACCCAAGGAACACCTGTACCAATTTATTTTAAAATCTGGCCAGTATAGTTTTGAAGATGATTTTTAAAGTTTTCATATTTTTTTTCTTTTTATTGCCATGGCAACCAGAGTTCTACATGGATCAAGTTTATTTTAACAACTTTTGTGGAGGTTGACCCAAGGATCATCCCTGCCAAGTTTAATCAAATTCTGTCCAGTGGTTTTAGAGGAGATGTTGTTTAAAGGTTTCTCTATATACATATAAGGCAAATAAGCCCCGCCCCTGGCGGCCATGTTTTTTTACGGATCAGAATAATAGTAGCAACTTTGGTAGAGGTTGACCCAAGGAACATCTGTACCAATTTATTTTAAAATCTGGCCAGTAGTTTTGAAGAAGATGATTTTTAAAGTTTTCATTTTTTTTTCTTTTTGTTGCCATGGCAACCAGAGTTCTACATGGATCAAGTTTATTTAAGCAACTTTTGTGAAGGCTGACCCAAGGATCATCCCTGCCAAGTTTAATCAAATTCTGTCCAGTGGTTTTAGAGGAGATGTTGTTTAAAGTTTTCCCTATATACATATATGGCAAATAAGCCCCGCCCCTGGCGGCCATGTTTTTTTACGGATTAGAAAAATAATAGTAGCAACTTTGGTAGAGGTTGACCCAAGGAACATCTGTACCAATTTATTTTAAAATCTGGCCAGTAGTTTTGAAGAAGATGATTTTTAAAGTTTTCTTCTTTTTTTCTTTTTGTTGCCATGGCAACCAGAGTTCTACATGGATCAAGTTTATTTTAGCAACTTTTGTGAAGGTTGACCCAAGGATCATCCCTGCCAAGTTTAATCAAATTCTGTCCAGTGGTTTCAGAGAAGATGTTGTTAAAAGGTTTCTCTATATACATATATGGCAAATAAGCCCCGCCCCTGGCGGCCATGTTTTTTTACGGATCAGAATAATTTTAGCAACTTTGGTAGAGGTTGACCCAAGGAACATCTGTACTAATTTATTTTGAAATCTGGCCAGTAGTTTTGAAGAAGATGATTTTTAAAGTTTTCTTTTTTCTTTTTTTTTGTTGCCATGGCAACCAGAGTTCTACATGGATCAAGTTTATTTTAGCAACTTTTGTGAAGGTTGACCCAAGGATCATCCCTGCCAAGTTTAATCAAATTCTGTCCAGTGGTTTCAGAGAAGATGTTGTTAAAAGGTTTCTCTATATACATATATGGCAAATAAGCCCCGCCCCTGGCGGCCATGTTTTTTTACGGATCGGAATAATTTTAGCAACTTTGGTAGAGGTTGACCCAAGGAACATCTGTACCAAATTATTTTGAAATCTGGCCAGTAGTTTTGAAGGAGATGATTTTTAAAGTTTTCAAATTATTTTTCTTTTTGTAGCCATGGCAACCAGAGTTCTTCATGGATCAACTTTATTTTAGCAACTTTTGTAGAGCCTCACCCAAGGAACATTCCTGCCAAGTTTCATTAAATTCTGTCCAGCGGTTTCAGAGGAAATGTCGTTTAAAGCAAATTGTTGACGACGGACGACGCAGGACGCCGGACGAAGGGCGATCACAAAAGCTCACCTTGAGCACTTTGTGCTCAGGTGAGCTAAAAATGATATACCTTGATAGTCTAATAGCCCTAAATAGGTTTATGAAGTCTAAAATCAATCCCATGCCTAGTTACTGAGACATAAACATAATAACACTGTACATATAAAACTTTAACCAAGTGTTAAAGGTGTCGGTAGTATCAGAATATTACTCAAACTATCAGCTTTTAACAAGGTAACAATGCAAATGCATGTGGATACTAAAGGTGAGAAAATAACCGCTGCATTACCCCTGACTTGCGGAAGCAGTAGAACATTTCCACCTGTTGTGCTATCGAACATCTGCAATTCACATACCCTCAAACAGCATGTTTCAAACTAATATTTTTTAACAGACACCACAGACCAATAACTATCAATTTAGAGACTAGAACTCAGTTTTGGAGAACAGGACTCCTGTTTTCCTGAGCATCTCCTGTATGAACACAGGAATGTTGTTTGAAACATATGTCACCTGCTGAAGCGTGATGGACAGACAGACAGATAACAGAAAATTGACCCCTATGAGTCACCTCTTCTTACAGAGGAAGGCACAATACGAGAACTTTCTTGCAAATCTTTGTAAAAGATTCTAATTCTCAGAGTCCTAAGAAGAATCCCATCATATGTCCAACAAAGGGATTTCCTACCTTTTATTGTTTCATTCAGCTCTCCTCTAAGCTGGCTGACTTGCTTCTGTAATTTCTCCTCCCTCATGGCAGCGTCTACATCTGTGTCCTCTAGTCTGGCCTGGGATAGAGAGGAACAGTTTTGTAACTGATTACAGCTTCAGGGGCACCCGTTTCACTGAACTTGCTACAAACAAACTTGACCTTGGTCGTAAAAATGTAATCATATATAGTCTACCAATTTCTTATTTGCACAAAAAAAAAGTAGAGAAAAGTGATTCATTTCATTGCATTACACCAACTCATCACTTTTTGTGAAGAGAAAATCATAAGAATAATATACCAATTCACATCTATGAAGATTTTTTTTGTAGGAAGTTTAGTGAAACAGGCCTACGGATCTTAACATCAAGGATCTTAGTTATATTAAATTTACAACAAAGATATGAATTACTGGATCAAAAGCAGAAACCAAAATCTGTTAGATACAGGGATACAATTTACACTAAATCATAATTACATTCAAACTACAGTGAGAAATCTGAATTATATGTAATCCATTTACGAACAAGTACTGCTGACAAAGTATTAGTTGTAGTTGTATTGGGGTTTACCGTCGCTGCGATAGTATTTCAATCATATAGCAACGTCCAGCTAATTACAGGTGGAGGAAGACCCCGAGTACACAGAGGTACCTGGGTAGAACCACCGACCTACCGCAAGCCAGCTGGAAGGCTTCCTCACATGAAAAATCCGAAGTCCCTACCGGGATTCGAACCCACAGCAGTGAGGGGCTGAGAGATTTGTAGTCCCCGACTGTAACCGCTCGGCCACAGCGGCCCCACAAAGTATTAGCAAACCCCCAGCCCACACCAAAAAAAGAATCACTAAAAGTGACTGTGACCATTTCTGCATCCCACCTTGGACCCTGCATCCACTTTGTCTCCATAAAACAAAAGTACAGAATGTGATGTGACGTGATGATTTCTATATAGCCCCCACTTCTGTGAAGTGCAGATGTACAAATACCGTTTTCTCACTAAATTCTGGAATGGATGATTTTGTAGAGGGCTTGGCCAGGCCTTGGAACCCTTAATTTGCTATCCCTAAGATGAGACATGACAATGATTTGACTGAAGTGCAGTGTACGAACCATATTGGTGATGTTTTCCTTCTCCTCCATCAGTTTCTTGGCTGCATCTGTGGCTCCCTGGGCCTGTTTCTTGCTGGCCTCGGTCTCCGCAATCAGTTGGGCCTGCTGAGATATCAGGGTCACCAGGCGACGGATAATGCTGAAAATAAATAAGGGCGTCTCATTTAGTGACAAAGAAGATTACTAAAGGTATTTATACATGTACCTTGCCTTTAGTGACAAAAAAGTACTAAAGGCATTTATACATGTACATTGCCTTTAGTGAAGATTACTAAAGGCTGGTTTTCATACTGCCTATTGAGGTTTGGACAGCATGACCATTTACCCCTTGAAGTTTTTTTACCTCCAAATTGGCTGTGTACCCCCAACATTGAAGAGACTCACTATATGTAGGGGTACATTGCTAAGAAAAAGCAGCAATTGCACCCCCCAGTTCCAAAACTCAGTTGGCACACTGATTAGAAAGAATGATGGTTTGTACAGGTTTATGGAGACTACATACTTGAGTGTTCATATGATTTTTTTTTCTTGCAAAGTCTGAAACAAACAATAAATGAGAACTTTCAGAGAGTGTGATAGGCTTTGATACAAAACACAACTTTTCACAGTTCTTATTCAATGATCAATTTCTTGATAGCTTGTTTATATACACTGGTATGGTAGTTATCTAAAAATATGAAGCTAAAATCCAAAGCTCTGATTACATCTACTTACAACCAGAGGAAGAGAGCGAAGCCTGCAATATAGAGGTTCCGCTGTGCTCGAAACAGCCGCATGTGGGCCACATTCTCCTGGTCTGGGTTATGTTTAAGGTCGACCTCTCCCGTGGGACCGGCATACTTGTGGACCTCACGCACACCATCTGTTACAGGGATAAACAAGAGAAATTTTAGTGCTAGACTGATTCTTTCCAAACTTACTAAAAAAAAAAATCTTCTCATTTTCATTCTCCTGTTGCCCAAATTACAAAAGAAAAAAAGTTTAAAAGCTAAATCAGAGTGGTGACGATATCTGGACCTTTTTTTTCTTTGAAAATCAGCTGGGCTAATAATAACCAGAATTATCAACAGTGCCGTATCCAGGAGATTTATGGAGAGGTGCTATATTAAAAACAAGAGGGCCATGATGGCCCTGGATCGCTCACCTGAGTATACGGTTACCCAAGGAACATCAGTCTGTATAAAAACATTTTAAAATCTGGCCAGTATAAGTTTTAAAGGAGAGGATCCCTGTAAAGATTTCCCTATATACATAAAAGGCAAATAAGCCCCACCCCTGGCGGCCATGTTTTTTAAATGGAACGGAATAATTTTAGCAACTTTGGTAGAGGTTGACCCAAGGAACATCTGTACCAATTTATTTTAAAATCTGGCCAGTAGTTTTGAAGAAGATGATTTTTAAAGTTTTCAAATTATTTTTCTTTTTGTAGCCATGGCAACCAGAGTTCTTCATGGATCAACTTTATTTTAGCAACTTTTGTAGAGACTCACCCAAAGAACATTCCTGCCAAGTTTGATCAAATTCTGTCGAGTGGTTTCAGAGGAGATGTCGTTTAAAGGTTTCTCTATATACATATTACGCAAATAAGCCCCGCCCCTGGCGGCCATGTTTTTTTACAGATCGGAATAATTTTAGCAACTTTGGTAGAGGTTGACCCAAGGAACATCTGTATCAAATTATTTTGAAATCTGGCCAGTAGTTTTGAAGAAGATGATTTTTAAAGTTTTCATATTTTTTTTCTTTTTGTTGCCATGGCAACCAGAGTTCTTCATGGATCAACTTTATTTTAGCAACTTTTGTGAAGGTTGACCTAAGGATCATCCCTGCTAAGTTTAATCAAATTCTGTCCAGCGGTTTCAGAGGAGATGTCGTTTAAAGGTTTCTCTATATACATATAAGGCAAATAAGCCCCGCCCCTGCCGGCCATGTTTTTTTACAGATCAGAATAATTTTAGCAACTTTGGTAGAGGTTGACCCAAGGAACATCTGTACCAAATTATTTTGGAATCTGGCCAGTAGTTTTGAAGAAGATGATTTTTAAAGTTTTCATGTTTTTTTTCTCTTTTTGTTGCCATGGCAACCAGCGTTCTTCATGGATCAACTTTATTTTAGCAACTTTTGTGAAGGTTGACCTAAGGATCATCCCTGCCAAGTTTCATTAAATTCTGTCCAGCGGTTTCAGAGGAGATGTCGTTTAAAGGTTTCTCTATATACATATAAGGCAAATAAGCCCCGCCCCTGGCGGCCATGTTTTTTTACGGATCGGAATAATTTTAGCAACTTTGATAGAGGTTGACCCAAGGAACTTCTGTACCAAATTATTTTGAAATCTGGCCAGTAGTTTTGAAGGAGATGATTTTTAAAGTTTTCAAATTATTTTTTCTTTTTGTAGCCATGGCAACCAGAGTTCTTCATGGATCAACTTTATTTTAGCAACTTTTGTAGAGCCTCACCAAAGGAACATTCCTGCCAAGTTTCATTAAATTCTGTCCAGTGGTTTCAGAGGAGATGTCGTTTAAAGGTTTCTCTATATACATATAAGGCAAATAAGCCCCGCCCCTGGCGGCCATGTTTTTTTACAGATCGAAATAATTTTAGCAACTTTGGTAGAGGTTGACCCAAGGAACATCTGTACCAAATTATTTTGAAATCTGGCCAGTAGTTTTGAAGGAGATGATTTTTAAAGTTTTCAAATTATTTTTCTTTTTGTAACCATGGCAACCAGAGTTCTTCATGGATCAACTTTATTTTAGCAACTTTTGTGAAGGTTGACCTAAGGATCATCCCTGCCAAGTTTAATCAAATTCTGTCCAGTTGTTTCAGAGGAGATGTTGTTTAAAGGTTTCTCTATATACATATAAGGCAAATAAGCCCAGCCCCTGGCGGCTATGTTTTTTTACAGATCGGAATAATTTTAGCAACTTAGGTAGAGGTTGACCCAAGGAACATCTGTACCAAATTATTTTGAAATCTGGCCAGTAGTTTTGAAGAAGATGATTTTTAAAGTTTTCGGATTATTTTTCTTTTTGTTGCCATGGCAACCAGAGTTCTTCATGGATCAACTTTATTTTAGCAACTTTTGTAGAGCCTCACCCAAGGAACATTCCTGCCAAGTTTCATTAAATTCTGTCCAGCGGTTTCAGAGGAGATGTCGTTTAAAGAAAATTGTTGACGACGCACATCGCACGACGAAGGACGACGGACGAAGGGTGATCACAATAGCTCACCTTGAGCACTTTGTGCTCAGGTGAGCTAAAAAAATGAAGGCAGTCACAATGCAAAAGCCCAAGCCATGAGAAGGGTGTAATTCTGGCTGGACTGGTGATCTGAGGGAACTCTCCCATGAAACTGTTCAATTCAAAGCAGAGAAATAGTGCATTCTAGTGAGTTGTTTTTTTTTTATATGTGTCTACATTTATGTATGGTCAGGGAATTTTAGAGGGGGTGCAAGCTAGTGCCCCTCCCCTGCTGCATCTTCCAGTGATCACTGAAGGTGGCAGAATACCCCCTGCATATTGCTTTGTCACAGAAAATAAAGGCTTAAGCAAAGGCCCAAAGAGTCCTGCCATGAAATCAGTAGATAAATTATGAAATAAAATATCATGTGGAGTTATAATTCTTGGACAAGACACTCAAAACTACTCTCTATCCTACCCATAACTTAAGTTACCAGTAAATCCCTTAGTTTTCAAGCTATGCTACTGACAAAAGTCATTATCACTAAATAAAAAAGATATGCTCAAGACAAAAATTCATTTTCACTAAATAAACAAAGTGCAGAACATGCTGATGACATGCACATTAATCAATCCCATTAAGTTTCACTTAGTGCATGTCTGGGATTTTGGTGATAAAGGGTAGACTAGAATGTATGCACATTATAAATACATATAGCTTAAAATACAAAGGGTCGTAACTCTGTGAAAAATCAATCCATCTAAACACACTTATGGCATGCACAACCAGACTTGATACTGATCAATTCTTTGAAGTTTCGTCAAAATCAAACCAGAGGTTTTGGAAACAGGGAACAGATAATATTGTGTCATCAGACAGACAAGCTGTTTCCAGTATACCCCCTCACCCCAACAATGTGCATAGTACTGGTACTGTCCATTCTTCCAATCTGATGTAAATGGAAGAAGTATAAAGCAAACCAGTTGGACAAAGGTCCCACACTGGGCATAAAATCATGACCAAAGCAAGTAACCTTTGCCAGTATCAATGAATCTTATCTCCTCTTAAGCAAACTATTTGGCAAGTATATGCTTCTAATTCAAGTAATATACCAGTAAAATCATTTCAAAATAAGTATTACATAGACTGGACATAAAGTGGGCAGAAAAACATTTTGTATATAACATGGTGAACACTACATATCTGGTATAAGGACATTTGCAAACAATTCAAAGTGATTACTGGTAAACTGAATTCTTTTTTTTTTATCTATTGGAAACTTGTCCTTAAAACTTATACAAATCATTCATTACAGTTCCTGTGCTGGACCATTACTTTGCATCTGGGTTCTTTCCCAAATCAAGGTTCAAACCCACAACCTTTGCCTCTGCAAGTCCACTTAATACTATGTTACTGCTGGACCAAGCTTATGTACATGATGATGCTAATGTGATGAAATCCTACTCACCAAAGAAGAGTACAGCGAGGATGGCAATGAAAACATTGAAATAGATGTTGGAATAATTGGCAAGCTTGTTGATGAGGCCTGATCTAAACACACTCCTCCATCTGAAAAAAAGATTAGACTCACCACATACAAGTATCTATCTCATTTTGTACACTTAATTTGATTATTCATTGCTCAATATTTAGTACTCCTAAACTGCAATATATATGTAAAGCAGTTCTGATGACAAAATTCAGCCAATATTTGGGGTTTAGTACAATTAATCTAATAACACTTAAAAGACAAGAATCAAACAGACCTCAAAATTACAAAATAAGTCATAAAACCAAATATGGAAATCAAAGATAGTTAACCCTTAACCCTTTACCTCATGAATATTCATGTACAAATGAATATACCATATGTCTTGATGAACAAGAATTAACTGAACTTAAAATGGTATATGGAATTGTGAATTCTTTTCTACCACACTGACTGTGTAGAAACTGAGCTTTAGTATTTAAAGAGCAAACAGAGAATTGATCAGACAGCTCTATGGAGCTTTCTGGTCCAGCTCTGTTTGCCAATATATTAAAATGAGTCAATATGAAGTAAAGGGTTAAGCATTATTTTCTTGGTAACCTTTGGTAAACAAAAGAAAAGCCAGATTATCAGTTAAATAATATTCATGTACACAAGTATTCATAAAGTAAAGTTAAACTTTGGTAAACAGAAGGAAATCCAGATTTTCCCTCCACATCTCCTTTGTTCTTAGAGAGTAGCAAAAAGTGGGGCCTCCGTGGCCGAGAGGGTAAAGTCGCTGACTAACACTCAATCAGCCCCTCACCACATGGGTTCGAATCCAAACTGGGTCATTCGGATTTTCATGTGAGGAAGCCTTCCAGCTGGCTAGCGGTAGGCCGGTGGTTCTACCCAGATGCCTCCGTGCATTCGGGGTCTTCCTCCACCTGTAGTTAGCTGGACGTCACTATATGACTGAAATACTGTCGAAGCGACGGTAAACTCAAATAGTCAGTAGCAAAAAGTATATATCATGATCAGCCTGAAAATGTCTGACAGTCTCACAGCCTTTCTTGGTTTATACTTCATTCCACACAGGCCATTTTTTTTATAGCTCTTAAGGAGTAAAGGATGTAATATGCAGTGAAAGTTCAAACTCAACTATATTGCTATATTTGAGGGTTCAAGGTAACACATTTTATTGGACTGCAATATGAAATGTGACTCAGTGAACAGTTTAACTGTTATAAAGACATGCACATTATAACCCTTTCCCTCATAGAGAACACCATGAAAAGACCTATGCGAACAGCATAAAACCAGATCAGCCTGCGAGTAACTTGCAGGCTGATCAGGTTTTATGCTGTTCGCTGCTCCTCAGTGGTCTGGAAATGAGTATTTTGTAATTAAATTTGGTAAGGTTTAACTGTGGTTTTCTGCAGATCAGGCTTTATGTGATACCTATTGAGGGCGTCAAACTGAGTCTATATGAGGGAAAGGGATAATTGAGCCTACTGTAATGGATCTACACTGCATACAGAAGCCCACAAAAGGCCAACATTAACCTTTTTTATCTCTTGTAAACTCCTTTTGACATACTGGGTGACTGACAGACCAGACCCTGATCAAACAGCTTCTAGAGGGAGCTGTCTAGTCAGGGTCTCCCCTGTTAGCTCATACACTATCTGTAACTCAGATTCTACACAATGCTTGTTTTTTGGGTTTAACGTCCCATCGACAGTATATAAGTCATTTGGAGATGATGCCTACCTGAGACAGGTATAATGATGCCATACTGCAGTATCACACTGTAGACATGTGGCAAGCTTCTACACAATCTTCATGGCAAAGAAAAAATTATATTGACCAGGACAACACTTACCGTGTAGGTGAGATAAATGGTAACAGCAAAACTGATACCAGGAATATTTCTATATATAGAAACACTGCAATGAACGTCCACTGGAGGGTCATGTTTGCAGACTGAAAAAAAATGAAGTAAACATCATGCTTCAGAGAATAAGTTACAGACATTAAAAAAGAGCCCAAAACCCTAACCTGAAAGTGCCTGACTATCTGCCCTAAAATAGTGATTTTAACATTGGTTACAGATTTTAGAAAAATTTCCAATATGGTTGCTCCAACTATGCAGTAATGTATCAGGCAATAGCATCTACAACCAGCAGGAGGATCTCTCTGCTGACTGTGCTATTCTTTGGACATCTGATCAGTGTAGTTGTTCAGTTATCCCTAGCACTGAGAATGTTCACAACCCTGACTGAAAAAGGAATCCTTGCACTCAGCCTGCAGCTTGTCACACTGTGACCTTTTCCTCTCTTGAGCTTACTGCATCTGACCCAGGGTTACAATCACCTACAATAATTTGTTTCTGTGCACATCATGAAGGTCTAAACTTTTCATGACAGTTAGTCTTATTGTCATAATTTCTCTTGTCCAGATCTACTGAAATGTTCAACCTACTACTTAATATTGTTAATAGCAGACAAATGTTAATGATCGTCCTGTTTGTCAAAGACTCAAGAGAAAAGGAATTTTATCTTGGACAATATGTCCAATAAGTGTGAACAATCACCTTTCACACTTATGCAGTTCATATTGGTATTCTCAGACTATGTACACTAATGCAGTGTCTCACTTTGAGTGTGACGTAATTTTACATGGAAACCATCTACAATTGACAAAATTGATTGTTCCTTGTTTTCAAACTGTTTTTTTTTCATTGAAAATGTTAGAAAAACGGATAAAAACATTCATTTAATAATTTAATAAAGAAGTACAGATTTTACACCATTTTCACTAATGTTTCCTTTTACATGTATCATTTTTTAAACCATCTGTTAAATCTACTGATCACACTCAGCAAGGAGACGGTGACTGATTTATGTAATCCAACATCTGTTCTTTAAATAGTGTATGCTTGATAATTAATACACTTCTCAACAATCCAAAGTACGGAAGTCATTTAGAGCCATAGCTGTTATTAATCGGATTAGCAAAATTCACACTGATAATTAGAATACAGCATGGCCATTTAAAACCCTGTAGATGGTTTTTTACCTCCCAAATTGGCCATATACCCTCAAAATTTTAGGGACTCTCTATATAAAAGGATACAAACTTAAGGAAAAATGGCAACTGTACCCAAGTTACAAATCTCAGAGGGCAACCTATGATAAAATGGACACTGCGAGTGTGATAGTATTTCTTGCTCTCATATTGATCACCTTATATTTGCATCCCAATATGTGCTATAAGGAAGAACACGGAACTTCATTGCAACTGTTGCTGATAGATTTTGTTTCTATATGTACACCATACTCGTGACAGACCCATTTTGAGTTCACTGTTGAGATCTCAAGACACCATTTCAGACATAATATTTTTTACTGCTGTTTGATTTTGACAGTAATTTTTTAAAATTTGTTTTTAATTACCATTGACAATTTATTAAATTTGAAGGGAAAATATTGATGCCTTTAATGTTATATTCAATATTAAAAGTGAGGGATTGTTTTGTTCATTTTTCTAGCAATATCTTATGTTGTCGAGAACTGGATACTCCAGGATATGTGCAGATACTTCTTATGCCGGCGAGAACTGGATACTTCAGAATACCCTGACAATAGTCAATTCTCATAGAGTGCTTAACAAATATCACAAATATAACAATGGTGACCTAATTCCGATCACATATTTTTTATTCAATAAAGGCAGGCAAAATATGTTTAGGAAATTTAAACGATTGATAAACGCCCAGTTTAACTTACTCATACAGTACAGTACTGTATAGCAGAATCGACCAGAGTATATATTATAAATTTATTCCAAATAAGTCGTCAGTTAGGATCTGACATGATATAAACTTACTGTTGCAATCCCAGGTATGTCTCTGTTATGGCACCTAATCGGAATGTGACACGAAAGAACCTTTCAGCGACTGTAACACTTACCGGATGTAGGTTTTGACATAATATTGGTTTACAAATAGAGCTTCCGAATCGAGTTTGACTCAGAAACTTTCCTAAACCCAGTCTACTACGCCTGTTACTGCCACACCGCATTAAACATGCGCAGTAGGACGCAAAATTTGTTGAAAAGATTATTTGATATAAATTCAAAAATGACAAACTTTTGCTATTAATGATAATCATTAATAAATAAATGATTAAAATTAAAGAATAAATCTACAATTCCAAACAGTACGGAATCCTGATAGGGCCAAATCTGTAAATAGGCAATACAAACATATATAACGCTCGATGATTTGGCACGTTATAGCGGTCTGTCCTTGCATAACTTGCATATATTCTGGTATATCAATCAAAAAGTTTGCCGAAAATGGTGATGTTTTCGGTCGTTAACACCGCAGGAAAATAAAACAAACTGCGACTGAAAATAATCAAAAATCAAGTGACGGCCCTGATATATATATACCTTGTTTATCTAGTTTTTAACCATTCGAAACCTGCATTACAAATAATAAGCAGCATATTTAAGTTGAGGAACCCTAATGGGTTCGGTATATGTCGGCACATGTCGACAAAGATCGCCCAACTTCTGATATTCTTCGGTATAACACGCCATGATTCGGAAATATGACCCTTTTATAATTAAGAAGTTTCAGTCATGGTAACTTATATCATTGTTAATCACACGTAACACAGTTTTGGTTGCTATTCTTCTGTTTTTAATGAGAAAAAGAAAAAGAAAAGAAAAGAAACATTTTAAAAATAGAAAAGAAAATCCCCCCCCCCGAATTACTTCCGGTGACGTCATGATAGATTTCCCCTATATTTGTAAAAATGCGTAAATGTGTTTACATCCCTGATGTGTGATAATTGAGAGTACTTTGTAAAGTTCTCAATAAAAAGCATATTTTAAAAAGTAAATGGCATTTTAATCAAACATAACCACAGTAACAAAAATTCGTGTATTGGAAGTTCATTTACTTAAAGCGGAAAATTGTAACCGTGATTCTTTAATTCGTACAAAGTTTGTACGTACTTGGTCAAATAGTTTTTGTCATTTTCTGTTCATTATTTCACTTAACGATGATATTACATGAACCATGCAATGGAAAAAGACACTTTATTGGATAATTATAATTATCCAAGTTTGTGCTTGCATTATACCCGAAAAGAGCTTAGGAAGCAGTCAAAACCTAATATTCTGTTATATGTATGTTTTAATTTTCTTTCCATTTGATATATGCCTTAGGTATATGATAACTCAATTCATGAGAAAAAATTTGGTGATTTTATAGCAGTTTTTATACGTATACACCCCCCCCACACACACACACACGCACGCAATTTGCGAAAGCATTTCAGTACATAGTTGGATAGAATAAAAATCTTTATTTTAATTTTTTTACGCAATCGGTTGGTTAGAATTTTTTAAATTGCACAAAATGCTTTCTTTAAATATATAGAATAGGAAAACACCAAAGAAACCAAAATTTCAAAATTCATGCATTAGGGTTCCACTACCTTACTGTGGGCAATAAATGGGAGGATGTGGAGATATCTCGCCCCGATCTAAAATTCGACCTCGCGTTTGCACGCTGTAGCTATCGCGTGCGCACGCGATAACTTTACTGCGTGCGAGCGGGGTCACGCATTTTCAAAACATAACCCATGTCCGATAATGCCAACGTAGAAACGCGAAATATTTCGTGTTCTGTCGTACTACCTTTATGCGTCGACTTGTCAGCAGTAAAAATATAAGATTATGACAGAACGCTAAGATATTACGATGGTGCAATACGTCACAATGGTAAGGTATGGTTGTCATATAAAAGTTGAAAAACGACAATAGTTTAAACGCCAAAGATAGATTAATCTCGCACGTATTGTACCTCGTACCGACGCGATCTCATCGTACCATCGCGTACGTCGACTCGCGTAAATGAGCGATTGTCAGTTAACTACGGAGACGCGTGCTAAAGTACTAGTTAACCTTTCAGTGCTGTAGGAATCCAGGGAACTAGTTGTGTCTGGTCTTCTGTTAGCATAAAATCGAAGAAAATTAAATAAACCAAGTTTAACACATAATAAGAAGAGGATGAAAACATAAAAAAGACACATTGGTATCACATGTTTAAAGATGTATGTTTTAGATTTAAAATGGGAAGATGCTAGTTGCAGCATTGCGGAATGGACTAATTTATCAAAACTTTCAATTGCGGATGAACAAATATAGGCAGTCATCTCTAAAAATCACAGTACGTAGGTGGGGGATTGAGGGAGGAGGACAGGCCATGATTTGGTCGAAACACTATATTACTGGACTTTTAAACTTCATATAGGCAACTCTCAGGGGGACCCGCCCCCCCCCCCCCCCGGGGGGGGGGGGGAGGCATACCCGTTCCTCCCTCTTTTATGTATGTTTTAGGCATAATAACCCCGCCCCCTCTGGATCCGCGCATGCACCATATACGAGTACGTGAACATCAAACGCATCTACAGCATTTTCCTTCAGAGCGTTCATATAAATGCCACACACCATAAACTCAACAGCTCTCAAATATTAATCATAGGAGCCTTGTACTTAAAATGTGGAACCTGGCTTGCGGTAGGTCGGTGGTTCTACCCGGATGCCTCCGTGCATTCGGCGTCTTCCTCCACCTGTAATAGCTGGACGTCGCTATATGACTGAAATACTGTCGAAGCGACGGTAAACTCAAATAGTCAATTCAAAATGTGGAATCAATACCGATGTCGTTGCTTTGTACATAACGTGGATGCAAGGCGAGCCATGTGAAGTTCCTTAGAAATATAGACGTATTTTGAAACACTACGTAGAACTCAACATACATGTGTTCCCAAGAAATGTAACTATTTTAAATTTATCCATTTTCGGTGGATTCACTTTAAATTCTCGCAAACTGTGCAATTTTATTTATTTTTAAACACAAATATCACAACTACTGAATGGAAACTACAGAATCGCGATACTCTAGATATATGTATACAGTGTTGTTTCGTAGCGGCGCAAAATCCGATACAAAAAATCCCCCCCCCCCCCCCCAAAAAAAAAAAAATCTCGTTCTATTCGTAGTAGATCTATAGATTGTCTAAAAGATGTATTAAACAAGATTTACGTTTTAATCATTTAGCTTACTGAGTATTCCAAATATCCAAATAAATTTCATGCCCAGAAGTAAGAGAAGGAAATTTAAGAGAAAGAACCTCCACCACCACCCACTATTATGCCATTCAAGTAAAAGAAGTCACAAAATCATCACACTTCACCAACTTGAAATCAAAGTTCCTTCTAAAAGGAAGGCTTGCCAAGTTTATTATCAGCCGGTCTATCCAAAGCATATGTTGTTTAACCACCAACTGCTTTTATTTAAGTTTTTGCCCAAGTAAAATAACCAAAAACATTGGAGCCGACTAAAAGTTTTTTTAAGCTTTCACGAAAAGAGGTAAAGTACCAGAAAAAACCATTTTCTGACTGGTTGTTAGCTACTTCCCACAATTCATGATAACTTTAGGAAACCCGAATTTGACGCGTACACAAACGGATAATATCGGCTATCTGCAAAATGCAACATGTCCAAAATGTTGCGGGAAAAATAAGAACTGCCATAATGGAATCACAAATCCAAATGAATATATGACTTGCTGTTTTTGCCGCAAGCCTATAAAATTACACTTTAAACATTCACACATTCGATAACTTTGAAATCATATTTGAATATTAACGTTTCATTTACATTTCATCTTAATGTTGTATAGATACTATATATTGCACAGTTCCCGCATTGGAAAATCTCCCTACTCTTGGCGGCCAATTTGAGAGGCAAATTCAAAGTATTTTTACATGACTTAATCCATACGTAGAAGCAGAAAGTTCAATTTCTTATGAATTCCTTATTTTTGATTCAAATATCAACATGTATACATCACTGAAAATCACTTGCATTTCATATTTTTAGGAAATTTCTTATTTCTAAAATATCTGTTAAATGTGTTTATAAGAAATATAGTTGTTAAATAGCTTAAATTTAATATTAAAATACAAAATATAAAGTTTGGAAATGTTTGTATAAACAAAAATTAGAGTTATACAACTTTAGGTGCATTGTTTAAAAATGGCCCTCACATGATTCCATACAGATTTTACAGTGTTATGGGGCTTTATTACGATGTGTTGTTCTAACGGGACACCGACTACATGTGACCGGCATCATGGCGACCCATGTGTTTCGTAAGCTGGTAGTATCGACTAAAAAGAGTGCTATTATAGGCAATGTAACAAATTCATACTTGCAGAGCGCATGCAAGCGATACATCTGCTTATCAGCAGCACGTTTCAATAAACCTGGCCCACCAACATCAGGCAAAGCGACGTTTAAACGTGACAAACCTCACCTAAACATCGGCACGATAGGTCACGTTGATCATGGTAAAACGACCTTGACTGCGGCAATCACCCGGGTTCTCTCTGAAGACAAGAAGGCCAAGTTTTTGAAATATGACGATATCGACAGGTCGCCGGAAGAGAAGGCTCGCGGTATTACCATCAATGCGGCTGTTGTCAACTACGAGACGGAGAACCGACACTACGGGCATGTTGACTGTCCTGGTCACTCAGATTACATCAAAAACATGATCACAGGTACTAACTATCAGCGACCTGTCATGAGGTTAAATTAAAAGAAATATTATATACATTATTGTAATAAATGTTGACCATTAAATTAATGCAGGTTGATTCAATTACAATCCTTTTTACTTTTCATGGTAATGTGACGATGCGTCGTCATGGGTATAGGTACAATCTCTGACAACTGCGTCAGGGAGTCGACTCTTTGGCTCAGTGGTTAGAGCATTGGGTTATCACGCCGGCGGACCGGGTTCGATTCCGGGCTGGGCAGTGTTTGTTACATTTGGTGTCAGAAGTGGGATAATGTCAACTGCCATACCAGAGTTGCCTTACCCACGTGTTTCCCAGGCCAAGTCTCGAGTCGAGACTTCTCGGAGGGGGAAGAAATGTGACGATGCGTCGTCACGGGTATAAGTACAATCTCTGACAACTGCGCCGGGGAGTCGACTCTTTGGCTCAGTGGTTAGAATTGGGCTATCATGCCAGCGGATCGGGTTCGATTCCAGGCCGGGACGTGTCTGTTACAGTAATAATTTGCTTCTTGTACGTCTGCAGTATTCATTATTTGTTATCAGTAATGGTTCTTAGTTATGCATGTTACAGAAATCTGGTGATGACATTAGATTATTATTTCACAACTGACTTAAACCTCCATTTCAGCCATAGTGTGTGTCACAAGACCCTTGATTGACACTTATTTCTAGCAGTAATGAAGTAAAACAGACATTTAAGTTAAAAGGAACAGCAGGCCTTTTTCTGACGAATCCAAAGGTCTAGTAAACTGACCAAATCCTCTTTTTTTCCCCAATTCTATTAAAAAAATTCCAAATTCTGCTTAAAAAAATCCCAACCAGCCTCTTTCATTGATTCAGTTTGATGAAGGCAATTGCCGAGTCAGGTAGATTTCTGCATTGATTACCATGGTGATTGACCAATCATAGTTTAAATAATTAAATATGCAATAATCACAATTAATCTGAGGTTAAATTACTTTGAAATTAAAATGGATATGACCATACAACAAAGACAGATGTAAAATATTAAGGAAAAAGCATTTAAAAAGCAAATGATATATAATTCTCGATGGAACCGCTAAACAACAACACATCGAATCTAATTAGCATTTAATCATTTGCTTTAGAGTAGGAGAAATGAAAGGAAAAAGAAACATGCTTGAGTAGATCTACTCATTTGAACTTTTCTCAATATATTTTCTAATTTTGCATTAAAGCCTGCAGATGAACAGCAAAATTGGCAAAATTTCAGGTAGATGAATTGCCGAGTTTGTTTTGGAAATTGCTAATGGTAATACATTTATTTTGTGAATTATAAGCTATAAAAACATATTTTTGATAATTTGCATAGTATCTTTAGCATTGTACAAGGTAGATGCACAGCTATTTCAAAACATGTAAATAAACACAGTAGTGAGAAATTAACTGTTATTCAAATGTCACTGGTATTCGCGGATTTTCTTTCACTTTAAAAACTTAGAATTATAATTGACTGCATACAAAATGAGTGAAAATGCTGTCATGACACATGATTGGAATATTCCTTTTTAATTGACTGCACACAGAAGGATAAGTGAAAACAGATTACATAATTTTAAGTTAAAAATGCTTTTTTGTGTGTTACTTGATCCCCTTTTACTTTTAGAGCTGGTTGAGTTTATTTCATAATGAAAATGATGCAAAAAATCTAATCACAAGAATGATTAAAAAAAGAAACTAGCTTATTTCGTGAATTCTTCCCAAATAGACTAGTTTTCGAGTGAAAAAAATCCAAAATTGCAATTTTCCCAAAATGGCCAAAAAAAAAAGGTCTGAACAGTTAGGCGTAATTACTCAATTAAACATGGACAAATATTTTCTAAATGAAAAAGAAAAGAATAATTAAGATTGGGGAGGATTTAATTTTCTAAATTTTGAGTTTCATTACTTACATCCTGGCAGATACAAAGACCTACTTTTGTGTAAATTGATATGATCAGTGCAATTTTTAGCTCGACTATTCGAAGAATATGAGAGCTATTGTAGTCGCCCTGGCGTTGGCGTTGCAGCTTTTGGTTAAAGTTTTGCGTGAAAGTTACTATAAACCTTATATCTCAATAACCATTTGTGGTATTGACTTGAAAGTTTATAAATATGTTCAGGGGCATCAGACAACCAAGGTAGATAACTCTTGACTGAATTTAATATGAATTATGGCCCCTTTTTAACTTAGAAATTTTGGTTAAAGTTTTGCATGCAAGGTATTTTCATGCTAATATTTCAGTATCCAGACATGGGATTGATTTGAAACATCTTTAATATGTTTAGGGGTATCATACTTTCATGGTAGATAACTCTTGATAGATTATGTTACAAATTATGGCCCCTTTTTTAACTTAGAATTTTTGTTTAAAGTTTTGCATGCAAGATACTTTCATGCTTATATCTCAGAGTCCAGGCATGGAATTGATTTGAAACATCTTTAATATGTTTAGGGGTATCATACTATAAAGGAAGATAACACTTGATGGGATGTATTAAAAATTATGACCCCCTTTTAATTTAGAATTTTGGTTAAATTTTTGCATTCAAGCTACTATCCATCTCAGAAAGTGCTTGTTGAATTGACTAGAAAGTTAAGGAGTGTCTTCAAGAGCATCAGAAAACTAAGGAGGATAATTTTTGGACTGATGCAAATTATGGCCCTTTTCTAATTTGGATTTTTGGTTAAAGTTTTGCATGCACAGTGTTATTGTGCTTATGTCTCAGTAACTAGGCATGGGATTGATTTTAGACATCATAAAAATATTAAGGGGTTTCAGACTATCAAGGTATATCATTTTTGACTGTTATTATGTACAGGGTATGTGAAGGGCAAGAATTGAAATAGATTTCATTTGATTTACCAACAAGCATTTTGAATAGTCGAGCGTGCTGTCCTTTGACAGCTCTTGTTTACTTTTGAGTGACTGTTTTCTCTCTTTGTCATAACCATGTGTAACACACTGTATTATATACTATATGCTGGGTAAATCTATTCATTGAATTAAAAATGAACTTGCTTGAATACTCAATAATTTACACGAAGCCAAAATGCCCGGAAATGAATATGCATATTGGTTAAACCAGTGAAAAGCTGTACAAACTCTGACAAACAAATGCATATGAATCTTGCTTTTTAGCTCACCTGAGCACTTGTGCTCGGGTGAGCTTTTGTGATCGCCTTTTGTCCGTCGTGCGTCGTCAGTCGTCCTTCGTCAACAATTGCTCGTTAACACTCTAGAGGCCACAGTTTTGGCCCAATCTTCATGAAACTTGGTCAGGATGTTTGTCTACATGATATCTCGGATGAGTTCGAAATTGGGTCATGTGGGGTCAAAAACTAGGTCACTAGGTCAAATCTTAGAAAAACCTTGTGAACACTCTAGAGCACAATTGGCCCCAACTCAAACTAATAGGATGTTTTCTACTGATATCCGTGAGTTCGAATTGGTACTGGTCAAATAGTCCTAGTCAAATCCTTGAAACTGTAACACTAGGGCCACAGTTTAGCCAATTTCAAATGGTCAGATATTTCTACATGATATCTCGGATGAGTTCGATATTGGGTCATGTGGGGTCAAAAACTAGGTACCAGGTCAAATCTTAGAAAAACCTTGTGAACACTTACAGGCCACATTTGGCCCAATGTTCACGAAACTTGGTCAGGATGTTTGTCTACATGATATCTCGGATGAGTTCGATATTGGGTCATGTGGGGTCAAAAACTAGGTCACCAGGTCAAATCTTAGAAAAACCTTGTGAACACTCTACAGGCCACAAATTTGGCCCAATCTTCATAAATTTCAGGATGTTTGTCTACATGATATCTGGATGAGTTCGAAATGGGTAATGGGGTCAAAAACTAGGTCACCAGGGAAAATCTTAGAAAAACCATGCGAACACTCTAGAGGCCACAGTTTTAGCCCAATCTTCATGAAAAATGGTCAGGGTGTTTGTCTACATGATATCTTGGATGAGTTCGAAAATGGGTAATGTGGGGTCAAAAACTAGGTCACCAGGTCAAATCTTAGAAAAACCTTGTGAACACTCTAGAGGCCTACATTTTTGTCCCAGTCTTCATTAAACTTAATATGAATGATGACTGCATGAATTCCCAGTTGAGTGCAAATTCAGGTAGGATCAATATGTAGGTCACTTAGTCAAATGTTAGAAAAACACTTTTAGATGCCAGATTTTTTGTCATTATGCCTAACACAGCCATCTTACTCAGGTGAGCGACACAGGGCCATCTTGGCCCTCTTGTAATATATTACCTAAATTGTTCAACAACCTCCAACAAGCATTTGAGGCAGGATCATATCTGTTTAGGTGTCATGATAATCTTGATGGATGCTCAATTAGTATTTAAATTTAATACTCGGTGACTAATAAAGCTTATTTGTTCATCTAGGACTATCAGTCTCAGTGATATTTTTACAACTTTTGTAGCAAGATTCCTGGGACTCGCCAGGGAAAAAAATAAGAGTCCCAATATGGAAATTATTCATTCTACTTTGATTTTAGTAGCATATTCTGTATATTTTATGCATCCAGTGGATGCACTGAAATTAAAACATTGCATCCTGGATGCAGAGGTAAAAAGATCACTGCCAAGTTAGGTGTGAGGAATATGTGTGTCATATGAGGAAAATGAAGGTCTCAAGTAGGGATTGGCAATATATCGCAGTATAGCAATATTTTGCAATGCCATTTGTTTATATATGATTTCAAATATTGCAATATACCCCTATTGTGGTTTAATAGCTGAATAGTTTTCAAGTATGAAGTAGATCTAATATATAGAAACAAATAGCAAATATGTTATACATCATCAAATTTATGATGTATATTTTTATTCCAAAGTAAATTTTACAACTTCAGGAGAACAACTGCACAATTTTTATGCAGTATAAACAAGCTACAGTATTATGATTAAAGGGTAACGGTTACTATAAGAATGAACAGAAATTTGAAGTAAAAACATCAGTTGAAAAGTTAAGGCAAAGAATTTTGAGCTTACACAAAAAGCTCAAAATATGAAAATACCTTAAAATAACTTAAAAGAAGTATCCACATCTTTTATGTATGTTCTGATTTTAGGCAATATATTGCAATATATCATATATTGCAATAGTGGGTTCAAATATCGCAATATATTGCAATATCATTTTTGCCTGCAACACCCATCCCTAGTCTCAAGTATGCAATGTCCCTAAATGACAACTCTAAGCAAAAAAAAAAAAAAAATGAAAAATGAATACTGATAACCCTAAATGCTGCCAGTTGGTGCCTCAGAAATGATGTTATATAAATGAGGTTTCATATTATCAATATTCTTACAGGAGCTGCACAGATGGATGGTTGCATTCTGGTAGTCGCGGCAACAGATGGCATCATGCCCCAGACAAGGGAACATTTGGTATTAGCAAAAAACATTGGCATCAAGAAGCTTGTTGTGTTCATTAACAAGGCTGATGCAGCTGATGAAGAAATGATAGCACTTGCTGAAATGGAGGTCCGTGACCTGCTCACAGAGCTTGAGTTTGATGGTGAAAATACACCAATAGTGAGTGGGTCAGCTCTTCATGCCTTGAATAGTGCTGAGCCAGAGATGGGAGCATTGAAGGTAAAAGAGTTGCTTAACCAAGTTGATCACTATATTCCTCTTCCAGAGAGAGACTTAGACAAACCCTTCAGTTTACCAATAGAGAGTGTCATGACAATTACTGGTAGAGGAGTTGTTGCAACTGGAAAGCTTGACCAAGGAGTGATTAAGAAAGGTGACGAGTGTGAGGTAATTGGGTATGATAAGAAAATGAAATGTAACATTGCTGGTATTGAGATGTTCCGACAAGTACTGGACAGAGGCGAGGCTGGAGATCAGATGGGATGCCTGCTGCGTGGTGCAAAGAAGGAAGATCTAAAGAGAGGGATGGTCATCTGCAAGCCAGGTCTGTATGACTTGGTCAACAAGATTGAGGCACAGTGCTACCTACTGAGTAAGGAGGAAGGAGGCAGAGGCAAACCCTTTTTACCCTACAACCAATCCCTGATGTTCAACCGCAGCTTCTCACAGGCTGTGAGCATGGAGATCCCTGATAGAGAAATGGCCATGCCAGGTGAGAACACCAAGCTGATTTTCACCCTTCAACACAAAATGGCTTTGACAGAGGGAGACAGGTTCACCTTTAGAGCGGAACGAACCACTCTTGGATATGGGGTAGTTACTAAGTGCTTGCAACATGAAGATATTGAGAAATATTACGAAATGATCAAAATGAAGAAAAAGGCTGCAAAGAAAGCTGCTGAGGCAAATGCTTGAACCTAACAAAACTTAACTTTGAGTGATTTAAAACAAAGAAAACAGAAATTTAAGACAAAGAACAGTCTGTGGCTGAACTCATATGTAATATCTACACAGCACTAGTTTGAACTTTTCCAGGACTGAGTGAGACTTTTCTGAGAAGTTCTCTCAAGATCTTAGTTTTGTTCCTGTTGAAATGAGGGGTGCATTTGGACATAATATTCAGGTCACCAAGGAAATGTTGTAAGCCAAGATGTCACATTGAACATTGTCTATACTCTGTAATTCAGAATACAGGAAAATGTTCCAAGTCTTGAAATTAAATTAGTGGATTGAAAGCTGTATATTCAACTTAAATTATATATATGATTTAAAGGAGTCAAAGTTGTCAGATATAATTAAGAGAATCAATCGCCTTACAGAATACTTTCAAGGTGTGATGAATTCTGTAACAGATTGGTTTTCTTTTTTTTATTTGAAAAACTCCATATTTGTATTTTTGTTTTTGTTTTTGAAAAGTTAATCAATTTAATAGTTCATAGACAAGTTTTTCTTTAAAGAATTTCTTGTAAGTTATGCAAGGTATATAGATGTAAACTGCATGTACTGATCAATTTGATATGCTTTATGTTGTATAGTCTGTTTTGTTTACCATAGTTTTAATGCAATATTTGTATGATGTGTTTACTGTTACAATGTCAGTAACATGTTATGGTGAACACTAATGTTTTAGTCCTTCAAAATAGAGATAATATGCTGAAAATACAAGGATCAAAACTAAAAAAATTGTGTCTCAAGTGGTTGGAAACTGAAAAAAAAAGTTGAAATTCATTATTTATAATCTTGGTCTATACATGACCTATAAATAGTCATGAAGCATAGTAAGTATGAACACTTCATGTGACGTGTGTATTTTCATTTTCCCTTCTTAACCCTTTCCCTCATAGAGAAAACCATGAAAAGACCTATGCGAACAACATAAAACCAGATCAGCCTGCGAGTCAGGTTTTATGCTGTTCGCTGCTCCTCAGTGGTCTGGAAATGAGGATTTTATAATTAAATTTGGTAAGGTTTAACTGTGGTTTTCTGCAGATCAGGCTTCATGTGGTACCTATTGAGTGCGTCAAAATGAGTCTATATGAGGGAAAGGGTTAAGAATTATATTTAAAGTTGTTTAGCATTGTATTTATTCTCAAAGTATGGAGTCAACATTCAGGGAATCTCAGCAAACTGCGTTCAAGAAAAGTGCTCTTATTCACTCTGATCATTTGGAGCATATTTTAAGCAATTAAATCAGTTTGAAGAAATAAGATCACTGCTGTAAATATCATAATTACAACACATGTTAATGAGATATGACATCATTATTATCAGTTCATATTTTATTTATTGTTTTACCAGTTGTTTAAGGGATCCATGTTATCTGATTTTGTAATCAGCAAATGTGTCACAAACTGTAATGCAGTCAGCTATAGGTTGTTAAAGCATAGAATGATGAGTAGATAAATTAAAGTTCTATTTAAGATATTTCACCAAAACTCAAAGAGTTTTCTCAGTTTAGATCTTGATGGATGATACTGACAGTATATAGCAAAGCAGATCAAAATCTAGTTACTTTTTACAATTGTATTAAGAGGAGAGGATCAGATCAAATTGTTATAATACATTGATTCATATAGTCGTATATGCACATAACTGCCAGAGAAAGGTTTACTCAATGTATAGTGCTATCAGAGAAAAAAATCCCAAGAATTTGGTGACTTTTTTAGGATTTAGTAATTCTGTGATTTTTCTTGTCATTAATTGAATAAAACATAAATTTCTCAGAATGCTCTCAGGTCTTAAATTATCCTTAATAACTGATGATGTAGATGCAGATGACCTTATATAATGTATGTAACAATGTACGCACTATGTTCCATATTGAGAAATACCAGTACAAATACCCATAGTTAAGTTATTGGTTTTTGTCCTCTTTTGAGGCAAGCTATGAATGTTTTATCTGCTGACAGTGTGAATCATTTACCACCAGTTTTCTTCATGTAGTAGAGGTACAACATAGCGCTTGTTTGTAGCTCAACTGAGCACAACATGCCCATGGTGAGCTATTGTGATGGCCTTTTGTGCGGCGTACGTGCGTCTCGTGCATCCAGCATCAACAATTTTCTTTACACATCTCCTAAACCACTGGGCCAAATTTGATGAAAATTGCTTGTGATGTTCTTTGCACGAAGCTTACCAAAGTTGTCCAAATGGTTCCGGTCCATTGCATATCTGGGTCACAGGGGCTAAAAATAGATTTTTAAAATGAAATCTTTAAAATCTTCCCCAAACTGCAAGGTCTAGAGCTAAGATATTTGATGTGTGGCATTGTCTTATGAACCTCTTCCAAGTTTGTTCAAATCATGACCCTGGGGTCTAAATTGGCCCCGCCCCATGGGTCACTTTATTTTACATAGGCTTATATAGGAAAAGACTATAAAACAAAAGAAAACTTTGAAAATCTTCTCCTCCAAAACTACTGGCCAGGTTTCAAAATAGTTTGGCACAGATATTCCTTGGGTAACCCCGTACCAAGATTGTTCAATTTTGAAAATTCTTCTTGTCCAAAAGTAACCAATTTCTCATAATATATTTGCTGTTTCTTTTCCTCCCATTAATACCTGGTTCTCAAGTGAGCGGTCCCAGGACCATCATGATCCTCTTGTAAGTGATTCAAACATTAAGAGGTGTTTGACTCTGAACTTACAGGTAAATAAAACTCTGGTTCAAGTTAGCTACTTCTGTTGAAATAAGTGTTAACAAGGTACAGTGAAATGGGGATTCTGGTTAGAGTAATTATCCGAATGCCATGCCTACTCTGAGTCTGTTACTTTCTATGAAACTTAACATACAATGTTCTCTCCCAATAATCCAAGAATTTTGTATTCCTGTTCTCGAATAATTGCAGTTTTTCTGTATTATGAATTTTATTTTATATGTTTCCAAGATCAAGTTTGCTGACTAGTTTTATGACCAGTTTTATTGGACCATTGTGTTATGGTTGTTCTAAGACTAGTTGGCCCTTTGTTAGGATAATGTGACTGGGTTAGGTATCATGTCACATGTCTACGGCATGATACTGGAATGTGGCAGCTCTTCAATCTTCCTCAAGTAGACATTGTCTCTTATTGACTGAAATACTGTCAGTGGAACATTAAACCCAACATAGAGACAGACAGATTGGTCCATTAATAGAAAAAAAATGTTCATATAGGAAATTAACTTTAAATTTAAGACTTGCTTCCTGTGGGAACATAATTATCTGAAGATTTTATCTTTACCAGGGGACATGTTAAATTGGAAAATCTAGCAATTCTCGATTTGAGATTATCCTAATCTCAGATATCTCAAATGGTGTATCTTCACAAATAGGAAATTATGACCAAAATAGGAAATTTTTTAGAAAGTCAAGATTTTTTCTGTAAGAGCATGCTTATAATTATATGTATACAAAATTTCTAATATGTTAATGGAAAGGGTTCTTGATCTTTAAAATTTTGTGTTGAAATTCTCGGAGATATTTTGTGAAAAGAATGCTTGGTCCTTGACAAGCAGTGTAACCCTTTATTGAGGTCAAATATTAATAAACCCGACTCTGAGAGTAGGTTGTGTGCGTGCACCTGGAACATGCACATTCAATCTCTTCAAAGGATATATAATAGAATCCCTGCGTAGCGTTCAGCATACTAAGTTAAGTTCCAATGACTTGTTTGCCATTTGTCTTGATAACGTGGCTGGGTGTTTTATGCCACTTATGATACGCTGGTGAGACAGTTATATCTTATATTGACACAAGTCTGCAGTGAGAAAGTTCAATTATGATCCATTCTAAACACAATTAGCCCAATACATGAGCTCACCTTGTTAACAGATGGTCGTGGATTCGATCCCAGGCCACGACATAACAAAGTCGTGGTATATCTCACAGATGCTTGGTGCTCAGCATATAAGGGTAGTTCCAGGACTAGTTTGCCAGTTGTCAGGAAAATGTGTCAGGGTGTGATATGCCACTTGTACAAACATTTTAAACATTTAATCATATGTCTGTATTTGTTTATCCTAAAGAATGCATTCTACTGGTTGCCGAGTGGTTAGAGCACTCTGCCACGTAGCCAAGAGGCGGGTTCGATCTTCGGACGTAAGTTGATAAAACGACACTGAATTTCCTCATGCTTTGCGATCATGGTGTAAGGGTCGCTTAAGATTGGGTATTGTATCATGCCACATGTTAACGGCCTGATGCCACATATCTACGACCTGATGACGCAGTGAAACAGTATAATGTCTGTTACATGTAGACTGTATCCAAGTGATTGAAAGAACAGAAACAGTAACTACACACACACATACACACACACTGTTTATTTTAACTGTACAGGAATATGTATATGGTAACGCTTTAACACGCCCTTCAGCGTTGTTTAAGTCGACGTTTATCACCACATTAAATCACTCGTCTTTTGTATTCCTCCAGCTTGCAAGCACTGCGTTGGTTAGCCTACCCGGAACCCGATTACAGCAAGGCTTTTCATTAACATGTTATTTGTATCGAAACCAATACGCACCCAAAACGTATACGGGTGGTCGTGCGATCGAATCTGGGTTGGGATTGACCAAGTCGTTTTCACCGGAAGCTTGTCATCCTTAGTCTAGTGGCTAGAGTGTGCCCTCGGCTATAGAGATCTCCACACTAGTACTGACTTACTGTAGCAGCATCAAGTCGGAACATTCTAACCACGGTGGCGTAATTTGTAACAGATGAATTGGCCATAACTCGAGGTCTTTGAACATTGATGGGATAATGTGATTGACTGTGTTATGTCAATATTCACCTCACGAAGACAAGAAAAAAAGAAGAAAAAAAAAAGGAATACTGTTCAAGGTACATAGACATGGAACAAAGAAAAACGAACAAAAATTCATCACCAGGCCTAAGTGAGGAAGGTAGGAAGGCATCAGTTGCTTTCTGATGATTTTTAGCTCACCTGAGCACAAAGTGCTCAAGGTGAGCTTTTGTGATCGCCCTTCGTCCGGCGTCCGTCGTCGTGCGTCGTGCGTCGTCCGTCGTCCGTCGTCAACAATTTGCTTTAAACGACATCTCCTCTGAAACCGCTGGACAGAATTTAATGCAACTTGGCAGGAATGTTCCTTGGGTGAGGCTCTACAAAAGTTGCTAAAATAAAGTTGATCCATGAAGAACTCTGGTTGCCATGGCAACAAAAAGAAAAATAATTTGAAAACTTTAAAAATCATCTCCTTCAAAACTACTGGCCAGATTTCAAAATAATTTGGTACAGATGTTCCTTGGGTCAACCTCTACCAAAGTTGCTAAAATTATTCCGATCCGTGAAAAAACATGGCCGCCAGGGGCGGGGCTTATTTGCCTTATATGTATATAGAGAAACCTTTAAACAACATCTCCTCTGAAACCACTAGACAGAATTTGATTAAACTTGGCAGGGATGATCCTTGGGCCAACCTTCACAAAAGTTGCTAAAATAAACTTGATCCATGTAGAACTCTGGTTGCCATGGCAACAAAAAGAAAAAAAAATGAAAACTTTAAAAATCATCTTCTTCAAAACTACTGGCCAGATTTTAAAATAAATTGGTACAGATGTTCCTTGGGTCAACCTCTACCAAAGTTGCTAAAATTATTCCGATCCATAAAAAAACATGGCCGCCAGGGGCGGGGCTTATTTGCCTTATATGTATATAGAGAAACCTTTAAACAACATCTCCTCTGAAACCACTGGACAGAATTTGATTAAACTTGGCAGGGATGATCCTTGGGTCAACCTTCACAAAAGTTCCTAAAATAAACTTGATCCATATAGAACTCTGGTTGCCATGGCAACAAAAAGAAAAAAATATGAAAACTTTAAAAATCATCTTCTTCAAAACTACTGGCCAGATTTTAAAATAAATTGGTACAGATGTTCCTTGGGTCAACCTATTTATCTCAGATGAGCGATTTAGGGCCATCATGGGCCTCTTTTCTGCAGTTCAGGCTACCTCTCCAAAAGTTGATCCTTTACAGATCAGATTTACAGAAGTTGAATATTTTTAAGTGTGATATTTTGTTACATTTATGCATAAAAAGAATGCATCAGCTCATAAACAAAACAAGAAATATGTCTTGGTAGCTTAATAAAATGCAAAAAGTTACATTAAATTACAAGGCCACTTATTAAAGAGAGAGAAGTCTAACAGAGAGAGAGAGAGAGAAAACCAGCTAGAAACAAAAAAATAAATTGTACCCTTAGATGAGATTGTCCACTAGTCTGATAGGGCATTTGGGTGATTCCACTACATATGCAGAGGTGGAGAAGATAACATTACCACAAATACCATTCCTATAGCTTAGTCTGACCTACTGGCAGAGGTCACATTTTCTGGACTGTGTTGCCCCACTGAGTTAGTGCAAAAACTACATTACCTGCTACTATGTATATGAGATACTAGGCTAGTTTTACACAAAGCCACCTGATAGAGATATAAGGGTTATTGATACTATTCTAAATCAGCAGCAGCATCAACATCATCATTAAAGTGATTGTGGGAAGTGGGGGGGGGGGGGGGGTGAATATGCAGATTGTCTGCCTTTACTTTGGTTCATGTCAGTGTTCCAGTACACAGGGATTACCAAACACCTCTTAAAAACCACAAACGAATGATTAAAAACACTTTGTAATAAATTGCAACTTATTTCTTAATAATTAACCCTTTTCCTCATAGAGATCTAGAAAATACATGTACCTATGTGAGTAGGATAAAACCTAATCAGCCTGCAAGTCCAACTGTTACTCGCAGGCTGATCAGGTTTTATGCTGTTTGCTGCTCCTTAGTGGTCTGGGGATGAGGATTTTACAATTAAATTTGGAAAGGTTTAAGTGGGGCTTTCTGCAGATCAGGATTTATGTCAAAATTAGTTTTTATGAGGGAAAAAGGTTAAGGACCATCTCTCTTTTTGTCCATTTTCAATCAGCAGTACCACACTGAAATCTCATGATCACTGTTTTTTCCATACTATTGCTAAAATGGGTAAGAAAAACTGTCAAGTTCCTGAGAAACATGTATATCAGTATGATACATGTATACTAGGTTGCATATAGAGCAGTGGTACTCAGGTGAGCGATTTTAGGCCCTATGGGCCTCTTGTTTTTCTTCACAACTGGTTTTATTAGGGTAAGCGAGCGCCGACAACATAATTGTTATTACCAATACTTCAATAACTCGTTACACGGTTAGTAGGTTGCTTTCCTACTTTTAAAGGGTTCATGGAGAGAAAAACAAAATACAAGTTCATCTTTATTGGCAAAATAATGAATTATCTACATGTATATAGGTCTAAAAATGAAAAAAAATCCCAATTTGCAGTTAAAATAGATCATGTCACTGACAGTATTAACACTGGAATATTCATTTTATAATATCACAGGCAACAGTATGTAAATTTACATATTTACATATTTACAAATATATAACACCAAGTAAGTATGCATGTAAACGAAGTTTTGATAGTATGTGTTCTTCTTTTTCTTTTCATAGAAATTCAGCACATCATGTTAAGAACCCATTTCATTTAACTTCGCGCAAAATCTTTCTTCTTGCGTGCAATATTCGCGCACCCATCACAGTTTTTTTTATCCTGAGAGAGAGAGAGAAGTAATTTTGTGTAATTTAAGGGAGGTTGAAAGTGATTTTGTCTCCCATTATTAGCGGTTAGTACTTTCTTTCATATTAAAGGAGATAGCATTCGTGTGAAGTTAACAGAAATGGGTCAGAGTCAGCCAGCGGTGTGATACGTATCTGTTTAGGCGCCAATTTACGAACCAGACTGAATGATAAGTTATACTTAAATACCCATTTACTTTCATATTTTGAAAATCAAAATGGCAAAATGTGTTCCTCACATGAGATTTCAAGTCTCATTAGGCACTAAGTGTTGTTGTTGAAGTTCGTGCCTGGCTGAAACTGCATGTCTTTTTTGCAAGCTGTTGGTCAGTTATACTTGAACTGCAGTCCATTTTGGTTTTATACAGGTTACAGAAGTAATAGACCTACTCCGGAATAACAAACACAGAGGTTTTTCCAAGTTCCACGTAGGTACAAACACATTTTTACCGTTAGAAACAAACAATGGTCCACAAAGAATAATAATGGAACTAGAACCGCAAAGCGGCATCTTGGTTTTCGCTTTTAACTTGACTAGTAAGAGCACTGGTTTCAACTATAATTTTAAAAACTAAACATCATTAGAACGATCTCTTCACGAACTAAAACTTTTGTTCATATACTTTCTATAAAATATTTTTAGATTTGAAGCTATTTTGTGCCGATAAAAATAACAGTAATCGGTATTATGAACTTGACCTTTGCATATTTTCATCGTTATTTACTATGAGTTTATTTGTATTATTTAAATGCATAAACAGTGAAAAAATGATGAAGATTGAACAAAAAAGAAAGTCAGGAGCTGCAAAAAAGAGGAAACATACGGATTTATAATAGTTTGATAAAAGGATCAAACTTTGGACTGTGGTAATTTGATCAAATGGACTGTGGTAATTTGATCAAATGAAGTCCGATCTTCAAAAACTAAACACCAATGGAAAGATCTCTTCACAAACTAAAACTTTTGTTCATAGACTTTCTATAAAATATTTTTAAATTGAGAACTATTTTATGCCGATAAAAATAACAATAATTGGTATATGACCTTGACCTTTGCATATCTTCGCTGTTTTTTTTCTATGATTTTATTTGTATAATAAAAATGCATAAACAGTGAAATAATGATGAAGATTGAACAAAAAATAAAATCAGGAGCTGCAAATAACCTTAAAAGTCATGCTTTTAAAATGTTGATTTTTCGAAAATATTGGTTAAGTTTGACCGCGTACTGTTGACAAACCATGCATTTCCCGAATTCGCCACCCCATATATTTTGTGCGTATATGTCTTGCGAATCATATGCAACAAAAAAAAAAATTCTCCTATCTCATCTCTGAATAAAATGGGTAGGTTTTTGGTAGACCTACCCTTATTTCACAGTTTTTGCGAGATTCGAACTTTCAACCTCCTGTAGCACGAAAGTTTTATTTACGCAAATTTTTGGAACCTATCATATTTTATTGGGCTATTTACAAGAAACATTATGTAAAAACCGCATTTAAATTGGACCTCAAATAATTGAGATATTGCTTATTAAACATTTTCATATAAAACGCCCCCTGGCGGGAAACTCAAAACAAAAATGAAAATTACTGTTGTGCTGTATGCTTTTTAGCAACAATTACATGGTCATATTGTTTGTATCTACATGGAAAACCCAATTATGTGAGTTCCGGATATCCTCTATTTTTATGTCTGCTTCATGAGATTGTCTAGAGTGGTTTTTAAAGCTATCAAATATTTGAAGTTCCTAAAGAATGTTTCATCATGCCGGACTGACGGAAGATTTCTTGAGGATGTAAACAACAAGCACCACCACGCCCCCTACCACTGCCACGCCCCCTACACTTCCGCCCACAATGGCCGCCGTGTCGGTGCCCTCGTCGGATTCCTCGACCGTGAGAGGGGCTAGAAATGTAAAGCAACAAATAGGTTTATATAATACTAATTATCACAGGAAGTTTTGTTGTGCTGGTGTTTACTGTCGCTGCAACACTATTAACTGATTATATTTTCATTTTCAGTTTCATAACGACAGCCTGCTAATTACAGATAACTGAAGTCCCCAGCTCCCAGAGGCTCCCGGGTAGAACCACCCACCTACCGTAAGCCAGCTTGAAGGCTTCCTCACCTGAAAAATCCGAATGCACTTGCCGGGATTTTACTCCACACCGGTCTAAGTGATAGTAATCAAAAATGATAAAATTTCGCCACTAAGTATATAGTTGATTGCCGCTAAAAATGGTTGGTGGAATTCAACCCAGATACTACATTTTATCAAATTTCCTTGCAGTATTAAAGAACTATCAAGGATGTGATATATATGTAGCTTTTCGCACATGAACACATGTATTATTCAGGTTAATTAAAAAACTGATTTTTTTCAAAAGTATATAATCTGAGAGGCATCTTGTAAAACTTAATGCATAGATACTACCTGCTAGACTAGCCGGTAATGACTGTGTTCCATACTGAATGAGTCTCCAGGAATGTAGATGGAATGCTGTGAAAATACAGAAAAAAAATAACATTCCGTAATATAACTTTTTTGAGCCATATACCCTTATTGATGTATAGTTAATAAATTTTAAGACAACATACAACTGCACTGCATGTTTTACCGTATAGGATTTCGTTATCTAGGCACGCATTCAATTCAAAATCATATCCAAATAATGTTAATGTGAACCGGCCAGTTGACTCAATAAATTATCAATTTACTTTTAACTACTCGTACTAGTTGATAAGTTAACTGTAAAAATGTTTTATGTATATAGCAGGATTCGGGAAAGTTATCTCGGAAAACAATTTTTGAAAAAGTAATCCTGAAAAAATAACCTAAGAATAAATACAAGTTGTAATGCATATACAAGTACAGGTACGTGTATTAAATATGAAGTAATGCATGTACATGTATGAGACATTTAACCTGGGGTTAAATAATATTCACAGTAATGGCTGGATCGTTGGAGGGCATTTGAAAGTTTTTTTGTGCGTGTGTGTTCCCTGGGATGATAAAGGATAATTTGAAAACGTTTTTAAGTAACTGGGTGATGGGGTGTTTGAACACCGGGACAAGGCCATATTTTTGAGGGGACATGCCTATCGAAAAACTGCTCTTCAAATATCGCCATTTTACTTTAACTGATTGGTTAAAGGACATGTTGTGAAAGTTAAACGTTAAGGCTAGCCTACTTCTACTAGAATCTGTAGGTTCCAGCTCCAGTTTCCACTCTCCTGATGGATTCTCTCCCCAGGAATGGACAGTCATAAATGTCCAGTCCGTCAGGCCGGAGAACCCATCGAATTGTCTGGGGCGCAGTATACGACTTTTTGTGCCTCTTGGTGACGTCAGAGTTATCTGAAAACGTGTGTTTTTATATACATTCTGTTATGTATTTTAGAAACTTTATGGTTTACAGTGGCGGATTCGGGGGGGGGGGGGGGGGGGGGGGGAAGGGCACTCACGCGTGTGCTCCCTCTTAACATCCCGATCATTCATATATGTAGATATTATACAACCCATCAAAAACTAACAAGAATGCATTATTTTACTGCTTTAATTAAAAATTCCCAAGGATCCCTAGTCCAACCGGAACTACACTATTTTCAACACAAGCCGCTTGTATTGTCACTGCCGGCTCTGGTTTAAACTCCATAAACAAAATAAATAAGCACGGATTTACCATAATTATCTGAGTGCCTTTCAAAATAATTCCGAATCAGTCTATTATTTACTGGACTAAAATACTGTTACTCCTAAACACCACCCTCAACAACGACGACGACAAATTAACAACAACAACAATAACGTTGAAGACATCAACCACAAACAATAACCTATTCCTCGGCCATCTCCAGTCAGCTATCTAAATTTTGCCAGGACATTTGCTATTTTCTTGCATTCTGGACGGTAACAAGTCATAAATATTCACAAAAGACTGGCCAAATATCATATTTACGTTCCTAATCTAGATTATATGATGTATCAAACAAAAAATTCCAAAATGGTAATGTATTCAACAATAAGTTATTTTGTTATTTCGCATGTGTGTTTTTTTGCTTGAACAAAGTTTAGACCATAAACATGTATATGTTTTATGTCACAAATGAACATAAAAAATGTGAAATTCATAGATCATTTCAATGTTTGAGAGATCAAAGTATATATTGATCTATCATTTCGGACACTTGAGTTGCTTTAATATGGACATTTTTTTTTTAAATTGTGCCTGCTGACCTAACCTGTATTGACCCTCTAAAGCTCGACTCGAACATCAAGTGGACCTCAACGTGTTCCAAGTGGCGGATGGAGCCCTCACATCCGGTGCTGGTTACCACGCTAATAATAGTGTCTCCATTGTTTGAAGACCTGCAGATTAAAAGAAGGACAAAGCTGTATGTTTATGCAAATGGTAAGCGACTAAAACAAATTATACACAATCAAAGATAGTTTCAGGTAAAATTGTTAATGTTTCTGCTTTCTGCACGAATTCGACCCAGTTTCCAAACTTAGTTAGAGTGTCTGTTTTTTGTTGTTGTATTTTTCTGGCTTACTTTATAGTGTTATGGGTCTATGGAAAGCCGCTGATCTTTAGAAAACACACACACACACACACACACACACACACACACAACAAAACAACAACAACAACAAAAACACCAAAAACTTACATGTTGGAGTTCATCTGTACACCTGTGCAGGTGATCTGGCTTGGCACGTGTTCCCAAACCAAAGCACGTTCCACCATGGCATCTGCATCCATGATGCCGAATCCATAGGTGTGACTTACTGTAGAATGCAATGTTCCTGGTTAGATATGCTCCATTAAAGCTATATATTAGTCATATTGATTAAGTGTATATTTTTATATAAACAGTTTCTTTTTAATGTTTTCACTTGTCCTTTAACAAAATGCTATAGATGGTGAACTATAATGGATAGGGATTAATTAAGTCCTTGCGTATTGGTTTCCAACATCAATATTGTTCACGCGAGTAATTGCAGATGTAAAGTAGGTTAAATCAAACAGAGCATCTAAGAGGACAAAGCGTCGAGTCAGATGTTTGCTACATCTTTTTTAAATCTATGTTTGTTTGCCAGAAAGTTATGTCCCATCGACAATATTCAAGTCGTTAGGAGACTTTTGTCGTCGACATGAGGCAGCTTTAGTGCTGTCTAGCTGCGGTATAATGTCGTAGTCTAGTACATGATACCAAACCTAGTCACATTACCCCGAACTAGGCAGTCACGTCCTGGAATTCCCTTATGTGCTGAGCGCGATCCAACTCTGTTATAAGTTGTTGGATTAATCAAATACCGATATATACACATTAGCCACAGCCTACCTTGTTTGCCAGCACCGTTCGTGTGCCAATTGCCCATGATAAGGCCCTTGGTGACGGCCGTCTCGGCAATCAAATGCTGCACGTCCCGCCATGTCAGGTCTGGGCTACGGTAGCAGAAATAATGATGATGTTAAATGATGAAGATGATGTTGATGATGCTATCTGCCGTCACATAACAGTACTAATCAATAGGCTCCTTCTCATCATTACAAAAACAAGATTGAGGAAATTATCTTCACTTTGTTATTTGAAGTGTGAGAAAAGTTATATTATGTCCCTTAATTTCGTCACAAAGGGTCACTCGGGCAGAACCACCAAACCACTAAGCAAGTTTGAAGATTTCATCACGTGAAAAATCATCAGCGGGGTTGGATCCCACAGCAATTTAATGATAAAACATTCATATATACACTGCTACCATATTGCTACATAATGTAGTACTATCGCCATAAACATAAATGTAGAAACACAAATGATGTTTTTACACATCGATTTGAGGATATTTTGTGAAGACTTACTTGGCCTCTAGTGCCAGGGCGATCGCTCCAGCGCCCATTGGGCATGCTGCTGACGTGCCCTGGAAAAAGGTTGTGCATCCGCCCCCAGTGTCCGTGGTGGCCTACAGTGTAACGAAGCAACGATTCAACCTGATTTTTTTTTCTAAATTTTTATTTGCAGATTTTTAATTCAAGCCAAATTAATTTCAAATCGCGATGAATGTGTTACTTGCAGCTTAAACATTTTTTTGCTTGTACTATGCTAAGTTTTCACTGCTATATGGAAAATTAAGAGATGTTCATTAACAGAAAAAAACAACAACAACCCACTACGGAGCAAGGTCTGAAATGAATAGCACTATTGGTCTACGTCATATATTGTAAATACAGAATAATCTCGATGGAATTGCAAGTTATCATCGCAAATCAAAATGAAATTAACGAAAAATAATCACTCTCCCTGAAATGTATATACATACATTTATTGTTTTCTATTCTCAGTTAATCAACATTTAAGTTAAGACGCATACATATGTACGTTGGTACCGGGTAGCACCCCGGTTTCGCTCAAATATGTGCAGACAGACAAAAAATCAGACAGACTGACTTACTATGGTCAGATCGGGACTGTCCCCACTGTATGTCCCAGCAAATATGCTGGTACACTCCTCGGAGTACCAGGACGCGCCTTGGTCCCGTCCGATACTTGTCACGGATATGGTGTAGATACTGCCGGCGTAGCCGTCACAGTTACAGTCGTCATAGATACCGCCATTACCAGCAGCCCACGTATATATGGCCCCCTTGCCACCTCGACCCTTGACAAAAGTTCTTAATGAATATAGCAGATTAAAGCGAATCCAAAACTTTCTTTACATGAGTTGGACACATTTTTTATCATGGCTGTCATGTTTTGCTTTATTCCTTCTTTTTTATTGTCATTTTGTATACTAATTAAAACTGTCCTAACGTGACCTAAATTTTAAGCAGTGGGATGTTTACAGGATTATAAGAGCGCATTCTCCAACGCAGTTATCTCTTTACAGAAAAGAGAAGATTCTATACCCTCTGCGCGGAGCCACCGCGGGTCCAAATAGGCGCTCAGCCAGCAAGTAAATGGCAAGATCAGGGATGCGTTGTATAGACAAAAACTTCCAAAAAAAAAAGTAAATGTTGTTTTCCGCTCATTTCATTGAAAAAGTTAAAAACTTTTCAAAGCTGCCTGGCGCAGTAACATGGTAAAATCACATGGCGGACATGATGACTGGTTTTCAATTGTGAAATGATTTTAATACTCGTAGTTCACATAACGATGAAAAAAAAATGTTTTGTTTGTAGTTTCTGTCCGTGTGACATGTCTTGAAAAAATTATATCTGTTGTATTGGATGAGAGATTTTGCCTATAAAAGACACTATATTAGATTTTCCTCCACTAGATCACAAAGAGAGCGTCAACATACTACTTTACTTCTATATCACCATCAGAATAAGTTGCGGTGAACCGAATGACAAGCCACACTATGCAGTGGTGGTCTCCCCTTTACAGAAGCGGACCACCCGCATCGAGGGAAGCTCCCCACAACTTGAATCTTTTGGGATTCGACTAAACTTTTCTATTCCGAAAATACATGGTTGGTATTTTATGTAAAGTTTTCAAATATTCTATAGGTAATTTTGCAGAACATTCATTATCTTTAGCTTTTTTTAAAAAAAAACAACAACAAACAACTCTTTGTATAAAAGCGTAGTAATTGACAATACAACCATTTGAAAGATCCAGAATGTTCTGATGTTATAGCACGTGATTTAAATAAAACCCCGCCCTGTATGCCAGAATATGAGGGTGGGGGTCCGTATCAATGGATACCAGCTTATGAACTGGAATGAAGCTCTATAGCATGAGACAAGGATCACATGTGAAACAATCATTTGACATACAGGATGTTTATAGAAAATAAATCACCTCAGTCACTGCGACCTTTAAGGCATCGATGACGATGTCTTCTGGTCCTTCGAAGATGTCCCCCGAGTCAAAGGGCCCCCAGCTGTTGGAGTAAATGTCCGTATTGGCCACTTGATGAGACAGCGCCAGGGCTTCGCCCACCGCCGTTAGGCCGAAAAACATGTCAAAAATCTTCACCGCTGAAGGAAGAATTGGTATTGGTCCAAATGATATATATGAAGTTCAGTTAACCTAAGAGCGCTCATTATCATAAAACTACCAATTTTATTATTACTTTTATAAAGAAAAAAAAATAAGTTGGAGTTCTCAAACATAAAAGGTATACTGTTAAGTAAGATTCTTAATTTGAGAATGATATTTGAATTTGAGCCAGAGATCGTGTTCAAGTACTTTCGAGAACCATCCTGACTAAGAATTATGTTCTAAATGTATTTCCATGGTCATAAGTGCTAGGACCATATGACTGACCCTAATTAAAGCTTACGTATGATCTTGCAGTAAAATATTTAAAATACTAAATCATACATATAAAATTTGCACATAACATTGTGCACGAATCCTTTACAGTATGTATATTTTCATGATCAATTGTGTTACTTCCGGCTAACTCCGGAATCTTGCGTAAGAAATACTAGTAGAAATATTTTTTATCACATAACTCCCAAAACGCACATTTTCCTGTCAGCTGTTTCTGATTATGTTTAAGCGAGTAAATAAAAGCAGGTCCCTAAAACGTTTAATATTTGCATGTAAACAGAGCATATATGTACTCAACAAAAACACGTACTGAAACCAGACTGGTCAAGTTTTTTTTATCTTATGAAAATTCTAGAATACATTCGACATGAGGCGTATGGTACTCTTTGTTGATAAAGCACATTTATGAGATAATAAAATATTCCATGATTGTATTAACTCGTGGACAAGCTGGAATATGTTATGAAACATTTTAGTTGAGAACGTGACTTGAAATATACAAAGATAATCCATGCAGATTGGTTTCAGGTTGGTGACTATCAAATGCAGACAATAAAAAAAAATATAGTCCAACCATGAAAAGGTTAAATTCTGATGACGTCAGAAAGATTCATGACTTACCAGAGAATTTACTGTTGTATGCTGCTCCGAGGACACATTCATTATTTTTGACGGCAGAGACGACCCCAGCACACCATGTCCCGTGGCTGTTACAGCGTAAAAAGAAAATGCATGTGTACATCAATTGTTGTTTGAGGTAATCCATCCAGCATTTAATTACAATCATGAGCATCAAATGCTTAAAAAAAACTTAATAAATAAATAAATAAATAAATAAATAAAAATGGTTATTTCAACTAATATCTCAGAATAAAACAGGGTCGGTAGGTCGGCAGAACTTTTTTCCTTTTTACCTTATTTTTTTTAGAGGAAGTGACGAAAGACAGTGTTTTGAAACCGTAAATGCCCGAATGCAACGAAAAAAAATACGTTTGATACAAAAAAAAAAAAAAAAATAGGGTTGGTCGGGTTAGTGGAAACAAGTAACTTTTTAAATACGCCTTAGTGCAGATGCTAGCAACCACTGATTTGGAGTTATAGGCTATTTTGCTCAAAGCCTATAAAGGCTTACACTTACTTAAAATTCCCATGATCACTTAATGGATCATGATCACAATTTGTTGATGGATGAATTACCTTGATTAATGTTCCAGTCATATATTTTAGGAATATTAAAAGTAGTGTTATTTTGGTGGTAAAATTACCATACGGTTAAATTCAGGTATTGTATTAGTTTACAAAATTATGAATGCCGTCTCACAACTAACCCTGTGTAGTTATACATCAATGTTCAGAATGAAACACCAAGGATTAAATAACTTGTTTCAGTTGTGGTTGTTCGAATACATGTCTTCTTATTCGAAATAATACGCTGGTCCCTAGCGTTATGAAAAACCGAGACTGGGGTGTACTAGTAAACTCCGCCACCTCGATTTTTGGCTGTATTCTTTTACAGGTCTATAAAAACAGTATTAAACGGATTGGTCCCTTTTCAATTTACATCATCCGACAAAGGTTTACAATTTTCAACTCAAACAGGATATTACTATACTCTACATGGCGATGTTCTGGGTAAGTTCTTTTATAATCAGATTAAAAAACCACCACTTGGATCTACACATTCAAGGTGGTGCACTCTTTTGTAAAGGTGGTATGATATGTTTTAATGAAAAAAAATTAGCATCACAATGAATATTTACATTATTTCATTGCATTGGAATAAATGTGAAGCCATGCTAAACGTAGGGTTACAATGCAATCAATTGTTGTGAAATAAAATGTTTCTAAATGGAAAATATTAATATCGACCATTTAGCAGTTTGATGTAAAGGATGTCAAAGAAAAAAAAACTCCAGTATTTGACGTGTCGGATTATAATTTAACAAATGTAAGAATAAAATGTTTAAACAACATCAGAAAAATCGTAATAATAATTTCAGTCCATCAGGATACACACATATCAAACTAAACAGGGCACTATTTTTCAATCGTGATTACATATTTTATACATACATGCGAGGAAGCTATTTATCTCAGAGGGGAATAATTCCTGGTACCCCCCACCTTTTTCGGGTTAAAGAAATTAGCTCAAACCGTCTTCTGGTTACATGTTTCAAACCTGCATTCATCCATGGCAAGATCCAGCAATAGATCTCAGAGTTGGGTGGGGCTGATGGCCCAAGTCCTCGTAATGGAGAAGATATAAAAGAGACTCAAGTCAAGTGTCCTTCTGAATCAATGATTGAATAAGTAAGGCAACTGTTTTACTAATATATCATGGACTTGGTGGAGATGGGGGTACAGGTACAAACCCCTCCCTTTTTTGGCAAGGATTACATAGGGAGAATCGTGATGTCAGTGGGTGACAACCGGTCCCCTTTTTAATCTGCGCATGTGTTCTACGGCTCCATCGAACACCTCTGGCATAGAACTATTTCTATTTCAAACGACGGAGAAATTGTTTGTGGAACCATGAAATATCTATTGAAATAAATTAATAAATAAATAAAAATTTTAAAAAATAAAACTCTCTAGTCGTTGAGATTGGCCATGACAGGTTACTGGTTCCACCGTTAACCAATACTTCTGAAGTGAACCTGAAATCAGCCAATGTGATGTCTTCCGGAAATGGATTTCTTAATGAAGAGAGTATTTTAATGTGCTGCTTTATACTTAATGTATTTCGGAAACATACTCGTACCTGTTCATATGTTTTAAATGTTGGTCAAAAATCTTATATTAGCAGTTTGATGCAGTAATACTGTTTTACATAAAAATAGCATTTGTTTGCTTGTAATAAATGCGAATTTTCTGATTATATTCAAAGGCGCATGCATAGGCTACGTGTCTGAGTATAAACGTATACATGTCACTTACAAGTCTGATAATGTCTGGTTGACATATTCTCTTCCATAGATGTAATCGTAACTAAATTCCGATACCTTCAAACAGGGAAAATGTTCAAACATTTTATAAAGTCAAAATCATGGAATACATGGACAATAATTCATCTGAGATCGAGTGGTTACGAATGTCAATGTTGTACTTGATCTTACCGGGAACTTATTCATTAATATTTAGAATAGTCGAATATTACCTTTAAGAAACACCGACGTCGGGCGAATCGAGAAATTATTCTTATCCTTTGAATAGTCTAACTAAACCGGCAAAGTCTGGTTAATCAAAGCGCTGAAGGCACTGAAGTTGTGTATGTCTCAAATGAAAAGTGTTTGAAGAACTGCAAGTCGATCACCAATAATTAAATTCACTGTGATAAACAAAAGAAATGCGGATTTCCTGTTCTCTCGGCGCTATCAGAGCTTTTAATTTGTATTCATGCAGTACCTTATCTTCAACAGACTCTATATATAGATTGAGGGGCTTCCGTGGCCGAGAAGGGTAAGGTCGCTGACTTTTACACTCACTCAGCCCCTCACTGCGTGGGTTCGAATACCGACAGGGTCATTCGGATTTTTATGTGAGGAAAGCCTTCCAGCTGGCTTGCGGTAGGTCGGTGGTTCTACCCGGATGCCTCTGTGCATTCGGGGTCTTCCTCCATCTGTAATTAGCTGGACGTCGCTATATGACTGAAATACTGTCGAAGCGACGGTAAACTCAAATAGTCAAGTCAAGTCTATTTATAAATTGAAGAAATTATGCAAATTTTCTGCATAGGTCAGAGGCTCCGAACTCATTTCGGATAGTAGATAAACAGGTTTCGGTCATTTTTTTAGTGTAAGAATTAACCCTTAGAGGTATCTGAGGTCGATAGATTGATGTAATTATTAGTATGTTACAATGATTTGTTTTGGACTTCACATGGGTTATTGTAACAGCCTAAAATGACCGAACGCTACGCATTTACTTTCAAATTTATTTGCGAGCCACTTTTGCATGGAAACAAACTAT
>CM037786.1:37614231-37664231 GCA_021229015.1 Solen grandis | reverse complement strand
TAATAAAGTCAATTTCGTGGGATAATTTACTAGATGATACATAATAGTACCAACAAACTAGAATTTTACAGTATATTATCAGCAACACACATGATAGGTCATTTGTCGGTGGCCTTCGTAGCAAATGCTTCAAATGACATGCATTTGATTATATACCTTGACATTTTCAACTTAACTACTTGTAAAACTTACGTGCTCAGTGAAGCACACGTTGTCAGGTCAGACGGACCTGTTGTGGTATCTGGATGTGGTATCGTGTCATGTTTCACTCAGAGGAGAAAAGTATTAATTGAATAAACAATTAAAAAGATCCACGCCGTTTATACCCGCGGGTCAGTAATACGGCGTGTGCTCTTGCATAAGCAAACTGCAAAATCAGCCTTTTAACAAAGGCAGAAGAGAGTGTCAATATTTACTAGCCAATTTTACTTTCGACGATCAACATTTTGCCTAAATGCATGTCTAGGACCTGGCTACTGCATTAAGAGCACGCAAAGTCAAGACGTTTTTGCGTAGTTTTAGTGTCCCCGAAAAGGAAATGCCAACTCTATTGGTGTAATTGTTTCCGACTGAAGGAGTGTCAAAAGTATGGCTTCCGAAAAAAATAATTCTAATGGTTACATATTAAGTATGTTTAAAGTATCTGGCCACAAAAGAAGCTACGGACTCTGGAGAATTTAGAGCCGTATTAGAGAAAAAACAAAGTGTACGATTCTTAATTATGTAAATGTATTCTTAGTGTCATTTGCGTGTCCCTGTCATAAATATTTCTTTAAAAACTTGTTGAAAAAAATACAGCTTCTCAAAGAAGAGAATTGTCCCGTTCATAATACCGCAATTTAAGCCCTGTCCTGCCCCGGTAAAAATCTAGATCCTCCACTGTAAGGTCTTTTGTCTTTTTGGGGGGTGGGGGAGGTTTGTTTTTTGTTAAGTTGTTGCCTTTTTCTGACTTTTTCTTCTATAAAGAAACAGAAATCATCATCATCATCGTCGTCATCTTATCATCATCATCATCATCATCATCAATTTTCATTCTTCTTTTTAAGATTAGATTAGATTTTTAGATTAACATCACTTTGACAATACTCTGCACAAATGGCATTTATATTGCAGGCTTTCTGTGAAGCTCACATGCATTTTTGAAACACGGAGAATATAATTTCTAGTTTAAAAAAAAAAATGTTGTTTTTTTTATTGAAAATAAATCTTAAGCATTTAAAACGAACTGTATTCATCTTCAAATTATTTCTGGTTTTCGAATAATTATTATATGTATATGCCAATCTCACGGTATTTACATTTCTTGTGATGTGAAGTCTTCCAATTTTTTGTCAAGGAATTTTGAAAATCCAGTATTTGGAAGCCTTTTGCGTTAAGCTGAAGTCCTTACTTTGCATAACATAGGGTCGGTTAGGCTGGTAAATGAATTGTGTAAAATTACGGTATATACAGTGTCCGGGAAAGCTTATCAGTATTTTTCAATATTTCAAAACTCAGAAAATTCACGAAAAGTTGCGTGCAGAAAGTGCTCTTGTTTTCACGGTATACTTTACAACTGTACTACCAAAGATTGCTAGACACCAAATAAAACAATTACTTTTTATGTTTAAATATTGCTATAAATGTTTTTTTGTTTTTTTAATATACATTGCATCTATATTAACTTTTAAAAAAATTTAAGTAAAGAAATGAAGATCTTTTGGTTGAGCTAATGTAGTTTGACTATGACTTTGTGGGCTTTTTTTATATCCGTTTTTTTTTCTTCAAATCTATACATATATCTGATGCGTAGCAAACTTTGGGTAGTTTATATCATTAATTAGCCAAATCGATATTACAGCCTTCACAATGTCCTTATCCCTTACAATACTGGGCATTGTTCGCTATTCAGTCAATAATTTTTCAGCAAGGACCCCATAAGCAACAAATGGTACAGTCCAAAATACAGAAAGGACAAGTCCAGTTAAGAAATTTAGCATGGTCAGGGTAAAGCGCTTTCAGAGGATATCGCGGACTTCACTAAGTTACACACACACATTAGTTCTATACAAATGTATCGGGAACCTTCGTGACTGAGTGGTTAATTAGGATCTATCTCCTCGCGGCTGTATGTTTGAGTTCCGGTCTGGTCGGTGAAGAAGCTCTCCAGCTGGCTAGCAGAGGGTCAATATTTCTACCCAGGAGCCTATTTGTACTCAGGTTCTCATCTGCAATTATCTGGACATCACTATATTGTCAAGACGACGGTTAACTCCATAGCAACCATAAAAGAATCTATACCAAAGAGCAAATTGGTGTGTTTGAGTAGCGAATCATAAGGCACCACGGGTAAACAAATTGCCATCCTAGAAGCCTACGATTATTTATGTCCAGATGTCACATTTTAAGATTGTTGGCATCAACTTCAAGTATATTTTTCTTGAAAGGTTGTAAAGAAACAATGGCTATAAAATTAATCTATCCTACTACATTGCCAAGTCTACAGTTTATCAGCTTACTTATATACAAAAAGAAGTAATTGCTATGCAACGTGACGTGATTACGTGTGTTTGAAGTTTTAAGTGTACATTTCATTCAATGCATCTAATCTTGTCACGGATTTAAAATTTCCAAGATATGAAAATATTACACATACTTCAAACGAATATTTCCGGTGTACAATGTATATCCGTTCTGCATAGAGACTCAAAGATTTGCATTGTTAACAATAGACCACAGGCGTGGATCTATGGAATTTTGGGTTGGGGTCGGGATGGATCACCCCCCCCCCCCACCCCCTTCACCCATATAAGGTTCATTCTATCTAAAATAAAACCCAGAGGTTCTTCATATTCCCTATATTACCAGTGCTTTGCTCCTCATTTGAGATCCGAAGATGGAAGAATTTAAAAAGACACATCTTAACGGACATTATGCCCACTAAACAGCTGGGCTAATCAATGGATCTAGAATTACCTATACTATTGTATAATTCATTGCTGGAGATATCTACAGTGGAGGTAAATAAATCGATACTTCCTCAAACACTTTTTTCTGGAGGTTTCTGCTGATGTATGCGCTCATATTCATGACCACGGCCGCTTCCTGGCCTGAATACATTCTAGACAACCCTCATCAGAACTAATACTGCGTTGGGATTTTGACCTTAAACCAATACAATGCAAACAGGTGGATGTTATGTGGTGACAAACGAAGAAGTCAAGATACACAATCATAATGCTACATGAGAACATTGACCCCAAGAAGTCCTGTTTATGTGTTTGTGCATCGTCGGACACCCACGGTCTATTCGTTCCGTTACTCTCCATTCGTCACCCGTGGGAATTTCAACTAACAAGTTGACGCTTTTTTGCATAAAGCATGAACATATATTTAAGATATGGATACTCTCCATTTGGAGGTAAGAACCCCAGCGATGGTAATACGATATGAGCGTTCGGCTTGGATACCACACGGAGGAGCACTATAATCCTGCATCCGGATTACTGTATTGACTTTCGATCTAAACGACGAAAAAGTAGTGGAACAACACACGGGTGTTGTATGGGGAATAGCGTAATCAGCAGCCTTGGGTTATCTATAGATGGCGTTTGTGCTACCTGAAAAATGAATTTGCTATCTATTTTCAAAGCAGGTAGCAAGTACCTGCAAATATTTATGAATGCTCATTCCCAGGTATATTTATACGGAGAAAAATGCAAAATATGACAAGCATGAGTAAGTTCTCCTGTTAAAGGACGCACAAAGCGTGCTTACAAGATTACAAATTTACGACCACGAGGTCTGGATTGATATTTTTTCTGTTCCAAATTGTATCAAAAAAGTTCCCAATTAGCTTTCCTGTGATCAAAGAAGAATTAGTTTCTGCATTTGATAAAAATATAAGCAATTCAGGACGGGGTCAAATGAAGATTTGAAGTATTTTACTGCGCACGAACTTCGATTGTAGGGTCGTAACATTTGATATAATGGATGCACTACTTATCTGCTCACCTAATTTGCAGGTGGCGCACAAATCTGCGGGGGATGATTTCTTTTGATAGTGAGGTGCACTCGGACTAAAAGGGTAGAGTGGGGGGGGGGGGGGGGGGGTAAGAAAAGAGTCGACAAAACCCAACTATGGGGCATATGTCTCAACTCTGCATCAAGGAGGAGCCATAGGGCATATGCCTCAACTCTGCATTAAGGGGCAGCATATCTACTATTAAGGTATTCCATCTATTATTAGATTATGATCATGGTCCATCAAGTGATCATGAGAATTTTAGAGTCAGTGATAAACAGAGGTGGTTTGAGAAAGACCTGAGACAAAAATTTAATACGTTCGCTTGCCTGTTTAGGATTTACGTTCCCTAAACACCTTTTTTAGTCAACTGAGTTCACTAAGTTTCTTGTTTGTTTGATTGTTGGGTTTAACGTCCCACCGACAGTATTCAGTCATTTGAAAACGACTTCAAGTCAGATATAGTGTTGCCACACTGCAGTACCACGCCGTAGACATGTGACATGATGACACCGGGTCAACCAGTCCTGCAACTACCCTAATATAATAATATAATAATTTGCAATGTTTATGCCTTAAGTATTTCAGAACTGCTCCCAAATAGTTTTAAATTACGAGTGACTGCAGAAATGTTTATCTTTGTCAAGGGCCCAAAATGATACCCTAAATGGGTGGTCGATATCAAAATGAAGGGACAAGGTAACTTCGTATTGTTTGCATCAATTTATACAAGGGTATTTACTACAGTTTACCGACATGAAAAGTGTATTCGTGTATTAGCTGTCACACTGTCTGCACTCCTACGCTTTAAGGGTTATTGCACTCTAAAAAAGACGTTGCAACGACTTAACATCGTCGAAGAGAGAACACATCCTGTCACTGTTTCCATAGTAACAGCCACGTAGCTCCTAAGTTAACTAGGTGCTATTCAAATATTTAATCAGACTAGTTAACTATCGCGAGTTCATTGTTAGTATGTGAGTCTTCCATTTGTAGACCTTTTTTTTACTTTTAAACGTGGAATATATATTTTAGCATTTTATCTAAAACGGTTACCAAGAAAATACCAACATAGTATGAAAACAAGCACGGTGACCTATCTTTTTTCAGCTTTTTCCGTATTTAATATATGAAAACCAGAAAATTTTTTTTTTTGAAGAGTAAAAATGACCTTAAAATGATACAAAATTTGAAATCTAGAGACTGCTGTACAAATCGATTTTTATTTTGTTGTATTTCTCAATTTACAAACTGCTATGAAGAAGTTCTACTTTGTTGTTTTCTTTCTTCTTTTACCGGTATTTGATGAAACCATGCACTAATTTCACAAAATATATTCAAGGTTGTTTACATACGTAAGAAATAACCCCTACCTTAATGATGACATGAAGGATACTGATCCAGGTAGTTTTGATAAGTACTTAAAGGAGGGAAGGAATTACCCTTGCTTCCATGAGGCAAAACCTTGACCTACTTGTACCAAAAGGAAGAAAAAAAGTCCATCGCAGCAGACGAAACTCAAAGATATTATAAACTCGAGTATGTACAAACTGTTGCAGATTCCTATAATTCACCTCCGTACGGAGAATAACCGTTTACGTTTTGCAGTGATGTATAATAGATCCTCCAGAGTGAATAGCAATTAGCTAAAATTTAAAAGAACATTATTCGCAATTTTTTTTAATATCTCACTTTAGCTAAATGCTATTTTGTTCATCTAATGAGGTTTTAAATATTCTTTGAATAAAATATAAGTGATATTTCATCTGTAATCTAAATGAGTAAAAGGCAGCTCTAGTTGTCTTAAAAAGAATGACAATGATGTTTGTTCGTTGCTGGATTTTACGTCCCGCCGACAATACATGTAGTTCAGTCATTTGGAGATGATGTCTACTTGAGACAGGTATATAGTGTTGTCACACGACAGTATCATGCCGTAGATATCTGGCATGATAACACACCCAGTCACATTATCCTGACACTGGGTAAACCAGTCCCGGAACTATCTTTATATGCTGAGCACCAAGCAAGGGAGTCATACCAGTACCAATTTTATCGACTTTTGTATGTCACGGTCATGTAACAAACCCTCTACCCCATCCGTTCTCGAGGCGGACGCTCAAACCACTTTCTCATTGGGGAGGTCTACAGCAACTAAAAAGATTTTTGAAGTATAAAAAGTAGATAAATTCCATTTCAATACTATCGGATGAGATAGTTAAATGCTTACATGTCGATTGACATTACACGAACATGTTAAAAGTTTTGTACTAGTATGTTATAGAATTAATATACTCTTTAAAATAGTTTTACATGACTCAATACACATTCTAATCTCTTTTGCATACCTTTCGGATATAAAAAAAGTTCAGTTGCTGATGGAGAACAATTCAAAACTACTCAAATTTAAAATGAACAAGAGGGCCAAGATGACCCTGTGTCGCTCACCTGAGTAAGATGGCTGTGTTAGGCATAATGACAAAAAATCTGGCATCTAAAGTGTTTTTCTAACATTTGACTAAGTGACCTAGTTTTTCATCCTAAGTGACACAATTTCGAACTCATCCGAGATATCATGTAGACAAACATCCTGACCAAGTTTCATGAAGATTGGGCCGAAACTGTGGCCTCTAGAGTGTTCACACGGTTTTTCTAAGATTTGACCTGGTGACCTAGTTTTGACCCCACATGACCCAATTTCGAATTCATCCGAGATATCATGTAGACGAACATCCTGCCCAAGTTTCATGAAGATTGAGCCAAAACTGTGACCTCTAGATTGTTCACAAGGTTTTTCTAAGATTTGACCTGGTGACCGAGTTTTTGACCCCACATGACCCAATTTCGAACTCATCCAAGATATCATGTAGACAGACATCCTGACCAAGTTTCATGAAGATTGGGCCAAAACTGTGGCCTCCAGAGTGTTCACAAGCAATTGTTGACGACGGACGACGCACGACGGACAAAAGGCGATCACAAAAGCTCACCCGATCACTAGTGCTCAGGGTGAGGTTAAAAATTCGATACATTACAGAACGAAATTATCTCATTTAAACTCATTTCTTTTGCATTGTAATAGATTGGGAAACGAGTTTCCATCTTATACCAATTCTTCTGGACGGTTCCTGGACTGTATCAGTACTTTGCATTTGGAATTGTCTTAACATATAAATCCTCGCCGCCAACAGGACTCGAACTAGCCACTGTAGAGTCCATAAAAAAGAAATTTTCCACCTGAACGCGGCGTTAACCTCACTGTACACATTTTTAGATTGGTTGACTCAATTACAGTTCGTATGACATTGTGTTATGTGTATCCTCTTGGTCGATTACAATACAGTATTCATTTGTTGGTCGACTTAACTATAGAACAATTATACTGCAACTAAAATGATCGAATCCACTAGAGTATGGTTAATGGCGATTGGGCGACTTACATTCAGCGCTTGGTCGGTATCATACCATCATTCTAAACTCAACCTGGTCGATTGGTCGACAGGCTTCAGCAGACGACCGGTTTACAATGATACATACAAGGGTCAGTGATACCCTTAAATTATGGATTAGTCTCATATCGTGCCTGTGTTAAACCAGCCAGACCAAAGGCACGATAAGATATTGCAAATAGCGGGGAAATTCAAATGTGATTACCTTCCAGCTGGCTTGCAGAAGGTCGGTGGTTCTACCCGGGTACATCTGTGTACTCGGGGTCTTCCTCCACCTGTAATTAGCTGGACGTCGCTATATGATGAAATACTATCGCAGCGACGGTAAACCCCAATACAACAACAAAACAACAACAACAATCAAATGTGATTTAATTATTCTATACAGTCAGGCAAATCTATCATAGGGTTACATTGACCCTGTAAACGGCATATATTATATACTTGCAAAAAACAAAACAAAAAAAAAAACAGGGGCCGTATTTAGATATGTCTTAACTTTGGTCATCATTATAAACCCTATATTCTCATACAAAACTGCTTATATATCAGATAGAGGAAAAGCTCTACTTTTATAAACTATATATACTTAAAGTATTTTTTATTTAAATTGGGAATGATAAGGCAGAAATACCCGACTTAATTAAAAAAATACTTTGTTATGTGAATACGGGCCCGAGTTTCAAACAAGATCATACTGCGGGTAGCTGTTGTGCCGAATCTTTCAGCAGTTGTGAGTTCGAACCCCATCTTGAATTTTAATGACATTCCCAGGTACAACTTAGGATAAATGTCTAGTTTCTCAATTCAAGCAATACATATGTTGATTCTTACAACTTTACTAACCCCTCTCGTCGGTTCTTGGGTAGGACCAGTACTTCGCGCCTAAGAAAATAATGAAAAGACATTGCCTAAGTTTTCAGATTAAAGAAAAAAAAATGACGGGGGAGAAAAATGAGACAGTATACACTCAATGACATTCGTTTAATACCGTAACCTATAAATACTAAGTTCACAATTTTCAAAACCACAATTTTTCATCATGTATTTCTTTCTTATCTGAAGTACAACAGAGTCTGTACTTAGATTAGCACCAGGGACCACCGCTTTGATTAAAGACCACCCCTGGTATAATTATAAGAAAATCTGTGTTAGATACAAACATTGCATCAGAACCTGGACCAGAGTCTAAGATGAGAATAAACGAAATGATAACAACCAAATTGTTCATCTCCGCTGGTAGAGAGATAATTAGTAACATCCGGGGATTTCCCTTCAAAAAATCAAAGCAGTAAGTACACATTAGTTATAATTCTACATCCTGTTTCATCATATAAAAGTGTCGATGGAAAATAATATTTACTTTGAATATGTGTGTTTTCTATCCTTTGATCCATGTAGACGGGTTTCGTTTTTATTTTTCTTGTCAGAATTACATGCTATTTTTATGCTATATTTACAGTCCACATGGATTTACTCTAATAAAATGTTGTATTTTTGACCAATGACCTTGAATTTGTCGACATGTAATAGCTTCAATGTCATCATGGTGGCCATCTTGGATTGCTCGGAACGCCATCACTTATATAAATAACAAATAACAATTCATGTCAGCATTTTAATAAGCTAAATTATGGCTAAATGTTAGGTATATACAATCATGCGTGAATCCAGAGGATGAGGGGGACCGGGGACGCGCCCTCCCCCGGCTGAGATTTGGCGATTAGGCTTATTCATCAAATCAGTGCCAAAAGAAGAAAGGAAGGCCCAAGCTCACCCCCCCCCCCCCCACACACACACGTACATATCCCTTTCGGACCCCCACCCCCCGGAACGACAAATTGCTAGGTTTTTACATAATATTAGTCAACGAATTTAGTCACACGATGTCTCTTGGGAGATATTTACGTCACATGAAATAGTGATAATATGATGTCAAGGTGACAGTGAGTCACGTGGAGTCCTGACAATACTGGGTAACATAGTGACATGACACTTTATATCGAATCATGTAATTGTACGTCAGACACTTCAGAAGAGCAGTGTGAGCGAGCGCAATTCAATTATGTTATCCTGACATCTGATGGCCGCATCTTAACTGTGTTTCCGGGTTTCAATAATATATTACTCAAAATTTGCTTAGCACCATTCCCCGTGTTCTCGAAATACTTACGTACAATCTGAATTTGAGTATCATACTCAAAATCCCTGTTGAAACAAATGGGTAAGATTAAGCATAAGTATGAAAATTTTACGTAAGAGCCATTTTTATTTTCGAGGGATTGATCTCACATATCATTATGGAATTGTCTGTGCCATAGTGACGACAAAAAGATTGCAATCCCTAAAATTATTTTACTTTAAGATACAATTTAGTAAAATAAACATACCTTTAACATAATAATGAAATCATGAAACGATATTTCTTGTGCACACGAAACTTAACATAGTACATGTATATTATTCATTGATAAAATAAAATAAAAGAAATATTTTAACAAGACTCGTGTCACCAGGGGTAGTATTTCAAGATAATCTGGCTTTCAAAAATTAAAAAAAATGTGTTTTCTTGAGCACATATGTCACTCTTTTTTTATGAGAAACTGATTTAAATGAAGCACATTTATCACTTTCGACAAGTTTAAGCACCTTTCTTGAAAGAGAAAACCACAGGCTACACGTTTAATTCAACACAAAGAGTTGCGTACGCCTGGTAGTAAATACACCTCTTCTGCCATTTCACATGTTTACTTTATTGCAAGAAAAGGATGTTGTCGCAATTAATATGAGCATAAATCACGAACTCGAAAGTATTCTCTCTGATGAAAGTGAGGAAGAATTAGTTAATTAGCGTTAGGAATGTATTAATTCAAGTGAAATGATATTTACATCGCTCATTATGATAATAATCAGTTGCAACTGCATGGCGAAGGAGGCGGTGCTTGTAAAAAGAACACTATCGTGGTATTACTAAAGTTCCCTTACATATGTGCTGAGTATTCGGTACTTGGCTTTATACAGAATTCGTCACCAGAATTGATTACTAAAGCCAGTGGTAACAAGGGAAGAACTAGGGTCGGCAGGTTATAGATTCGAGTCCTCACGAGGACATGCCAAAATGATTCAAATGAATTTGACGGGGTTTAGCTTAGAACTGTTTAATCATATGTCTCGGGAATAGTACTAAATGTGGTGTAAACAACTACAAAATGACTGAAATGACCGCAATGACCCTTTCGCACCCGCAATTGTAACAGAAGGTGTATGCATGTGTGTGTGTGTGGGGGGGGGGGGGGCGGTTAGTACTTAGAATGTTACACTGCAGAGACTATGACAATAGTCCCGGATTCAACCTGTTCCACACAGTTGCGACTTAAACACTGCAATGTTAATTTATTGAAAAACATGTATAGTCTGAAAGCAATTATGACTCTTATTGTTTTATTTTCAACTCAGGAAAAAAAGTATCAGGCCCTGATGAGTCTGCACTCATATAGTGATCTTGTTTTTTTTTTTATATTGTTCAACTTTGTATTTAATCCTACACTGTCTCGATGTTATGTTCCACAGTCATCTTGGTCGTGATCTCAAAAACAGGTCAAGTAGGGACTTTAAATGACTCACGAATCCACTTATAGACTAACCTTCCTTATTCCAATATGAAGTTTTTCTCTGAGGCCCTTTTTTATAACATCGGGATACTCTATAAGCATATACATGTACCTTCCTTCTTCAGACCCTTTCCCTCATATAGACTCATTTTGACGCACTCAATAGGTACCACATAAAGCCTGATCTGCAGAAAACCACAGTTAAACCTTACTAAATTTAATTACAAAATCCTCATTTCCAGACCACTGAGAAGCAGCGAACAGCATAAAACCTGATCAGCCTGCGAGTTACTCGCAGGCTGATCTGGTTTTATGCTGTTCGCATAGGTCTTTTCATGGTTTCCTCTATGAGGGAAAGAGTTAAACAATTACCACTGTCATTTAAGTAACTTGACTATTTTTAGAATATGCGATGTGAGTCAAAAGTCGGCATGGTATCAGATTCAAGTTATCTATTGTCAAAGTATGATATCTTAAAAATGAAAAAATAGGTGATTTCGTGATCACGTTTAATCAGATCTGCTTAATAAGAATAGTACATTCACTAACCCACTACATTGCCCCGACTCAAATATATGGAATAATATTAAACTCTTGGTAAAACGAGACGCTACGCGACGGGGCAACGTGAATGATATATATATATATATATATATATATATATATATATATATATATATATCCAACTTCCTATTATGAAAGTTAGCAGGTTTATAAAATATCATATATGTATATAGACTAACTGATGAGGAAGCCGGAATAAGAACACACTACAGAAAGACACTAATTCTGTCTATTAGATTGTAAGACCAGCATACCAAGAGGGACCTTACCATACACTCAATAATGGCCGGCATTTACCGGTAACTGCAGTCCTTCTAGATGAAAAGCTTAAGTGTGCTGCACTGGTCTAGCTGAGTCATAAGTAACGGTTAGTTTAATGTGATCAAAACAAAATGTCTGTTTTATTGGACCAAACCTCCCTTCATGTCAGAATGTCAAATTATACACCAAATGTTTCTAATTTGACAAAATGTCCCACGCAACTCTTATTTTAACACTTTTTGTAACTCTGGTTACTGTAAAATCGTAATATTCTGTTAACATAAAAAATCGTAGATTCAGTATCAAACATATGTTAGTGGGTAAAACAATCGTGGATACTTGAATTCAAACTACGGTCAAAACTGTCTTAAGCGGTATGTAGAGGAAACAAGAAAACGTGACTGCTTAACAGAGGGGTCGCTAAATGAAGGTTAACATTAACGAAATGCTAGTTAATTAATATTAAAACTGACTGCTGACTGCAGGTTGACCGCTAAATACAGGTGGCCGCTAATACAGGTTCAACTCTATATATAAAATATCTGAACGGGTATTGAAGTGACTGTAACACTCTTCTTAAAAACAACAATTTCGAGTTTTATTTCATTAGTATTATTATTGTTGACCGATTAAATTCGTAAATTTTATTTTTTCCTTGAGCTACATCTCCTATCCCACCCCAACCACATTACATACAATCAATCGATTTTCATTTCTGGATTATCATTAATAACAAATGCTGATGGTCGGAAAGGATCCAGCTATCGATCGTGTCCATTTGTCACATTGTATAGCCATTACTGATTTTTCATTGGTTGCTTCGTAATTTGATTGGAGAATTGGACCAATCAAAGTAGGTGTAATCCATTCTATCCCATGGATTGCGACCCTACATTGGAACGTAAAACAGTCAAACGTGGAAAGCAATAAACATTGATTTAATTTGCAAAGAAGTTTTTTAAGATAACATTAGTCTTACACCCGTTTTATGATTAGTAATAAAGTTAAACTTTAATAGGACAAGTATTGGATGGATATCCAACCATTTAACAGATTATCTTTTATTATGCAAATGGAAATCGTTTGAAGTCGTTGCTTTCGTTGGAGGCGGTTTTGTTGTTTGTTGTTGTTGTTGGTTTGGACTGTCATTCTTATTGTTGTTGATGATAATGATGTTTTACATACATAAATTCATATGCACGTGCAAATTGCAAATGATACACAATACATATCATGAGGCATGAATTCCTTCTAGCCTAGCTATTATATCTTAATGATACTTTTACATGCTACATTGTTTAACCATAAAAACGTAGATTGAATTATTTATTGCAGAACAAATTGTGACAGAGTAAGTACTGAATTTTTCTATTACACTTGCTTAACAAAGGGGAAGAATTCTTCAAAGGGCGTTGGCAAATGATTAACAATCCTTTTTACCGCTTTATTTGCTTACTCAAAGAAAATAAGCACAAAAATACAAAAACATTCCTCGTGGCAACGTAACACACGTGCATCTTTTAAAGATTGAACAGTTTATATTTATGTGCCAAAAATACATGTGGCTCTGTGGAGAAATATGGGAAATACTGCATTAATGATGAGATTACGGGGATGTCATGGCCACCAAGGTTTGAAGGCTTGGAGTTACGCAAGGACTACCATTATGCCCTGTGTTTTTAATGTAAATAGTATCTGGTTTGGGTTAGAATGTTCACTCGTTGATTACAAGCACTTATCTACTGTCGACAGGAGCGTTATGAAGCGGTAAAATTATGGGTGTTTTGATTTCAAATATGTGCACCAGGCCATGTTTAACAACCAGGAAGCAAATATTGCTGAAGGTCAAATTGTACCAATTTATCATTTAGACTATTGTTTGACAAAGAAAAATAATGTCCGAAAAAAATTAATATTTCGAAAAATGCATTTTTTTTCGGGCTGTAAATTCACTGAAATCGCTTGACGATCAGAGTTTATGTAAATGTAGTGAGATCAGATCAATACTGACCATTATGTATAAGACTTCAGAAAAATCGCATTCTAACTTAACTTAGGTATATCATTGTAAGGAACTATATATTTCATTTGTTCAAAACACCATGGTAATGTCAGCCTTTTTCGGTTCTGTCCGTATAGTAAACTGAAAATAACAATTTTCTACCAATAAATTTGGATTTTGTCTTCCCGAAGCAAAGATCATTCTTTGATACTGTTCAAAGCAAACGTCATAAACATATAAGTTAATTAACATAAAAAATACACATGGTAATAAAAAATAAATAAACCTGTTTTCTTACGGAACCCTGGGGACATTTTACATTTAATTTCTTGTGTGACACATTTATTATTTCATTTTGTAATCACGAAAATTTAGGTAAAAATAGTTAACATGGTTTTCATTTGCTGGTGTTTAACGTCCAGCCAACAATATTTTAGTCAGTTTCGGTTTGTTTTTTTGTTTTTGTTTTTTGTTGTTGTTTTTTTTGTCCATGTGAGTCAGATGGTGCTACTTCAATGCAATATCATGCCGTAGACAAGTGCCATGATACCAAATCAAGTCACATTATCTTGACACTGGGCTAACCGGTCCTGAAACTGAACCTTTTTGGGGTCGCGAAGTGTACTTTGCGTTCATCCATGTTGTTTTTCAATCACAATCCGCGTCTGTTCGCGGTTTACTTCATCTTCTCTTCTCGCGGTTTTATGCCCCACTGAAGATGCCATTCTAAAATTTGACTTTTGTCTGAAAACGGACTTTTTGTGTTTCCGTTTTCAATCTTTGAAAACTTCCGTTGCACAAGGTACATTTCAATTAAACTATTATTGTGGTAATTGTTGGCTCTAAAACCAAAGCAAAAAGTATAGTCTGTCAGACTTGACACCTTCCTGGCATCAAAAACCAACTTTATGCAGTTAGTAATTTGTAATAATCGTCTGGTTATGTCAGTGTCTCAATAAGTCATCTAGGTAATTTATTCAGGCATTATTTATTGATTTTTTTTCCCTCTTTTCCGTTTTTTTTTTTTTTATTTGTTGTTGCTGTTGTTTTATGGTGTGTTTTTTTTGTTGTTGTTGTTGTTGTTGTTGTTGTTGTTTTTGCAGCTGCTATGAATACGTGAGCTTTAATTTTTGTGAAATTGTACCTAGTTCGCGAACTTAATATGGCTTGTATTATATACGCTTTATAAAAATGTTCTGTCTATATGACGGACATCAATCCTGACAAATATATTAAGTAATTCATCCATCATTAAAATTTTGATCATGGTTCATCAAGTGATCGTAAATTTTTTTATAGTAAATGCAAGTCTTCATAGACTTCGAGCAAAAGAGTCTGTAACAGTGGATGCTTGCATCTTCACTTAAGTCTTTTTAAGCATTTGTAGGACCATGGTTATAATTTGATGATGGTTGGATTACCTTAACAAGTATCTTTATGTGATACATAAGTGTTGTTAGTTTGTTTTTTAATTAAACCCTCTGGTATGAAATATCCATTTCATTGTCTCTCGCTAAGACATGCCCATCTATTCAAGGCTCCTAAACGCTTGTTGTATCAATCATGGCGAATGTTGTCAAATAATCTCGAGACCAACATCAGCAATTTGAGAAATACCGAACACTGTCGAGATATTCGCAACATGCTAACACACGTACATGTACCCGTATATTCACTTTCCATTCCATTAAGGTAAAGTCCCTGTAATGGTTCCGCTACGTCTTGGACCACTTAACCTCTATCAAGATAACAAAGGTACCCTAATGAAACATTAAGAAACATTCAATAGGTACCACATAAAGCCTGATTTGCAGAAAACCACAGTTAAACCTTACCAAATTTAATTACAAAATCCTCATTTCCAGACCACTGAGGAGCAGCGAACAGCATAAAACCTGATCAGCCTGCGAGCCTGCGAGTTACTCGCAGGCTGATCTGGTTTTATGCTGTTCGCATAGGTCTTTTCATGGTTTCCTCTATGAGGGAAAGGGTTAAGAAGCATGTTGAGAACAAGAAGAACTGTGATACAGAATATCACAGCGGGCCAACAGACATGTAGATACTTGTACATGTATATTCTTATTTTTTATTTTGTTCAGCTTTCGGAAGCTCTGGGCGTCACACAAACTGATTGTTAGTGGTCTTTGTCCTTCTACCAGTATAAATGGTGAAGAAAACCTGTGCGAGGAAAAATGCTCTATAAAGAACATTGCTTTGAACTAATTTAATTGCTTGATACATAAATCCTTCCAAGAGAATCAGCTTAACATTTTTTCCACATACAAAACTGAAAATCGGACACAACTTCAATTTATAACAAGTAATATCTTTCAAAAAAATCTACGTGTTTTAAAAAAAAAATGCAGACTTACTATATCTTATTCATATAAAAATATGAAATTAAATCTTTAAAATAATAAATTAAGTTAATTCAATGTAGTGAGGTTTATGGGACATACGAATGATATAGTTGCTTAATGTAGGATAAAAGCAATACGATAAGTAATTATATGTCTTTTAATTACCGTATGGTCTGCGGTTTAAAGTCTAAACGTATTCGTAATAAATTAAGGAACTGTAAATATGCTAGACGGGGGGGGGGGGGGGTACAGGAAAAAAAAAAAGACTTGGGCCCGAATTTTTGTGTGAAAAGAACATCGTTTTAACTACGATGAAAGAATCGCAAATTCTCCATAAACTGCCTCGATACTCCTTAAATATAGCGCCCCACCCTTTTGGGTGCCCGCAATGACTTTTTCTTACTAACACGAGTGATGTAATCATATAGTAAATACAAAAAAAGAACCATAGCTACAAATTACGCGTTCTTTTTAATGTATCAAACACAATGATTTCCTAATGAATGCTTTTATAATAAACTGATCAAAGAAAGATAAAACCATTTATTTGTTTGGCTATTATTTATTCATGGCTGACAAAGAACAAGACAGCCAAATGACCGACAAACCACTAGTTAGTTGCACAACTTTTGTGGTAGGTTCGTGGATATCAGAGGACCACATCTACGCAGTTTTAAGCCCTTTACCAATAACAAGTCATGATGTATAAGTCAAAGACATTGCGAAGATCGAGTATACTTTCATACCCACAATGCTTATTCTATTGTGATGTCATTTCCTGTTAACAAAGGCTGAAAGTGTTAAAAATAGTAGAACTTGTTCATGGCAACAAACTATCCTGGATGTTATAAGTATATTTAGTTGGTATCTATTGAGACTTTATTTCGTAAGGAGTTATGCACTCACTGACGATGATGATGATATTGATATGTACTATAAATGCCATTTCGTTTTCATTAAATTTGTTCATATGTTCATATATTCTCGGATTTACAACTTTAGGATCGATTTTCGTGGAGCTATATATTCGCCGACAAAGCCATTCACAAAATTAGCGAAAAATAAACCCACTAACATTAGTTATTTCTCCAGTGATATCCTTGTCGGATGTTTGGCAATTTTATACAATTACTTATGTATTTTATGGACACGGCTATATGCCAGACGGCGATGCTATATTTAGGCATTGGAGTTTTGTGATAAAATATTCAGATATTAAGCGTCGTAGGTCCATTTACCAACATTTCAATATTTATGAGGCTTAAGGAGAAGAATTTCATTGATTTTCAGTATATTCCACTGAAGTTATCAGTTGAATTTGTGTATAATACCCATCCATATATCAACGGAAAATAGCCCCAAACCCCTTTAAAAAAAATAAATGAATAGAAAATGAATTAAAAATATACGATACTGCATAAAAAGGATCACTATGATGGTTTGTCACTCAAAATGGGTATTTGTCCATAATACCTGGTACTCTGTTTTTTCTAAACTTAAAACATATTCTAATGAAGGGATGGAAACATCAACTATGGCTTAATTGTTATCTTTTTTTTTTTAACTTTATTTCATTGTTGTTCATATCCAACGGGACCAAAGTTACTAGCTTATCTCGTAAGGATGCTTCAAGGATAAGTACACTGGTGCATGGACAGTGGTGCGAGGTAAGTCTTGTCTGGTCTTGTCTGTAATTGAGATGTTGCGCCAAGATGTCGTCAAAGTCTCTCTAAATACACTTAGAGTTTGCCCGCAATTTCTATCAAATCAGTGAGTCCGAAATTTCAAATTCCTGGTCGATTTAATTTGTTTGTTGATACATATAAAGATTATAGATTCCAGTATAATCAATAATCCCACCAGCCGTTTTCCATTGCATTTATTTGTACTTTATATATCTATATGTTTTTGTGCTGCTAATGTTTCCTACTACGGTAGGACTTATGCATTTGTAAATAAAAGTTGAAAGTTGAGTTCGGGATTTTGCGAGACTTGTCTACTTAACTGAGATTTAACTGTTAAGAGTTTACGGCGAACTGCGCATGTCATTATTTCAAAGTATGCTCCGCCCTATTCACGTGATAGCCACATATGGCAGTGTTTACTACACCGATCCCTATTTGGCTAAACATCGAATGCTGCAACAGATTGATTAGTTCCAAACCAATTAATGTGTTGCCTACGCTCGTTCTGGCTTCTTAACTGTTAAATTCTCTCTTAATAAACACTAACTATAACTAGAAAGAAAATGTCGGATAAACTCTCTGACTGCTGAATATTAAAAGTCGCCAACAGCTGACCAATTTCCTGTTTTTACAGACATTCAGGTGTGCCTTGTGGTTATGAAAAACACCGGATTCTTGGTTTCTATGTGCCTTTTGCTTTTTGCCCTGCTCCCATCCGCATGCTGGTGATGATTGGTATCAGTCACGTGACCATACATATCACGTGACAAGGACTGACCAGTAAAGTAAGTACATGTTCTTGTCAACAAGTCAAAAACATCAATAACTTGTGACAAAACCGCTTCCTATCACGGTCAAAGTTAATTAGTGCATGAACTTTTTACATAGCAGATGTTATTTATCGACCATGTAAACAATGTGTATTGATAAAAAAAAGAAGCTTTCCTTTTCAATGTGCTTAATGTGTCTCGCAATTGAAAAATCTATTACTTTTGTTATGCTTCTCAATACGGCTTGAAATTTCGCAACAATCATCTACATATTATGAGACAACACACTTTTTGTTCTAAAAAAATACAGATACATTATGCATATAACTTTCAAAGCATTTTGATTTACCGACTGAAATTCTAACGTTTGTCTTGCAAATTTCCAATTTAAAATTGTGCCTTTGTCATGTGTGATTTTTTTTAACTCTTGATCGTATGTATTGAATAAACAATTAAAATAAATATCTTAATACGTATCAATAACTTTTTTCCTTGAAATATATATATATACCATAGAATAACTTAAGTACAAAAAATACTTTTAAAAGAACAGAGAGTTTCTATTTTGGCTAAACATCGAATGCTGCAACAGATTGATTAGTTCCAAACCAATTAATTTGTTGTCTATCGGAAAATCTTTCCTAGACTGGTGTCAAAAAAGCCGTTTTATGGAGAAGGGGCTTTTTGCAATTGGCAAATTGAAGAACATTGTGAAATAGCTTGTTAGCTTAGGTTTAACGGCCCAACGACAATGTTTTAGTCATTTTGAAGACTTTGCCGAAATTGGGACAAATGTAGTGCTGCCTCGCTACGAGTTCACGTCACAGACAAATGACATGATACCTAACCCAGTCACATTTCCCTGCTATTGTCTAGTTATACTTGAAAGAAACAATAGACCATTTCACCAGGGGATCGATAATACCCGTATAATTCGGTAAGTTAAATTGGCAAATCAGTGCCTGGTAAAAATCTTAAATGTATGTTTATATTCCATTGAACAACGTGTGTAATTATAGCATGTATATTTTTTTTTATTTTCACCGTTGCTGTGACAGTATTTCAGTCCAACAAATTACTGGCGGGGGAGACACACGGGTTTAACCACCGATATACAGCAACCCAGCTGGAAGACTTTTTTCTTTAAAAAAAATCCGAGTGACGGGATTCGAACCAACCTTAAAGAAACTAATTGATACTAAACAAGCAACTATAATCAGTCGAGCACAGATACCCCCATTTGATGATGTTTGTTTGTTTGTTTGTTTGTTTGTTTGTTTATTGGGTTTAACGTCCCACGGACAGTATTTCAGTCATTTGGAGACAATGTCTACTTGAGACAGATATAGTACTGCCACATTTCAGTAGCACGCCGAAGACATGTGGCATGATACCACAACCAATCACAATATCCTGACGCCGGGCCAACAAGTCCTGAAACTGCACTTGTAAGCTAAGCGCCAAATAAGGGAGCAATACCAGTACCATTTTAACGAATTTGGTATGTCGCGGCCGGGGACAGAACCCATTCACTCCCGATTCCGGGGCGGACGTTCTTACCATTCGGCCTCCGGGACCATTTTACAACGTATCAAACAGAACAACAGTTACGTCATATAGTGTAGTTATTCTTATGTCTGTGGAAATAAAATCCCTGACAAACTAAACGTAATCAGTCTGATTGACATTTTTACACAAAAAAGTCGCATCTATCCTATCGAGAATTAAACCTGCAAATTTAAGAAGGCTGGCAAATATCATATAATTTTAAATCATTTCTTTTTAAACGTTGCCACGCCTTATACCAGCCCCTCTAGACAGTTCGTGTGTTCTGCCAGTGCGCCCGGGAATGTCCTTCATAAATTGGACCGAACTCAAGTTACAAGTTGGTTTGCAAATATCATGTCATTTTGACAAAATGATTACAAACCAAAAATTATAAGCAAATAACCAAACGAGATAGGTCAGATGAAAGAGATCTTGCAACCTTCGAAACAAAGGGGTTTGGCACAAAATGGGTTATTTATATCACCATACTTAATACATTGATAGTGATTTATGAATCCACACACCCCTCTCTTTCGTACCAAACCCCTTTGCTTCGAAATACTACCACAGCGCCCTACAATAACTGCAAATGATAATACAACAAGAAACCTGATATACCAATCCTAATCTATTGATTTATTAATGTCAGAATATCAAATAAGAAGAATTTTGGGACAGAGCAATGATCGTATAAAGTGTAATAAAGCTACGGGACCTCTCTTTCAGCTACAATATCAATAACGTTGTTTCCAGGATTACGTGAATGAATGGCGTGTGTGTGTATCGGCATTGATTATATTGCCTGTGTGACTGCCGTAAGCAGTTCTTGTATGCAATACGTGCTGCTATAAAAATTGTTTAATTAATTCAATAGGAACACTTTTATCTTTACTTACCCTACAGATAGAACATTTTATACATATGACTTGACGTCACTTAGTCTGCTACGGTGCTACGGTAATGTCCGAACATCATTTCGTGACTAATAGAATTTTCATCCAGGAGTTTTGTTGTTGTTGTTGTTGGCACCTACTTCATTTCCACTATCAAAATATTAAAAAATATGGATGATAAAAATCGACGTCATTTATTTTGATTTCTTTCACATTACACTGGGTACCATTAAATGAAAATATGCCTGTCTGGGCATTTCTTTGATTGATAAACTTTCAAATTTTCTTAAAAATGATACTTAATTATTACAAATTACAAAGCGAGATAGTAGTATGTAATATACTTAATCAGCTTTATGAAATTAAAGATGAACCGAACTTGTTCAAGACGTTCTGATAAATATTGGTACTCTGGTACATTTCAGCAAATGACGTTTTGAAAGGAACTATGAAGTTGTTTAGATGAAGGAAACGACAGGGTTGGTAAATGGCGAATATTTCTTAAGGCTACATAGATGAAATATTGAACGGGTTTGTAATGTTTTAAGTGCTTTTTCATCAACAAGATGGATGTGTTTAGCAGAGTGCATAATGCAGGCAATCAATTGATCGTCTAGAAAATACACTAAACTTGGAAGCCATGTTGTCTATCGATCTAGCTTATATTAATCTTTGTCCGTCCGCCTATTCATATGTCCATCCGTCTGTTTGTCTTTTGCAACCGTTTGTTTATTTGGGTTAACGTCCCATTTACAGTAATCTCGTCATTCGGGGGTGGGGGGGCTTTTGTCAATTAAAATGTTGCTGCCTTACTGCGATATCAAGCCATAGACAAATGGCATGATACCAGGCCCAGTTATGTCCAGTCTTTACACTAGTCAAAACAGTCCTCGAACTTCATTTGTGTGCTGAGCGCCTAGCTAGAGAGATCATCGTCGGATACCCACGCCCGATCGATCGATATCATATATCGTCCGCCTGTATTTCGATGCTTTAGGGGGAGTCAAATTACACAATGCGCTTTCGTCACCGAATGCTGTAATGTTGTTTTTTTCCCATGGACTGGTGTCATGAAGAGTACCGGGGATTCCGAAGGCGAAGAGAGATATGCCATTTTTGGTATGTCGACCTTTCGGTTGTGGGTATGACGCTCTTACAACTCGGTCATCGGTAGTCTGGTTCCCTGCTTTTTATACCGGACTGGCAAGAGCCGGCACGGTTCCTGATACGGTATTTAATTGCTGAAATGTGTTGTGTGTTTCTCCGTGTCTGTCGTTACATGATGTAATTTTGTTTAGGAAAAAAATATTTATACACGTATATGATATGCCCCTCGCATTTTCTTGAAATTGTTTTTGATATTGATTAATGTTTTCCGATATTTTAAAATTTAGTTTTACGTTTTAGGTTTTATCTGCGGAGTATTTTATTGTACTTACACAAAATCAAGTATACACGAACTTGCCGTTTTTCTGCTAACAATAATAAAACATTTGAATGTGGGAACACAGGTTATAAAACAGTTTACACCAAATTATTATTTAAACATTTTGTATTACTGTAAATGCAATTAATATATTATTGTAAATGAAGATCTTCGATTTAGTCCTGTTGAAACCTTCGAAAAAAATTAAGTGCAAACGTCAGTTTAGCAAGAAGCAAATAATGGATATTACATCATTTCCCTGCAATGACTAAGAATCACGCCAACAACAATAGTACTTCGGTCCGATTCTTTGACGCTTGCGTCAAATTTTTTTCTTGTACTTCGAATATTACGGAGTATCTGGGGTAGGTAATTCAGACTGGGTCACCGGGACCAGATGTTAACACACACTCACAGAGATCTCGATGATAACAATTGCAACTTATCGAAAGGTGTGTGTGTGTGTGTGTGTGTGTGTGTGTGTAATTTACACGAGGTTTTCCAACATGAAATGAAAGCTACACAGAAGTTCATCACCTCATTACCTACAGTATAACAAACTCCTTTTCAATTCAAATTCAAGCAGACGACACATGCTAATGATTAAGCCATTTATGATTGTATTTTGTGCACTTATGTGTGCATAAAATTTTGAATTTCTTTACGCCATTTAAGACAGTGTTATTTACTGAATGTATACCATTTTAAAGTTGTATAGTTGTATATAAAACGTGCAAGATCATGTGCATTTAAAAAAACAAACAACAGAAAGTCTCGATGTCTGACTGAGACAATCAATGATACAGAAACGAATTGATTTATAGCAACAATATATGTAATGTTCATACCTTACCTATGATTGTATTTATTACGTAAACAAGTTTATTTATTTATTTATTTATTTATTTATTTATTCATTTACTTTTTTGTATGTATGTACGCTACCCATCACGACTGGATTTGGGTATAACACGTGTTTTGCCTTCTGAGAAATGCGTACTCAAATTCGTCATCAAATAAATTAAGTATATGAAATACCAGTGTGTCATAAACTATCTTATTGCATCACGATATATCTAACTCTAATTACAAGGGACGTATGACTCAATTGTGATCTTACGATACTAGAGTACGGTATGTGCGATATTATACTATCACGATTAATCGAGTATCGGATCAATCATCCTTAAAATATACCACTCAATAATGAAAATGTTTACACGTTATTTCATTCATGTTTGCAATAAAAATCCAGACAGAACATTTCAATGGATATGTGTTATTAATACATTCCAATTTACATTATATGTGTCATTCTAACATTTCAATCTATGTCTGTTTTTATTTTCTAGATAGGACATTAATATGTGTCATTATTTTCCTACTGTTAAACTAGTTTTGAGGAAATGTTGAAAATGCCATATACATTCTATATACAGGTATACAAGTATCTTAGTTAATTACTTTTTATATATTCGGTTGGTCAAGACTATAGGAAATGAATCTCGACTCACCTATGTAACATGCTTAGACCCAATGCTTTCGATAAAATACTTCCGTCTGATCTTTGGTCAAAACTTGTATACCACATTCAAAACTGAATCAAATACTGAAAAATCATTATATTTCAATGACATGTTATTTCGCTGAATCTTTATAAGGAAGTTTCATTGGTACATTTGTTCGTAGATTCATGCTTTAGAATATGATTTTTTTTTTTTTTTTTTTTTTTTTAAGGAATGATTTTCGTGGGGCTTATATTTGTGGGGATAAACGTTAACGAAATAAACATAAATTTGTTCCCCGCGAAAATTTATGATTTTACAATCACAATGGTTTCAGTTTGAGCATGGAAATTATATTTCAGTACTTTTCGTTTTTCATGGGCTCGATTTATCTTAGTTACTAAACGTACTTCTATCGAAATAGCAGTAATGTTGATAATCATTTCTTATCCCCTAGGTATTTATGCATATTTTCCTTACATTCTTTTTAAAAATTATGTCCCATCTCATCGGTTGATTTTCCCGCTATAGACGTCAGGAAAAGCAATAAAAGTATCAACCCGTCGGGTTGTCATAGATAGGGGAAATACACACGTTCTGCTCTTTGGGAAACTGATAAGCAATGTGGCTGGAACGTGAATACATAGCGTGATAGGCTTCAAAGATCGTGTATATGCATAGAATGGAATATTAAGAGGGAGGCAGATTTAAGCTGATACTCATGTCGAATATGTGTTATTTTCTTCATACAATGAAGAGGGTTTTATTGTAAGCCCTTGTAATGTTAAAATTCTGAATTGGACTTGTTTTTTCTTCATTTTGGACCATACCTTTAGCTGTTGATGGCGGTGCTTGCTGAAAATGTATTGACTGAATAGCGAAAAGAGCAGTTCATGATCAGACTGCATGGATGTGTAGGCTGATCTTGGTTTGCACTGGTCGCAAAGACTGTCACATGTGCCCACAACATTGTAAAGGTTAAACCAATGCCGTAGAAAATGATGAGATCTTACATCATCGGAAACCAGAATTGCACCATTATACCACCATTATATCTTATGATATTTACCAAAACGCTTATTAAATATAATAGACCAATTCTCTCCGAACTCTACATAAATCGACGTGTACTTTCCGAACACCTAATCTACATGCTGGTGTAAAATTCCACACATTGTTCAATTGGAAATAAACATACACTTGAGATTTTTCCCAATCACTGATTGGTCAGTATACATTAGTAAATTATACCGACTATCGCCGATCCCCTAGTAAAATGGTCTACGGGTTTGGAAAAATGCAAGCTAACGAAAAATCTTAATTTTTAGCATGAGATTCAAACTCACAGCGGTGAAAGACTTGGTGATTAAGAGGCAGTAACCATGATTATTCGGACACACACCCCTCCCACTTACGTTTAAGGCAGTAATACACTGATAAGAGCTAATTTAGTTTAAGTTAAAGATGTGTTTCCTTTCAAATTATACAATTATCGAAGGTTCTCGTATGTTACTAAAACCCATTCAAATATTGTTTTCAAAGCACACCATTCTGTATGTATGTTGTATTATGAGTGTTTAGAACATAACGAAAAGTACCTTCATTTATAAATTAATTGTTTTTATCAATAAAACTCTGTCATATTTTTTCTGCCTATTTTTCTTGTGTTTTCATTCTCGTTGATGTTGTTTTACTGTGTTGTTTTTAAATAATAATTATCTAAAGCACCAGTAGGCAATAGATCAATTATTTTGAACAATTGGGGAGAACATATGTTCCACTGATGTCTCATTTCTTTGTTATGGAAACCAATTCATTGTTTTGAGCAGAGGGATTATATTCTCTTTGATTGGCCATTATTGATTGAAAACACCTGCTGCCTGGTTCTGCAGGAGACCCAGTGGCGATACAACTACAGAAGTGAAAGCTATAACAAGCTAAATTAAAATGCAAAAAAAAGATAATCGACAGATGAAAGGCTAAAGGTTATGAATAAAACAGATCCCGTTGTTACTGACAGATGAAAGGGTATGTTACATAACCGGGTATTATTTAACAATCTTTATCTTCAAATAAAAAACCAAGCTGATCTCGTGTGAAATGACACATGAAATGTTATCACGACTTTATCATAAAAAGAATGTGATTCCTGTAACATAAATGAACTCAGTAATCTAAGCAGCGAACATGCACACATTAGCTGATACAGCAACACATGTTTCCTGTTTCATATATTCCCCGGCGAAACCCCCTTGTGACCCCAAAGAAACCACAGGTTGACCAGGAAGGGTGATTGCAATATGGCGGAAACATTTTGTCACGTGACCTTGAGGCTCGAGCATACTGGAAAAACATGCTGCTTTAGTCCAGGCCCCATGTTCTCGAAAATACTTAATTACGATTTTAAGCTCAAATTTGAGTTTCACACTGAAGTCCTAATGAAAGTAATGGGCATAGTTTGAATTTTAGTATGAATATCATACTTAAGTTCCATTTTATTTTCAAGAACAAGGGGCAGATTTCGGATTTTTAGATTTTATTGATACTCAACATATGGAACTCGGGCATGCTCTTCCCATTCGTTAACAGTTTGTGTTTGATGAAAACATAATTTTATGCCCCATTTGTAGCGTCTAGATTACAAGCTAACCTCTTTTACTTCAAAAGAGGCTCTGTATCTTATTTTTATTTCGGATATAGTCTGCATGGAAGATAAATTTTTATGCAACAATTTTGTACAAACAGAAAGATACAGGTGTCGTTTTTATTACTTGGCTTAAGGCTATCCATCTATCATTAAATTGTGATACACTACTATCATGGTACATCAAGTAAATTTTATGCAAGAATCTTATAGACTTGAGAAGCCTATTACCCTAAGTCAAGGATGCTTGCATCTACACTGAAGTCTTTTTAAGCATTTGAAGGGCCATGATTTTTATTTAATGATGACTGGGTTACCTTAAGTTAAATATGTTTCGTCGATTTTGGAGTCATCCAGATACTACTGCCCATCGCGCCTTGGACAAGTGGTATGTTTCCTATGGTCATAATGAAGAGGTCCTGGAGCATGGTTTTGATGGCGTCTGTCCCGTGGTATAGTGGGTTCGATCCCCGGCTGATATATATCAATATCGTGAATAATGGTACTAGTTGATCCCTTGACCGCAGTAGGCAGTATCTGTTGAAATTGACTGAAATACTGTCGATGGGACTTCAAATCAAAGCAAACAAACTGTTTTGTCAATATTACATGTACCCTTAATCGTTTATAGTTTCGACCTTATCTATAGACTACTTGAACGTTTCTTTCCGAGTTTGGATCAAGATCGAACCTCACTCGAATAAACCACATATCTACTTAAGTATACATGTACCTGCACATGTATTATACTAAAAAGAATACCAAGCTATTTGTCGGAGAGAGTTAATTAGATGCAGGTAGATGTCCTACTTCTCTCTTAATTGGATGAAAAAGATTTTCTTTTCAAAAAAGCGAAAAAGGTGAAAATTCCCCCCCCCCCCCCCCCCCCAACCCCTGTGAAATAAATGATCTACTAGTATGTGTATAATATTCCAGGTCAGAAGATGACAAAAAATCTCATACACCCCGTGTTTCACGTGCTGGTATCAGATACGCGAAGTGAAATCTGCAGCAAGACACGGCTTTTACATTTGTCTCCGATTCACATAGATGACTGTTTTTGTAATTTGCTTATTACATAAGCTGCATACTCAGGATAGAGTGTTTTATGTGTTGATTTAACTCTTTCTATATCCATTCACTCCAAACGAGAAAACAAGGACTATATCGAAGAAGCACGCTCTTGACGTGCATTTGGTACACATTAGAAGAACATTACGTAATTAGCATTATTGTCAAAATGATTTGTCTCTTCGGTTTAGTTCAGGGTCCATGAGCTACAGCACTGCCGTAACCGCAAAGTATTCTCACAGTTGCATCTTCATTAATAAATTACAACATGGAATCACCATTAACATAACATTATGAAAAATACAGATCGGCCTGAGGAACATTCTAATCCTATTGACAGCCTGTAGTCTGACTGATGAACATCGAAAAGTAAAAATCGAGATCAGTCTGCCTTGATGTTCGTGAGCAGGCGATGTAACATGACATTTCATAATTTAATGGGATCCTCCCCGGTGGCCGAGTGGTAAGAGCGTCACCTCGGGAGAAGAATGTTATGGATCCGATTCCCGGCTGCAACATACCAACGTCGTGACAAAGGGTACTGGTATAGTTTCCTTACTTGGCGCTAAGCATATAAGAGTCGTTCCAGGACTGGTTGGCACGGTGTCAGGATAATGTGACAACGTATCTCCGGCATAATTGCAGCGTAATAGCAATACATCTGTTCATATAGATATTAACGGATAATTTATCGGTGGAAGGGAGATTCTCGACACAGCATTTAATCCTATAAACTCGCTTGCAAACTTTTTGCCACTTACATTTTTGCAGCTTCGTCACTTTCTCATTGACCCAAATGACTCAAAATTGCAGTGCCACAAAAAAAAAATAAAAAAAAAATAGCATTCTACAAAGAAACAGGCCATTTCATTCATATCTGACCTACATGACGTCTTGTGAAACAGATGTACAACCTAGTAACCAGACCCAGGCTGCTAGCTCCCCCTCCCCCTTCCATCTGATAGCCTTGTGTACAGGGCACAGAGCCTGTCATGGCCAGCTCACCGACATCTAGGCACTCCCCCTCTACATCTGTTAAACTCGGCAATTAAATGTGCTAGTTTTTTGGCTCATTTACATCAGCAATTGTATTCAAACGCATTTTTTTCTATAGATTAACGTATTTTGACATATTGCATATTTCTAACCGACATGAAAAACATTCAAACCCCCAATTAACTTGTTAATTATTTTCAAAATATCATGTTTTACATATAAAACTTTCTCTTTACGTGACAAAAAAAATGGATGTCTTGTATTCATTGCTTTTAACGTTTCGCGTGTTTTTTAATATTCAAGAAATACTATTTTGCAAAATGAGATTTTTTGTGTGTTTATAATTATCACCTTATTGATCTGAAAAAGCACGTTTAACATTCTTTGTTTGTTATAAACAACATCTCATTTTTTTTAATCTTCATTTTACAACGTAACACATGCCGTTTTCGTGTTTATAATAGCTTTATTCGTGAAACAGCGGGTGGGATGATCGAAGGCAAGATAGTCCGAATGATATCTTTCAAGTTGTATCTGGACAGGAACGAACGACTTCAAACTAACAGATTGACCAGCCGATTTATACGTACAACATAAACGAAGCCATGAATGGCTCAGTTTTAAAATCAGAACAAGAAATCATGTGAAGTAAATGCAGGAGTAGCATAGCCACTAGGCTGAGAAAAAATATTTTGTAACAAAGTCTGCAATATGGACCCAAGTACCGAAACATTTGACTAGCCAGGGTAAAAACAATTCAAATTGAGAGAAAATTTTTTATCAGACTACGGAATAGTGCCAATACTATAAGCTACAAAAGTTCAACATTGTCATAATTCAGAGACGATAACTAAAACATGCTAGACTGATATCAGTCAAAATCAGGTATAAAGCCTATGAATAGCCGAAGGTCCCTGATTCGAGATCAGGCAAAACCCCTTTTTTTTCAAAAGTTCTCACCTCTGGTTTAAATGAGGAAGTTGCCAACTGCTTGCAGATAATTCGCCTACTGGGATAACAGACCATCGTATGACGAATAAAATGTTATTTGTTGTTTAGTTTTAATGAGACCTCAGTGTGATCATAAGATAAAGAAACATTCCATTACCATTCAGAGAGAGAGAGAGAGAGAGAGAGAGAGAGAGAACTAAATATACTACTACATTTCGACTATCGTGTCAAAATATCTTAACATTAAATTCTCGAAGTCGATTTTTTGTTTTGTTTCGACATATTAACACCTCCTAAAGCTCCGTCTCTGATATCCAGATTTACAATCTTGATCTTTTGACCTTCACCTTGTTAAGAAATGATAAGAGCGATTTCGTGGCCCAAAATGCTGGTCTGTAAATCATACATTACGTTTTCCGTTTGCTTGTCTTGGCCTTAATCCGTCTGACAATCGTTAAGGTCTGACTTTTCGCCATAAGAACTGGTACTGCACTTTGTGAAGTCAGTTATAGAATCTTCCAATAAGGCATGTGTTACTTGTGCTATGTAAGCCTGGTCCAAAGAATCGTATCGTATCTTAAACTACACACTTAACCCTTTCCTTCATATAGACTCATTTTGACGCCCTCAATAGGTATCACATAAAGCCTGATCTGCAGAAAACCACAGTTAAACCTTACCTAATTTAATTACAAAATCCTCATTTCCAGACCACAGAGGAGCAGCGAACAGCATCAAACCTGATCAGCCTGCGAGTTACTCGCAGGCTGATCTGGTTTTATGTTGTACGCATAGGTCTTTTCATGGTTTCCTCTATGAGGGAAAGGGTTAAGCGTAGACAAAAGGCATAACATCAGAATTAGTTGAATTTATTTTTGAAATTGAGAAAATTCATACACGAAGTACTCTTGTAACTGACAAAATTTATACAAACTATCCTTGAAACTGAAAAAATTTTCGAACTACCCTTGAAGTTGATAAATGCATATGAACTCTCCGAAGAAGCCTTGAAGCTGAGAAAATCCTTTTTCAAAATATCATTGAAACTGGAAACTGAGAAAATCTATAATCGAATCATCATTGAAAGTGACAAAATTTACAAGAACTATTCTTGAACTGAAAAAAAAAATGAATTTACCAATTTCCCTTGAATCTGAAAACATAAAAAAATCAATATTCAAATTACCAGAGAAACTGAGAAACGCTATTCTCAAACGGACAAAATTTATACGAACTCATACACGAAGTACCCTTTGAAATGACACATTTCTTTTCTAGTAATAAAAATGTTGTCACAAATTACCATGTTTCTTTGCTAAGTTTCACTGTTGGTTGTAGTGTGTGTGTGTGTGTGTGTGTGTGTGTAACTTTCAATATATCTTAGGCAATAGATTTTCTATGCCTCAAGACTAAAGGTTTTATTGTTGTTGTTTTCCTATGTATATTTGATTTCATACTCGAATGTATATTATATTTGTCTATTTGAATTCAATGAAAATCTTTAGTGCATACATTTTCATATTATTTCCCTACTTACCAACATATCATTTCCTCCCTCTCTGTTAATAGATTTGTCTATTTTCGTGTGTCCATTTATGAAATTATCTATACGATATTTACTTTATTTGATTTAGAGAATGTAAGTATCAATTCGTTCAGCCCCATACTTTATACGCACTGGCAAACATAGCAGACCCTGATCAGACAAGCTCCTTTAGGGGGCTATGTCGAATCAGGGTCTCCTCTATTTGCTCAAAAAGTAATGTAGCTCAGATTCAACACAGTCTGAACAGCAAAGAAAATCCATTATTCCATATGCCTTTAAAACTTCAGTCAATAATATTCCTCAAGTTACGCATTTCTACATGAAAATTCATGAGGTAAAGGGTTAAAACACCTACACACACATAGTTGACGATCGGTTAACAGATTCAATGCGAAGCAAATCCTAACATATTTTGAACACCAAACAAGCATGTAAATAATTTTAACATATCGGATGAGCAGGTGCACAATGTAAATATTATACTCACAAATTATTGAAGTAGGCATACCTTTAAGTTGAGAATACTTTAAAAGGTTGTTATGCTTGCTTGTTTGTTGTGTCTTTTTCAAAAACACATTTTAGGAAACTTGCACATACATATTTTTTAAATTAAGTTTTTCATTTCTTCGTGAGAAACCACCGTACTTTTACAAAAATAATAAGCCCTACTGACATTCCATATAATTTGGGATGTCGCATAAAAAAGAAAAGTGCAAGTACATAAACCTCTTACTCGAACTTCAGTGCTTCAAAGGTCACCGTGGTAGCGTATAGGACTAGATCCGACTTGAGTTCGAATCCTGGTAAGGAAGAGAATTTGCATGATCTTCCGAAGTGCAAAGTACTAGACTTACCAAAATGTATTACTCTTCTTCTTCTTCTTCTTTACATGATGGGGTGGCTACTTATTTCCGGAAGAGCGCCGTATAATAAATACAATGTGTACCACTTAATGCATGTTCAGTTAAGCTTGAACATATCGAATTTCTGAATCCAATCATCCGAAAACGTGTGTCTGGTGAAAAACATTGTATATATCTCGCTGTAATTGAACTGTGACGCCATATTGTGGGACCGGCGGTGATTCGTACTGTGTTTGAGTCACTTGATGACGTGGACAGGTGATTCAATTTCAGACAGATCAATACCAGACTTGTAACGAGGCTCGACCTCGGAAAATACAATCAATTCTGCAGAAACAGTCACCTCGGAATACCGGCCTATCTGTCAAAAAAGGCTAGTTACTGGGTTTTAAGTGCTGAATTCTGAATCAAATCTCTAAGTAACAGTCACCTAAAATTAAAGGTTACTGAAATACCTTTGTTAACAGGTTTTTACTGTGCTTGAAAATGCGACAAATTGTTACAGCTAAATATGTTAACTGAGTTTAATGTTTCCTACAAACAACACACACCTGTCGACAAAAGCTAGACACTAAGTTATCTACAAATTATATTCTTAAAACGGACCCTCTCGTAAGCGACCTTCTGTAAACAATCGTCAGACTTCTGCTTTACATGGCCTTCTTTTAAGTGGTAATGGAAGATATGAAACACTAGCTTAATAATCAAATAAAATATACCATGTATATATGTATGTTAGTAGGTTAAATACATCGTCGGGTAACCCACGGTTTATGATATTACGTTACCCTATAGAGAGTAACGGAACGAAATGCACATGGGTGTGCGACGATGGTTAATAAAGTGCTATTAGACTTTAAACTAACGAAATAAAGCGACATCAAATATTTCAATGAAAAAATAGGTGTAGTAAGATAAACCAATGTAAACTTACAGTTACTCGGTCGACATTTTTCGGTGGGTAGGAGGAAGTATGCAAAGAAGGAAAGCATCACGTTTTTACAAAACAATGGCTTTGTAAATGGACCAGGTTGTGTTTACAATGAAATAAATAGAAGATCCTAAACTTTTTTAATTTGTGGTAAATTTTCTTTTACAATGATAATATCGTGGTTTCCATGTTAAAATCGTGTTTAACAAGTACCGGGACTGGCTATGTCCGGTTCCATTCAAGTGAATAAAAAGGTAAGTTTTCATTGATCATTCAGAATATAAACAAAACTTTTTTCCTGGGGTAAAAAATATTTACCACTACTTTGAAGCAAATGTTACAAATGCAGTGGGTAACAATCATTATGATTTATCTGTAATTTTTATCCTGCTTTTGAAATTTCCGCTGAAATTACAAAAATCAATTTAAATGCATTGGCCATTGAGAACTGAACGTTTTCTTCACTTCAATATTGAAACCGGAATAAGCCAGGCCCGTCAGTTGTCAATCTCGATTGAAACATTAAAACACATTTTTATCATTTATAAGAGAGAAAACAACATTGAGACTTTATCTTATTTCATTTCAAACGTAAATGAACCACATTACAAGGCGAAATTATACGAAAATGCAATATTAAAAAATAGCCGAAAACAGTGTCCCCCCTTCCTTTTTCATGTTACTCATGATATACGATATGATTCGACCCATTCAACTGTGTGTTTTAAAGACGGCTTAAGTCAAATGGCAGTACACATGGCTGCTGATCCGAAAATTATGGATTCGAAACCTGTTTGGGCAAGGATTTCTCAAGACCTTCCCAGACGCAAAGTACTGGTCCAAGCCAGGAACCGTTGAGTGGTATAACTATTAAATATGAGAACTTTATTCCCTATCGATATAAATTTAATAAACCTTAAAATAAGCCAGCAGGAACCATTGATGAGCTGAACTTCTTTATAGCAGTATTCTGTAGAAAGTTTTAGCATTCACTGAGGAAATCAGTGACGAACATATGGCAGACAGATAGTTGTGGTAAGAACTGTACCACATAGGTGAGCCTCCAGAAGGGAGTATGATCATCTGTACACAGCGCAAAGTGTCAGTAGTTCTTCTGAGTACCTTGAGTGGGTACATGATGCAGTGTGCGCAAACTTAAAAGTGCAATTCAATGCGACTGATTTTGTATATGTCTGTGCGTTCGTGTGTACACAGGGCTCTGACTGCCATTTTGATATTTTTGATGTTATTGATGTTTATATTAGGGTCGTCGTCTTCTTACTGTTATTACTATTACCATCTCAACCAGCATCATCACCATCATCATCACCATCATCATCATCATCATCATCATGACATCATCGTCATCATCATCATCATCATAATCCACACACATTTCCCTTTTGAAAGTAATACCTGCTGCAGATTATGTAAAGCTGAAAGAATCAAATTACTTAAACACGTGTTAGGAAGTTCAAGGGTCAAACAGAAAACCTTAGCTGTAACATTAAGTTCCAATTATCAAAGATTACAGCGGAGCGGTGAAATAAGTAATACTGTGCGATGTCACTGAAAATGCTAAACGAGCAAAAACATAGAGAGGGTATGGTAGAGGAGGGCGTCAAACCAATTATGAATTTATTGCAAACATATAGTCTGTAATTTTTTTTATTAATTAATATGTAACATTAATGTGTGTTATAAACTACTAAAAAGCAAAATGGTTTATAATTGCAGTCTCACTAAACCGAGATTTGTGATAAAATGCATTGCAAAAAAATATTGCATCTTTATAAATAAGTGTGTAGTGAGATGCTCTTTCTCCCTCTCTCTCTCTCTCTCTCCGATTGGTCTGATAGATTCACACGTTATGTAATAGACATGCATATAATTTTACGGTATGATACAAATGTGAACGTTGCGTATATAAAAACAGAACAGAATAGGTATGACACATGATGAGGCAGGTGGGTGTGATATAATAACATAAAATCTAATTCAAATAACTGGGGGTAAAAGACGGGAAAGATAAAACGATTACATACAACAGTGAGTAGTAAACTCGTCAATAATAAGAAGAAATAATAATATGAGAAAGATAATGATATACATTGATCTCTGTTTATCATTTCATGAGTATAGTGACGCATCAATGATGAATTATGACTTGACTTGACTATTTGAGTTTACCGTCGCTTCGACAGTATTTCAGTCATATAGCGACGTCCACTCAGTTACAAGTGGAGAAAGACCCCAAATGCACGGAGGCGTCAGGGTAGAACCACCGACCTACCGCAAGCCAGTTGGAAGGCTTCCTTACATGAAAATCCGAATGACCCTGCCGGGATTCGAACCCACGCGGTGAGGGGCTGAGTGAGTGTTAAAGTCAGCGACTTTACCCTCTCGGTCACGGAGGCCCCCGAATTATAAAATGAGACTATGTATAAAATACTAGTTTTTCTTTCATATAATACACTTCGGTGTATACAAATATATACAACTAAACCCCATTCAGTGGGAATGCGTTTTCGAATTATATATACCGGGTATAACTGGCAAATAACTGTAATAATAATATTAAAGTATCTTACATGCTCTGAAAATGAGTATAAAAACAGATTTCACAGATTACTTATTAGTGGTGCTCCTAGTTTATTTAAGAATAAAATAAAATATATGTATTCTGATCATCTGATCATGTCTTAAGAGATTATAAAGTACAGAGCGTCATTTAATGATTTAAGTGAGTATAAACGTCCATGTGGTAATTATATGGTCATATTGAATGAGTACATTGTAGCATGATTCATTATCATAATGATCTATGTAGAATCTACAATAAGGAGTCAAAACAGGGAACGTAGAAGGTTGATTTAAATGTTGTTTACCTATAGTTACTATAAATAAAAGTATTACACTTACAGAAAAGGACGCCGAAGATGACGACAACAATTACAGGTACACGTGAATCCTGTGGCAACATCTTGACAGAAGTCCTTGGGTGAAACACGACCTATATCCGAAAACTGTTTGTAAAATATCCTCCTGAACCAAATCTAAACAAAACCATACGAGATATATACATCGAATGTATATGTGTTAAGGCACGGCTATGTTAGTTTCTCATCAATACGGTATACACATTAAACACATAATGTTCGGCCTCGTTGTATTTCGCCCTGGCTGTATTGTAAAGCGATAGTAAATGCTCTATGACTCATGTACCATAGCGCTACTGAACTTGGCCTCCGTAGAATTGAAATTGAAAAATCACAGAGAAACAATGGCGTCAGCTCGATGAGCCTTTGTGAATGGCTCTTAAGTCGTCAGGAACTCAAATAAACGCCAAATTATCAATTAGACCAAGTAATGTTCCTTTACACTGCTGGCCTTAAACGATGTAAATGCGAGACTAGCAGACGAGATGCAAAATGTAAAACGAGGCTAGGAATTCCCTCTTTGTCAATGAAACGCTTGAACTGATCAAAGAGCAACAATTTATTCGCTAAAATTTTCAAAGTAAAAGATAGAGGAGTACATCAAAGGCAGATCGTTTTCAGCTTTTTATAAGATTGAAAATGTGCAGTTCAAGTGGATAAAATATCTACTCGTACAGATATATATCTGATACACATTATGTGTGAGCCTTAATGATAATTAACAATGATGGAAAAAGTCGAACCGCCACTTAGCGTATACAACCTGTCCATCCAACAATAAAGACTCAAACGAACGCAAACATACGAGTGCCCACACGTTCGAACGAGGTGTAGTATTTACACACACACACACACACACACACACCACACACACACTTTTACATAAAATATAAATAGCAAAACTATTAACAATAAATTTTGTAAATAAATAAAATTTGTTCCGTACCAAGATTTCGGCAAAACCTGCCTTTACCCAGGTAAAAACATGAAGTGTAGTGGCTTTAACATGTAGATGTTTTTTGCTGAAATATTGCTAAAAAGTGACTTTAATTGTTTATTAAATTCTTTATATTTATTACATTCTGTTTGATCGTTTTAGATGCGGCCCCTGTTGGTTTCGATGTTTATACCCAACCAGGTGGGCAAGTTGTGCTAGGTAGCTGGGGTCAAGTGTCGAAATATATCTACTCGATAAAGTGTCAAATAACTGAAGCCGTGCGGATAGGATAACTGGCGTCAGGTATAATTTTGTCTTAATTACACTGAGGAAGGTAACACGTGAAAACGTTTTACTGTTCTATCGCTGAATTTCTTTTCTAGTGGTGATATCCAAATTATTGAATATTGACAATATTTTTATCAATATATTTTACGAGTAATATTATCGTATAACTGATATAGAGAGCAAGGATGGATATTTAATTAAACCGGGTTCTTATAGATAATGAGAGAGAGAGAGAGAGAAATGCGAAGAGGAAGAAAGTAGTGCTTCTTTAGGACGTTAAAAGTTGGTTATCACTGATTTTTTTTTAATTTCTCATTTATTTTTGGTAGAATGTTAATCCCAAATTGATTTTAGGATTACTGTATTAAAATCTTGATTAAAGGATATTTGCCATATTTGCGGGTCCAGAAGTCACATATTCGTGTTTTTATGCAAATTTGGCTAAAATTTCAATAAAAATCAGTTTTATTTAAAAGAAAACAAGCATGGTGAGGTATACATTTTTTTACATTTTCAGAAAGCCTTTTTATTAGAGGACTAAATCTGAAAAAAATAAAGGAAATCTGTCCATTGATTTTTTTAAATAAGAAAATATATATAAAATTTCATAGCTTTTGGTTAGATTTTATATATATTTTGGTCCAGACACAATGACTATATTTTCTCGTAGAGTATTTTCAATGCATGTTTGAAAGTTTTTTTACCTGTAAGTTATAAAACACATTATTAAAATACTGTTTTGGTATGTTATTAAAGTATTTAGATTATAATCTTTCCAATTTTTAATGCTTCGATTTCTTCAACACATTTTGGCAAACAGTGATGTTTTACCACAAACTAAATCTCTAAAATAAGCACGGTGGCCACCTATTTTTATTTCTTATATCTTTTAGTTATAGCCTAAGGTACTTATGTGCAAAATTTTAGAAAAAAATATGTCCGTTACAAAAAAAAAAAAAAAAAAAAAACAAGAAAGAAAAAAAACAAAAAACAAACGCTGAAACGCCTTTAATTGCACAGAAGAAGGTTGAAGTTTCGAATCCCGGTAGTTTGGTGGAGAGATTAATTCACGATCTTTATAACGCTAGAATTTATTTTAACAACACGGATAGAAAACCCATAGAAACGTAAAACTACACCCCACCAAATTAATCGAACAAAATATAAAAAAGACGAGTTAATATGTGGCAACTGTAGGAAGCTAAGAACCATGTTATATGCACTTAGTTCATTCCATAATAGTACTAATTTGTGTGCCAATGACGATAGCCTTAATGATCCCTGCTCGTCTGTTTTACTGTTACCTGAAATTTGATAAACGGGAACAAATATAAGCCATTTAATTACAGTATCTATTCTGAGGGAAAGGTCTTGAACTTGTGTCAGATTCTATTTTTATGGCTATACCTGTGACCTTTGTACGTAAATTTTAGTGTAATTGGAAAGTGAACTTAGACTGATTAGTTTGTTCACGTATACTGGCTATTATTAGTAAATTTAATCTGATATTTAAGTATTCAGATTGGGCGGGGACCAGTTATGACAGAATAGAACATTTCCTCTGTTGTTGTGTTTGACCCTACAATCTCCCTACAATCCCCTCCTCTCTCTCTCTCTCTCTCTCTCTCTCTCTTTCTCTCTTTATCTCTCTCTCTGCTTGCTTTTTATGTTTATATCTATCTATTTATTCGTTCTGTCCTTTTTTAATTGTAACGAAAAGTCAGGGGACATAACTGCATGTAAAATTAAATACTATCCAGGAGGAGTGATACCGTGATTCCCCATTAACTAAGGTCCATACGGATTTTTTCCTTACTTACTGCAAACCCTAACAGCAAATTCAATGAATTGTCTCGTTTTATTCAGATGTCGAGTCTGACTCAGTTCTTATCAAATTAATAACTGACTTTCAGATAATGCGATGGCACAGTGCCTAAAATAGTGCAAGAAATACACGCAGAGACCCTTATAGTGGCTCCTTAAAGTCGAAATTTCCAAGAACTGACAAACATGATTGTCTAGGGTTAAAGATCAGATTAAATGACCTTGTTATATATGATTACAAGTAGTTTATCTTAATATCTTAAATTCACGAAGCCCCTAATGTGACATACGCAAATGCAATAAAGCAATTCCCTGTTCGAAGTAGCTGTTGTTGTATGGTATTTGGCAAGGCTTTTTTTTTTTTTTTTTTTTTTCAACGGAGATATTGAATCTATGTGAAGTCGAACGAGAAAAAAATCTATGTGAATATTTGCCACGTGAAGAAAACAAAGGGAGGCAACTAGTTAATACAAGAATGCTACCATTCATGTACATACCTTTTATAAGTAAAATTAGTTCCGGTAGACCAATATCACTCACACTTTTGATGATTTGGGTGCTGTCTCACTGATAGAAATATACAACACTTATGTATTTCTATATTTCCGAAGAGGTAGCACATTTAACACGTTTGTTATACAATTTGTTTTCATTGTACATAATTTGCTATTTTAGTGCGTACCCTATAAATTAGATAAAATATTTCGTTTGAGTATATATTGTCGTGTCTATTTCGTTACATCGGGGTGTTTTTTGTTTTAAAGCAGCTCGTTCACAGATGGTCATTGACTAAGAATTTGATTTTTAACTGCATGTGTGTATTACATCTAACAATACCCATCTACAGACACATGGTTACCCGATGCAAACATCCGTGATTGTCGGGAAAAATGGATGGCTTCCCCATCACAGGCAATACCGCCACAGACGGTATTGAAACTATATTTAGCATTATAAAGCCTATATTTATTAGAGTTTCTATTTTTATTTACAGTCACTTTGCTGGGCGCTAACTTCATAGGCTGAGATACGTAGACAGAGAATGTTGGGATACGTATTCTTACAAAAGCTGCGTAACGAAATGCGTTACCCTTAATGTGACCACACTTGAGGAATGGTTGTTTAAACAAACATATAATATATATTAATATATATTATATATATATATCATATATTATATAAAGGGTTTAGCTGACAGTGTTGTATTTATGAATAGTTAAAATGATTTGTGTATTGATAAATGATATTATATTATATTGTATTGAAATGATGATGTACTTTGTACAAATCTAAATAAAATTTTCTGTCTGTCTGTCAGAAAACAAAGACTTCACCAAAATTAATGAGGGAGAGCTGAAAATCTTTTTATCATTTTTTTTTTTATTTTTTTTTCTCTAAATTTCTACCGATCATCTGTGAACGACCTGCTGTAAAGAAATGTTATTTATTTGTTCCAACAAAACACTTGTGCAGCAGAATTAAAATACAAATAAGTATTGCCATGTTAAGATTGTTTGCTATCTTTTAACAATCAGTATAAAATAATTTACCAGCTATTTTACCTCAGAAATAAGAGCGCTCATTAGCAAGTTCCCCTTTCTTTTTCATTTTTCCGCTTAGTTTATTTTAGTTCTTGTTGCAGATTTTTTTTCTCCCTCTGAAAAAAAGGTCTTTTGCTTGTTTTTCTTTTTAACAATTTTACTTTTACTGTTTCTTCCTCGGCTAAGCTAAAATGAAATGCATTAAAAATTAGAATCAAACTGATCCCAACAATCCATGTATTTGAATACGTTGTCGTTTAAAGACACGTGCAACACTACCGCGGTATCGGGGACAAGTAGCGTGATACCACAGAAATCTTACTGTATTATTTTAAGTATTAGACTAAACAAGTGGTATGCTAAAAATCACAGAAATCCGCAATGTATTATGATGTATTAAGATGATAATGATAATTAACAAGTGGTATGATTCCACAGAATCCCTTATTGTATGATAATAATAATATTTTCTCATAAGAATCAACAAAATTTTTAATGATAAAATAATTACATGTATAAATAAATTGAACAATATCACAGAAAACAGCTTTTCGTAATGATAATAATGATAAAATAATTATAAATAAATTGAACAATATCACAAGAAATTTTTATTGCATAAATAAAGTTAAACATATTTTTCTACTTCAAAGTAGTATAAAATAAAGCCCTCTGTCTCGATGGATATTTAATTCCCTCTTATTGTCCTGAAGGACTCTCCAACACCTAGCTTGAGCCCTACTAAACATTTGGCATTTTTACGCGATCATGTTTCCCACCCTACCAACAAAATGTAAGCCATCCACCATATTGTAAATGGATAATTGAAAGGTTTAAACATGTTTTCCCTTTAAGACCCATATTTTTAACAGCCGGATCTACGTTTCAGCATCATCATTAGTTGTAGTAGTAGTAAAAGTAAAGTAGTAGTAGTACGAGTAGTTTGCGCCAAATATACGGCATGAAAATGTCCCCCCGTCATGACCATTTAAATACTGGTTTACATGAAAAACACACAGTGATTGTATAAGGCAAGCGTGGATTGGATAAAACATGTTAAGGACAAAGTTTAAAAAAATAAATGTCAATACATGCGCTGAACAGAACTTCTTACATATGAACTATATGAATTATATTTTTGAACATTGGAATTTTGTAATGACATGATTTTTTGCTTTTTCTTTTAAGTAAACCATGCACATAAGTAGATATGTTGTTTTATTATTGTTGTTGTTATTGTTGTTGTTGTTGTTGTTTGGGAGATTTTGAGAGTTGGGTTGTTGTTATTGTTTTGTTTTTTCCTAAACTCAACTGAATCATTCCTGCTGGAAGAAAAGTGTATACCCTTGTATTTTTAAAATTAAGGTCCGTGGATATATGGCTTTACTTTTTTTTCGCTGACAAAGTCAATACTCGCACCGTTATAAGACTATATTAAACATTAGCTTAGATTTACGTATTTAATTACATGTATAACATATCATCAATGTGTATGTTGTAATTTAATTGTATTAATCAAATGTATAACAAGAATACTCTCATCTCAGTTTCCATCAACAGACCGCGAAAGTGCTATAAACAGTTTAAATATCGTAAAATTTGGATAACTCGGACTTAATGCTGTCTTATCTGAAATTTAGTGTGTAACATTTTTATCACACCCATAATTTAATATGTTGATCTTCGCCAGTATTTCGAACACTCAACCTCACACTTTGCATCCTTTTATTACACACTCGATCCTTTTGGCATCATTTTTTTATTGGTCGGTGTTTAACGAAGAAATTAAAAACCGCAATTTGCAAATTTGAAGCAATTATGTCTATTGCCATAATTTTATTAAGTCAGCAATATCCATGACCTTAACAAAATCTAGTGAATACAGCTGTTCCACTATAGACCCCCCCCCCCTCCCCCTCTCCCTCATTCATTTATATATATCTCAGCGAACTTATTTCCCAAGCTATTTCAGAAGCACCCGAAATCTACACTCGTTTCATATTCAGATTACATAAATAGTCATTTTCAACTGTTATTTTCGAAATTTCGAAAATACATCGCATACGTTATCCAATACGTTCAGTTTATAGTAAAACTCCGTCAAACCTATTTTCATCAGCTTTTAATGTCAAAATATTTGCAATTATGTGCCACTTTGTTTGCATTTACAGTTTTCCTTTTCAGCCTGTGAATTTAGAATTAGCGTTTTTAAAAACACACGTTACGATAACGACAAAATGCCCGCAAAATCGCATTTTAATATCAGCATTTTTTTCCCACTGTGATTTGGTTTCGATTAAAGAAAGACATATGTAGATTCTTAGAAAGTCAAGAATAATTGATATAAGGGTTCTAGAACTCTAACCTCCAATTGAAACATCCATGAATAGGCTAAAATATTGCCAACTGTTTTGTAGCTGAGCGTTTTTATCTGTAACTTTATTCCTAAATTTTTTTTCCTTATTTATTTAGAAGGTGTGACCAAAAAAAACACAAAAAAAACCACAAAAAAAACACAGCTTTTTCGAACCGTCATAACCCGAATGCTAGGGGGAAAAGTAAGGAACGGTACAGAAAAATAGAGTCGGTCGGGTAAGTATAGAAACAAGTAACTTATTTTTTAATTACGCCAAACTACTGTGGAGATATGTATATATAATGATGGAGTTTATTGATGACTTGTGTGCTTTCTACTTTCTTAAAAAAAAAAGAAGAAAATAAATAAATAAATAAACACGTGACAACCCGAATGCTAAGAAAAAAGTTTAGGGTCGGTACAGAAAAAAAGGTCGGTGGAGTTAGTGGAAACAAGTATTTTTTATTACGCCTAAAAATGCGTTTCTCGTTGTCAGTCCTGTTACTGTAAAATCAGAGATTTTAATTAGATTTTAATGTAGCTGCCTGTTATGATACATAGAATTTTCTATCCAAGTTTTGGTAAACAATTTACATTTTTTATTATATAAAACTTTTACGTTCATTCGTTTTTCTTTTTCGGCGCTAACTTGACATAGCGGTTCAAAATTAAAAAAAAAACAAAAAAAAAAACAAACAAAAAACATCATAACTTAAGTTAAAGATGGTAAAAATCATTAAATTTTTCTCTTGTTGTATTATGCGTTATACTTTGAGTATATTTTATTGTTTTTGTAATTCTTAATCTCATATGTTAGAGTCTTAGAACCTTAAATACAGTTTGATGTTTGTAAACTCATTTTAAGTTTCGAGAAATGACCCAACATCAAAATCGTGAGTTTTACTTGTCCATATGATGCGACCCGTTTTCAAAATTGATTTATTGCAAAATAAAAGTAAGAAGGTTATTTTACAACAATAGGTCAAACACCTAATAGTGATTTATGACAAATAGATATATATCTCTGTAATAAACAGTAACCACGGGAAAGTTCCATCCGCTACAAAATCGGTGACGTTAAATTTCGCGACATTGATTACAGCGCCCCCTATCGGGACACCAGACGACACCTGGATTTCGGCGTGAGAGGTTGGAAAAGTGACAGTAGCCTACAACCATGCATTTGAGTGCTGCTTTGTTTTCAGCTTGTTTTCTCGCTGTTTCTGGGACATACGTCAGTACAGGTGGACCCAAGGGAACCCTTAGTGATGAATGGTTAATGAAGGCGTCGTCGTCGTCGTCTGCCACGGTTGGCAAAGTCGTCGGCAAATATAGATTCAAGCTCATATCTGAGGTAACTGACAAAAAAACAGTGTATAGGCACGTAACGATTTAACTTTAGGAAAACAAGAAATATCTTAAAAAAAGATATTCGGCGTAGGATGAAAGAAAAACGATATTTCCTGTCTTCTAGAACATTCCCAGGAAAAGCGCGCGAAAGACCGACGCACAACAAATTTAGTACGCTCTAGAAATAGTTCAGTATTTTTTCTATGAAATATACTTATTTATAGACGGTAATACAAAAAATTATATCTGTAAATAGGCTTGTTTGATATTTGTTCATATCATTATTGCATATGACAATTATGATATAAAAGCGTTATTAGTTGTTTTGGTTTTGGCGAATTAATTTTCAATGAGAGCATCTCGGCAGGCTGGAAGAATTCAATATACATAGTAATTAAGGGGTTTCATGTCATAACACGGTGGATTCTTTTTTGTTGTTTTAAATCATTTTCACAAAGTAGCATTCCTCAATTGATGGAAAAGGATTGTATTTAACTTACTGAAATCACTTTCATGTTTACATCAAAAAGAAAAGTAATAACACCAAGCTGAATGATATATACAAGCTGCACCCCTTATTTACAGTAATTTTATAGTCCATAACGATGCGTTAACCAATAACAGGAGTCCTTTTATTCAGCTTAGAATTATTTACCGCTGTTAGCGTACATTTGATTGGTTTAAATTGTGAGTTGAAATCGAAATTATACAGCTACGCCGAAAAAATTATTGGAATAAACCCATAAGTAATCATAAGATATATCAACTTCATTTTATTAAAATAAATTTTAAGCAAGTTCGAATCACTCATCTTTTAGATCGAGGTATTGGACGCCGAAGCTGCATTTGTTTAAGCAAACAATTAAAAGTATCGGTATATCTGTAATATTAAAAATATTTAAAATCTTCCTTTGTAACAAAAGATTGTTTAAAACTGCGTTTTCTTAGTTTTTTTAAAAAAAAAAAAAAAAAAAAAAAAAAATACATGTAAAATTTAGTTATGCGTATTGATAAGCAAAAACAAAAAAAATCGTACACTTGGAAATTAGTTGAATAAGATTTTATGTATATATATTTAAGATATATGATGTAGACTATAACATGGTAAGGTTAGTTTAGATGTACATGCAGTTTACTGCATGCCAAAAAAGGAAATGTTACATTTTCACAAAGTATCTACGATCAGAGACGATGATTTTTTATTTCAGGTTTTGCCTGGATACTTTGTCTTAAAAAGGAATGACATGCCTCGGGAACAAGACAATAAAGAAACTCAGCAACGAGATGTTGCGGGAATACAGAACGATTTACAGGTTTCAAAGCCTTCCAAGTTTAGATAATTATTTAAATCTAATGCATCTATATATGCCTTTATATTTTTTTTATTAAAATTTCATAGCTAGAGTAAAAATAAAGTATCGCCTTGTATCCCCAGGTTTATTAAGGATCTCCCACTCTAACATTCATGGTTTTAAATTGCATAAAATATTTTTATTTCTAAATCTGCATCATATGAGAAGTTTGTATGCAAAGTTTTAAAAAGTTTCTCAAAATGTTATTTTTTCATACCCACTGTCGGTATGATGCTTAATTAATTCCTTTGTAAAAGAAAATAGAAAACTGCATTGTTTTTAATGAAATAGACTCAATCTTGGCTTTCTGAAAGGTCTGATAATTAAGATATAAAAGACTGAGAAATGAAATTAGATCAAACTGAGCATAAAAATGTGTATGTATTCAAGAAAGCAAAATCTGGAGATCAATACAGGAAATTCCGTTTATCACGATCTCCTAGAAATCTGACTATCCGAAGTTCGTTAGATGTAAAGTTTGTTGTATATTTTATATATTTCTATATATTTTTTTTTTATTTTATTGTATATATATATTTTTTTAATTGTCGACAACATTACTTTTACCATCTCTTCACATTCTGAAGGTTGGTAACTTGCAACAGCTGCGTTACTTAAATCGAACTACAAAAGGTGTAACGGGGAACCAAAAAACCAGAAATGTTGATATCACTGACAGTTTCTGGGACGATATGTGGCATGCGGTATGTATTTTTATATATGTCTTTTGAGATTATTGGAATATAGAATATGTCTACTGTTATGTGACCTGTCTAACACTACCCGCAAAAATGTTTCACTAAGAAAAAGTATTGACTAGGCCAGTCACACGTAGTGCTATATACTTTCGAAGACGGGGAGTTTTGTGTTACCTCGAGCTGAGGTCTGATAAATGTTTCAAGGCAAAATTACGGTACAAAATTGTGAAACCTATGTACGAAATGACAGATTTTTATGGTACAAAGAGGTTAGCATGATACACAATTACTAGGTAACCAGTGGTCTCGGGTTAGATACTGAGTTATATTTTGTTGTACACATAAATGATAACTGTACGATTCGTTATTTCTTGTTACAGGCGTTTGAGCGTTGTTTTTTTTCTAATGGACAGATTTTTCTAAAAATGTGCATATAAGTACTTTATCTTTTTTAAGACTTTATCTAAAAGATATATGAAATAAAAATAGGGGGTCACCATGCTTGTTTTAGAGATCAAGCTTTGGTAGAGCATCACTATTTGCTAAAATTTGTTGAAAAAAACATGACATTAAGAAATAAGAAAGGTTTCGTTTCTAAATACTGTAACAGCATATTAAAATGATACTTTTAAAATATTTTATCACCATTTGTAATTTATAATGTATTCTAAAAGTTACAGATAAAAATACTGTCAAATATGCATTGAAAATACAAATCGGGCATAATTTGCGCCCGGACCAAAGTTTATACAAAACTATCCCAAAACTGTGAATTTTATATATATTTTTCTAATTAAAAATTTTTCAACGGACTGATTTTCTTTATTTTTTTCAGAGTCAATTTCCAGATATAAATGCTTTATGAAAATGTAAAAAAATACTTACCTCACCAGATTTGTTTTTTTTAACTAAAACTGCTTTTTTATTGAAATTTTAACCAAATTTGCATAAAACCAATTAAATGTGACTGTTTGTATCTTCAAAACTTGGCAAGTATACTTTATGTATGATATTCCTATTACACGAATCTTAAAATTTGGGCTTTCTTCTATTATTCAACTTAAAATAAATGAGAAATTAAAAAATTATATTTTACCAAAATCAAAATCAGCTGAAACGTCCTTAAGTGGAATAAACAAAATATTTTCAGTGAGGTTATTTTTGGTGTCTTGAGTTTTTTCCTAAATAACTTTAATGTCGAGCAGTTAACTTTGAAGTTAAAATATTATGCCCTTTTATATTTGCTCGTAAACGCATAAGACCTACTCGTAATACCAAGATACGCATTTTATAATGAAAAGCACGAAAGTCAGTATCCAAGCATGGGTCTTTACGGTGCATGGTCGAAGGGATACAGCGGTGCCGGGGTCCATGTCTCTGTACTTGATGATGGCGTGGAACCAGACCATCCGGATTTGGCCGGAAATTACGTAAGTTTTAAAGACAATCTATGGTATTCTAATGACAGCGTACTCAGCTTCAAAAGGAAATGTGACCTCAGGTTTTCGTAAATTCAATCGCAGTGTTTCTTTCAGAAATAATTAGTGAATTAACCTTCCTTTTTTATTTTGTTGGTTGGTTCTCTTTGGCACCAAACCCCTCATATAAAACATTTCATGGAAATAGCGATACGTTCGAAATACAAACCCTGTCATACAACACTCAACCATTTCACAACAACCGTATTGCGAACTGATGAAATTGTGTTCTTACAGTGAGATAAAGTCCAATTCACCCGCAGCACGAGTGATTTAGGTCTGCCGGAACTACTTTCTTTTTACTTATAAAGGAATGAAGTATTTCAGTCAATGAGGCATATTCCATATCTACTTAAAGGCATATGTGCACAATGTAGTTATTTTCTCTATAGACGAAGAAGGAAAATTAAAACTAGCCATGATAATTTTCCAAAAGTTAAAAAATTATAGTATAAACAAATTTATGAAAATTTGGGGTCTAAATTTTGAGTTATCTGCCTCTGAAAGTGAGTTTTTTGCTCTTTTATGTAATTTTTAAGGGCAGATAACTCAAAATGAAGACCATCGATACCTTATTTTATTTCATATTATTGTTTGTTGTTTCATTTCCAGTCATTATGCAAAGTTAAAACAATTATGTTCAACAGATTTTTCACTTAGCTTCAGCAAACTGCGGTTTTTTTTTCTTGAAAAAAAAATCAGAAACTTTCTATATATTCGCGTTGCGACTATAGTATATAAAATCCGTTGCATAGCATTTCTAAAACTTTAATACAGTGACAAAGAATATAGTACCAAATATCGAGTTGAAATTAAATCAATTGTTGATAGCCCATAATACTGAGTTATCTGCCCTTAAAATGGCCGAAAAGAGCACACAAAAAAACTCACTTTCAAGGGCAGATAACTCAAAATTAGAACGGACCCAATATTTTCCCATAAATGTATTTCTAGTGTAATATCTATAATCATGCAAAGTTTTAGAAAGTTATCATGGCTAGTTTTAATTTTCCTTCCTTATCTATATAGAAAATAATTGCATTGTGCACGTATGCCTTTACAATATGTATTTCAAATATAGACATTACACTTTACGAAAATAGCGTTTACACGTGCAATGTGACCTACAGTTGCCGGGTTCATTTGTCTGGAACAAGGACTTCATCAAAATTAACGAGGGAGAATAGGAAAAAAAAAACGATCATCTGTGAGCAAGCTGCTTTAAGAAGACGGCATGCACATGTAAAGTCACGACAGCATGAATGCACACTTCCTGTTGCAACTGAGTTTGCATTTTGGGGTTCAGGTGTTAATGAAATATCAGTGCATATTTAAAAATTAATGTAAAACTAAATCTATTCGTGTGTAGGATCAGAGAACCAGGTTAATTACGCAGGTGACATCTTTGTCGACATGTCTGTTAAGATATGTGAGAGCATGAAATATTTAGATTTCAAATCAGTTAATTATTGTAAACATGATAACACTTTGAGTGCACAATTCAAATACGTCTAAAGCAGATCTACTTTAAATCCTGTAAATATTAAAAGCTAAATTGACCTTTCTAAATATTAATATATAATTATATACCAGACAGAATCTGTCCTTTGATTTAATTTTTCTATTTGCTTTCAGTAAAGGATAGTTCAACATCGGAGTTCTGTCTAAGCAAATGTCTCATGATGTATGTTGTTGTTGTTGTTGTTTTGGAGTTTACTGTTTCGGTCATATAGGGACAGACTGATGAAGTCCCCGAAAGGATATAACCATTGAGCTGGTATACTTGTTGGCATGACAAAAGCCGAATGACCATAGCCAGGACGTATGTGCAGAATTGATTTTTAGTTGTGCGTGACGTCAGTCACTCCAACTATAGTACTACGTATTCAACCCAGGTTCTCCTAGATTTAAAACCGAATAACCTCTCAATAGTGTATGACTGAACAATTATAGTATATATCTCTACAACATAAGTATACTAGAATTAAGTAAAAATGCTGAAAAACCAATGCTGTGTGAAAAATAAATACTTACAGGCTACAAAAAATCGCCTGTGACATGAAAACATTATAGGACTTATTTTTCTATGCTGATGTAACTGCATTCGAATGATGTAACTGTTTTTTAATCACGTGATCACTTTACCAAGCGCACGAAT
>CM037786.1:37590829-37614131 GCA_021229015.1 Solen grandis | reverse complement strand
TTCGCCCCCTGACAGTCCTATATTAAACAGAATTCTTAAAAAGATATTCGGCTAGGATGAAAGAAAACGAGATTTTCATTCATGCATAAATATATTTTAATTAAGAAACTTATAAATGGAAATATATGCAAAACACATTTCAAAGACTCTAATGTTATGATAGGTTATAAAAGCATTGTTGTAAATAATTGTAAAAAAACATGTCTAATTTTGGTAGTGAACAATGTTTATTTTGCAAATAAGAAAATAGTCCACGAGATGTGTACAACAACAGGAATGTAGCAAAAAAAAAAGTACAATTTAAAAATAATGTCTATATATATTCAAAACAAAATGTACAGTAAAGAATGACTAGACTATTATACAAAAGACACGACTGACCATTGTCGTAAACAGGCTTACCTGCACCATAAAAAATTGAAAATTAAAAAAAAATTTAAAAAGATTACCAACTAAAACCTAATTTTAGTTCTAGGCTGATCATGTAATGAGCAGTTATCTGCTCGTTGTAGTTAGGACATACAATTTTTTCTTCACCTTTATTTTATTTCTTACTGACAAAAGCTTGTTCAGGTCTGATTTTATCAGTTGTAAACTTTAACAAAATAGTTTATACAGGCATATCAGGCCCGGATCCAGAAATTTTCTGCTGGGGGGGGGGGGGGGGCCAAAATCCGAATGTGATATGAGTGGTAGGGGGGTTCGGGGGCATGTTCCCCCGGAAAAAAAAGGTTTTTAGTGTGATGGAGATGCATTCTGAAGGGTATCTGGGGATAATAGTGAAGTTTTTTGTTGTTGTTTTTGTTTAAATCCGATATATTTGAAACTTGAAGGCCTAGGTCCCACTGGGAAAAAAAATCGGTGATGTGGAAATTAACATTTTTTTTCTACCGATGGCTCCTGATGTTTGAGCCAAAAAAAGACTGAGCAGTCCGTTGAAAAATGACAATTATTAGGCTTCGGGATTGGTCCGTTGAACATTCACTGTTGTTTCGGCTATGACACAATAGCCTTGAGTCCCGATGTTCGGAAAAGCACCGGGGACCTCCTCCGATGATCGGCGAAGGTGCCCCGGAGTTTCACTGAGTTTGTAACATCATCGGGGGAATATCCCCGTAGATTGGGGGATCTTGGGAACCATCCTACGTGTCTCGGGGAAGATTATTGAGAGTATGAAAATTTGATGGTGGAGTTAAGCGACAATGTCAAGAGAAGACTTTTGGGGGGTTTAAGGGGATGCCCTAAGCAATGTCCAATGGCCTTTTTGACCGTCTCAGTCTAAGACTGGCCAAAACAGAAACTAATTTCTGGGTGCGCTTTTCAACCCTTGCCATTTTTTTTTTTTTTTTTTTTTTTTTAAGATCGGGAATGTGTCACAGAAAGGCCGCCTAATATCGCCGAATGCCCCCCTGATACTTCGGCGAGACATCACAGACGCATCGGGGATTCATCGGAGGAAAAAATATCGCGGAAGCTCCGTGAATGCTGACCGGAGCTTCTCTGCGGATATTTCCCCGGCTTGTTTTCCCGATAAAACATCGAGAACACATCGGGACAATTTCAATGAATTTTTTTTTGCAGTACACCGTAGGCCTCCCGATGACTCCACATGGCTCGCGACACTATTTCCATCGGGAGTACGTATGCATCCCATCCCCGAGGCAAAAAAAAAAAAAATGCCAAGTGGGACCGAGCCTTAAGCATTGAGCGATATAATGTTATCTTTTACAAAGTCATGTTATTCAATAACTGCTGTGCAATCGTATAAATCAGATTACAATTGCATTTACAGGCCCCGATCAAAAATAAATTAAATAAAAATAACGGTGGGGGAGATGGAAGCGCTGGTGGTGGTGGGGGGGGGGGCACTGATATTACTGAAAGGGCATTACTTCTTCCGGGTAAAAAATACGGGCTTATCTTGTATTTTCATTCACAAACTGGCATAAAATATTTAATAAGGGTTTCTTGAAACCCCACAAAAAGTGACTTGTGATCATTAGTTTTTGACTCAACAGTGTAAAAGACAGTTTTGTCAAAGACTGAGGAAAAAAAAACAACAATTTTCACGTTAAACATAATCATTTTGTCAAAATTGTGGAAGGGAATAGGTTTGACCTTAATGATATTGGCTGTCAAATTGTCGATCTGGAAGCAGTCTTCATACAGAAATTCTCAGAAAAAAATCAGGCGCACGTTATAGGGTAGTAGTGGGCCCCTTTTGTTATTATTTTTTTTGTACATTTTTAGTTTTAGTTGAAACATTTTGGTTTTTCTAAGTGTTTAATCAGTGACAAAACAAACAATATATGTTGATATTTAATATAAAATCTTTAATATCCGTTTTATTTTGCACATAAATTGTGTATTCTGTGCATTAGTATTCATTGACTTATCAGTAACATTGAACAATAACTGATTACCTGGATTTGATTTGAATTAGTAATCATAACCTACACATACATTGTCCCAAAATACGGCAGTTAACAATTTTCAAATTCTTTCATTTCTTAATTATATTCATAAATCTAAAATACACATATTTTATAATAATTATTATTATTTTATTCGTAAATAATAAGAAAAGTGAACATGATGATGTATAGACCTACTTTTTATATTTATATATTGAGAGAGTTAGTTAAGAAGAATTTTGTAATAGTCATTTCTAGATATTTAACTGCTTCGTTTAAATAATACTTACAAGTTATGTAAAATAGTATAGCTGATGACATTTAGAAACACAACCCATTTCTGATAAATTTAATTTACATGGCTAGCGATAGGTATGCATCTTCCCCGCAGAATAGCTTTTTAATTTTTTTCCAAAACATTTTTTCATACTTGAAAGTTCATCAACCTGGCAGTTAAATTGCCGCTTTTAATTCAAGATTTAAAATTTTATAGATGTAGAGGAAAGTGAATTTAAAATTTCGTTGATTAGATTTAGTCAAAGTTATTTGTTAAATCAATAACTTCTTTGGGCTCTAGTGAAAATATTTCGATAGCAATTACATTTTAATGTCCAACTTAGTTGTTGTTTTTAGTGGCTAATTTTATACTAATCGATTTTTATGCTATTTCCTAAACATCACCTGTCTAGAATAGTTTTACTGATATAAAGTTTTTGTAATTGCCTATTTTTCTTCAATCATTAGACCGCTCGGCAGAGAGAAACAAATCTAATGGTAATACTGCCAAGAAATATACTCGGAAACACAAACCATGGTTTAATACAGACTGCAAGATATCTAGGTCAACGTTTCATAAAGCTAAAAGTGAATATAAAAAATATAAAACAGAGAGAAATAAAGAAAATTTAAAAATACAAAATAAAAATTATAAATATAAGTTGAGAAGTTCTTATAGAGAATATCAATTATCCAATGCAAGTAAAATAAAGAAACTAAGTAAATCAAATCCAAGACAATTCTGGAATTTTTATGAAATAAAAAAGAAAATTATCAGAACCAGATACAAGTGTATTAAATGAGAATATATCTGTTAAAGAAATAGAGCATGCAGTTAATAAATTAAAGAATAATAAATCATGCGGAATAGATTATATATTAAATGAACATATCAAAACTACATTTGAAATTATGAAATCTATTTACCATAAATTATTTAACATAATATTTAGCTCTGGTATCATTCCAGACAACTGGACGGTTGGAATAATAAATCCCATTTATAAAAACAAAGGTGATCAATCAGACCCAGGAAATTATAGACCAATTACACTCCTTAGTTGCTAAGGAAAGTTATTCACGACAATATTAAATAATCGTCTGATAAAATATGTTATTGAGCAGTTATCAAGCAGGTTTTAGACAAAACTATTCAACAATTGATAACATATTTATACTGAATATGCTAATAGATTTATTAAATAACTGTAAAAAAACAATTTTTTGTGCTTTCATTGATTTAAAAGGTGCGTTTGATTCGATATCTAGGGCTCTTTTATGGTCAAAACTAAATCACTACAATATAAAAGGAAATTTTTTCAAGGTTGTAAAAAATATGTACGATAAAGCCAAAAGTTGTGTCCGTGTAAACGGTGTTAACTCTCAATACTTTCCATGTGCTATAGGTGTAAGACAAGGTGAAAGTCTTTCTCCTTTGCTATTCTCGCTGTATGTTAATGATTTACACGACTATTTTTTTAATAATGATTATGTCAATGTTTTGGAAGTTTCAAAACATGAAAACGACTCAACATTAATAGAGTTTTTGAAGTTGTTTGTTTTATTATACGCCGATGACACTGTATTAATTTCCGAATCAGTATATGATTTACAAAGAGCATTAGACTGTTATGGAGAATTATGTAAGAAATGGAAACTATCAGTAAATACATCGAAAACAAAAGTACTCATATTAAGTAAAAGTAATCGTACAAATCATGAATTCAAAATTTATCAAGATAAACTTGAAACTGTAACTGAGTATAAATATCTAGGTATACTATTTAGTAGAAATGCTTCATTTGTTAAATGTAAGCAACATATTGCCCAACAAGCCACTAAAGCAATGTACTGTTTATTAAAAAGGGCTAAGAGTTTGTGTTTAAGTATCGATATTCAAATAGAATTATTTCATAAAATGATAAAACCAATATTACTTTATGGATGTGAATGCTGGGGATATGGTAATAATAATATAATAGAAAAAGTACAACTTAAATTTTTGAAACATATTCTAAATGTCAAATCAAGTACGCCTAATTGCATAGTTTACGGCGAAACAGGTGTAAAACCATTACAAATAGATATAGACACACGCATGATAGCCTTTTGGTCTTCTTTGATTTTACCAAGCAAGACTAAATTCTCTGTCTCTATGTATAATATAGTTTTGAGTAATTTTTTGTTTTGTGTTAATTTAAAAAAATCATCTTTTAAATGGATAAAACATAAAAAAAATATATTTTCCCTACTAAACAGTGGCTCTTTCACATTTTGGTGAGCCTTCCAGCTGGCTTGCGGAAGGTCGGTGGTTCTACCCGGGTACCTCTGTGTACTCGGGGTCTTCCTCCACCTGTAATTAGCTGGACGTCGCTATATGATTGAAATACTATCGCAGTGACGGTAAACCCCAATACAACAACAACAACATTTTGGTGATCTGTTTAAATGACAGCCCTCGACACTTCCGTTGTAGAGTAGTAGAGCCCTCGACCAAAATAGGGCTGAAAAGGGTAAGCATATTTTATAAATAAATGTGAAAGAGTCCTCGCAGATGTGAAACGTGAAACATGAAGAGATATAAATGAACAATTCAAAATTCAAAACCTTTCATGAAAGTAACTCTTTATCAATTCACGCAATTTAGTCTATACATGAATATTAATCGGTATAATTCCACATTATTAACACTTATTGAATGATGGTGTTGGCTCTATTACATTTACGAGGGCTCTTTCACATTGCCGATGGCGCCAGCACCTTGTCGATGGCTCGATCACATTAAAAAAATGTAAGTAATTTATTTTTTAAACGAGCTCTGTGAACTATTTTGGTGTTGAGCCAAAGGGGAGGTTGGGACAATGTCACATGCACGATTAAGTCGGCCAACATCTACTTCACGGTAGAGTAATCCCCCAAGATGTGTCCCTTCGTAAAAGAAAACACACGAGTTGATATTTAGTAAAGGTTCTAGCAACGTCATTTTGGGGATATTTCTTATCGAAACTGCATCCAACGTAATGAGAAACATGTTCTACGTTGCACGACATTCTTCGAGTTTTGAAAAACAAGCATGTTCTTTAAAACGGATATTTTTATAAAATGTGCTTACCTTTTTCAGTCTGGTTTTGGTCGAGGGCTCTCATTTAAGCAGATCACCAAAACGTGAAAGAGCCACCATTGAATGAGCTTGCAGAAAAAACAATATTTGAGGTAATGTTAAGAGTAAAGTTAAATGGATAGTAGCATGATGGTAAATCTTCCTAAACTCTACAAGTCCATATACATGTATGATAGAGATACAAATTAGGATATTATTTTTTGTTTACTTTTGCATCTTTGAGCGCTGTGCGTGAATCATGAAGCTGTTCTGCGTCTTCAAATTTTTTAGTGCCTGATTATTAACAATCACACAGTATGTACAAACTATTTAATCATTCATGAGCTATTCCTTAATGACATCACAAACGAAGATTAACTCAAGTTTCCTAGATTTATATAAGAAATATCTAGCTTAATCTATTTGCATTACTGGATATTGTTTATTTATTTACTTTGAAGTTTAGGTGCTTACCTTGCGATACAAACGTTGGTATGTCGCGACCGTGGACCAAACCCTATACCTCTTTTACAGGATGAACGCTTCTACCACTTTTCCACTTAAACATCTTTACTTCTTGTATAGTTCGTCATAGATCTTTTTCAGACACAACCTTCGTTATGTCAAGCTAGTTTGTTTACGGATTTAACGTCCAACTGCAGTATTTCAGTCAAAGGGACTATGTCTTGCAGTATCATGCTGTAGGCTATGGAGGCTATTCGTTGCCAAAAATCCAGTCTTGTTGATCTGAGTTGAACAATTTATTCTTCCGACAAAATACCAATTCATTTGAATTTCTTAGTATTTAAACTCCAGAGATACATTCTTGGATTGAATTTGCCGATGCAACATTGTAAATACGTATTTCAACAAAATGCATTTTGATAAACTACAAAACGCCTTCTTACTTTAACACTCGCAACTTTACATTGTCTGACCATCATGATTCGGCTCAGCTTAATCCAGGTTTACACGTTTGCAGTGTTGATAAATAAGCTCCGCCCATTTTCCCGCCCACTACATCATCGTAAATAAACGTAATTGTCCGCTCACTTTCGGTATTTTCCGACAACGACTGGCAAATCTCCACGCAGTTGCAGCGTGTAGGTCTACACATTCAAGGTAAATGCATTATGAGAATTAAACAGTATCATAATTATTTACTAAGCATCTTGTGTTTCAGTTTCATGAGTGCCATTGTATGCAAGTATTGAATCAACATCAGAAGATATAAAAAAAAAAGATTAATTTTTTAAACGTACCCCACCTACATTGTAAAGCCAGCAATATAAGCGCAGCATGGCGTAAATTTATATTTAGATTTTTATATCCCTGGTCAGGATTTTAACTTTGATGTTTTTTTAGTCGAGCCACCAAAGCCACATGATATGAGAATCCACTTCACCACAATTGAGCTTTTTTCAAAATTTAATATCTAGCCACTGCCATTACTGGTGTTGTGAATTCGCGCTCAATGCCACTTTCATAAAAAAAAGTCGATTTTTTTTATTCACAATTTTCAGTTTTCAATTTTTGCTACAGATAGATCTATACAATAATTTTTACAGGCCAAATTCTGGCTGCTGCCTTTCCCAATAATATTAAGTAACATTTAATTACTATATCACAGATATAACCTTAATAACATGCCTGGATAAGAAAAAAGAGGGAAAAAAATCTATTCAGTTTCTAATGTAAAGCTTTCATTTCTTAATATTCACTTATAACGTTAGTAAAATTAAAACCAAAATTATGAAGCTTAAATGTCTGTACATAGCAACTTCCCTTTCATAGATCTACATAACATTTTTCAACCATATTTTTTTTTCGTTTTCATTTTATCATGTATATATTAAAAGGGTCCAAAGGTAAGTATAACGATTAACAATTGATGTATATAAAATTATTGTATCTACAAAGTATCATTTTCAGACTCGGGTAAATACGACATCTTTCTGTACTGGTGTAAGAGTTACCTCTCTTTATTTTCCGCTCGTGAAATTTGGCTCCGCCTATAAATCTTCGCCTATTTCCGTGATACTGCCATATATGGAAGTTGCAAAATCGTCTACAAATGTTAATCGCGTAGAAATGTAAAAGTCAAGTATGCAGTTGTAAACCTGAGAGTGTTATCTGATGCGGCTCCATTCTCGAACGTCGTGATGTACGGCGTAAAACGTGTCGTGTATGTCGTTGTACATTTCGTAAATTTGAGTTTGAAAAATTATAAATATTATTTGCATTTTATCTTAGCTGCATGTTACCAAATTACATTCTAGAAGTAAAAACGTTACTAGTTAAATCAAGATAATCAAAACGCACAATACGAGCACAATATGTACCTCTCGGAAAAACGTTTATACTTTTACAAATCTGTTTAGTTGAACCGAAGTATAAATTGTCATGATTACAAGGCTGGATTTTTGGCAACGAATAGCCTCCATAGTAGGCATGTAGCATGATACCATACCCTGTCATAATATCCTTCCGCCGTGCCAACCAGTCCTGGAATAAGCCTGATAACATGGGAAGCTTCCAGTACTATTTTTATCTATTTTGGAATGTCAAGGTCGGGATCGAGCCCATGACCTCCCGAGGTAGACGCTATAACCACTCGACCACCGAGGATGGTCTTATGAAAAGTCATTCGGAACACCTCACCCTTTTCCTAGCGAAAAAGTAGAAATGAGCGAGGTGTTCCGACTGATGATAAGTATGACAAGGGTAATATCTGGTACGAAAAGAAGGAGGACAAATGCATATGAAAAAGAAGATTGATAAATTATTTATTAGAGATGAAGTATGAATATATACAGCAAATATACACAAATAATATAACAGTGAAGGTAGTTCACTTCCAAGAAAAGAATATGTGTTTAAAAACATTTTAACACGTTGATTGTTTGTTTGAAGTGTGTGGCACTAAAACAAACTGTATGGCACTACAAAGTACATCCGAATTCTCTAGAAATATCCTGTTCTTTATTCGATTGCATCAAAATATCAGCGATCACACACAAACGCAGAGAGCAAGAGGGAGAGAGAGGGATTGCATTATTCATGTTGTTTTTTTTTTGTTTTTTTTTCCAATTAGAAGTTACAAATAACAATCAACTACTCATTTTTTAACGAATTTCAATTTCTTGAGAATTATCATAATATGTAAGTTTTGTTGATCCTGACAATAATTGTGTAAACAGTAACAATGGTTATGACTTTAATTTTAATGTGAAACAAAAGTTATCTCCCTTTATATTATGCTAACACACTGACAGTACAAACATGACACTAAATGATCCATAATTTAAATCTCTATTATGAACACAAGTTTGTTTTAGTTCTCATTATAGCCCCCATCCATATTAAGCCTGTTATGGGCGTGGTTTCAGGTTTATGCAAATGAGTCAAATTCATTTTTTTTTTCTTCAAAATTTAATCAAATGGCTTAGAGTCCTAATGTTGCATTAAGCACTTTCCTCATCAAATGGATCGTAAAGCTGTGAGGGCCAAACGACATAATTTTATTTGCAATATTCGTATTAGATTAACCAAGGACATATTATACTTGCTAGAGATGCTTCATTAGTTTAGGTCATACAATGCCATTCACAGCATTTTCAATGAATTGAATTTGGATATCCTGTATTGTCATTTTCGCAATCACTTACAATTTGTTACGTTGTAAATAACGCAACATAAAAATAGATAGATTTTACAAGGATACATTTCTGAGCATTTAACTGTTCAAAATAAAATTGTAACGTCTTAAAATGAAATAAAAATAAAACCAGATCAAACATTTGTACGATTTTTTCCGAAGCAAATATTTGTGGTTAAAAGTTGGTTAATATTAATGGATTATACAATTATATGGTGAAAGCCACGCCCAGAAATATGGAAGTAACAAGGCTGTACTAATCTATACATAATCACACTCATACAAACAGATTAATAAGACAATCTACGGAAGCAGATTTGAGTCACTTGTGTTGTCACATGGAGCTTCTACTCTCTTTTTCTTTTCACTCTAAGGCTTTTGCCACATGAAATATTAAGAAAAATGTCACATGCAGTCACCATATGTAACAAACACCCATTGTATAATAATGCTCTGTTTCAAACAGATGTCAACAATCATGTTACTTGGTTTCCATAGGCACGTAACTGTAAATGAGATAATAAAGTTGAACCTGTACCAGCGGCAATCCGTATTAAGCGGTCAACGTTCATTTAGCAGTCAGTTTTGACACATGTATTACCAACCTAGCATTTTGTTATATGTTTAATATTCATTTAGCGACAACCTTTGTTAAGCGGTCACTTTCTTTTGATCCCTTGAATGACTGCTTAAGACAGGTTTGACAGTATAAAGTTGTACTAGTGTACTGGTACATGTATACGATTTAAATTGATAGGTATGAAAGAGGTTAAAATATTTGTATGGAACTATTTCGACCTTGCCCTCTTCACATGCTGTAACTATATATCATTATAAACAAGTGTTTTTCTTTCTTTTTTTTTCAGATGATGGGGAATGGCCATTGATACTTTATTTTGAGGAGAAAAACACGTTGTTTTCTTTATTTTGGGAAAAGAGAAATACATGTATTTGTGAAAATAACAAACCGCTTGAATCTAATCAGTATTTGTGTCACCTGCTGTAAGCAGAAATGACAAATAGGGGTCACTTTTCCGTCACGCCTTAGCAGGTGGCACATGTGTTCCAAAGAACACTCTTGTGTTTTGTTGTTGTTGTTTTTTTTATAGTGAAAGACGCCCGTGAAAGACCCCTGATAAGTATTAACCAAAAAGAAAAAGAAAAACCTAATTAAGTTCCTGTTCAATCGCAGTTTCTCGAAAATAATCTGAACACGCGATAATAATAATAATAATAAATATACTTAACAATCTCTAGAAATTTGCAAAGTGTCTGTCACGTAAATATGGAAACATCAAGTAACAAGTATACGGATATTTACACCTTGGTATTTACAAATCACAATCGTAAAAGGACAAATACAGATACAATAGATCTAAATGATTTTAATCATTAACGACAAATGCATAGCAAAGTCTTGGTGAAAAACTATTTAAATCAAATATTAATAAGAGACAGTTAAAATAGTTTTGCATCAGACGATGTACATTTTTGTCACTGCTAACAGAAAAAACAGTCTTTGGTCTTTCAGCAATATGTAAATGCGATCAATTTATATTTCATAATTATATAAAATAACAACATTAACATTGGTCACGAGTTTATCATGATTCATAAGTAACAATGTTTGACTTTGTTAGAAATATCAACGAAATTAATTTATGTTAGTCACAACAATCCAAACTCCACGCAGTGATCTCCCTTGCACGTTCACTTTGCACAACTGTAATGGGAGGTAACTACTGCGTGGAGTTTGACAACTTAAAAGTTTTCGACAGTATACATGTAAACGGTATTATATGGTCTCAAATTTCAAGACAAATCCAGGACTTTTTTCTAGGGCGTCAGAATATAAAATCTCATGAAATAATGATGCATATATGAGCTGAAAACAATTTTTAGGCACAAAGATTAATAAAATGTTATATTATTTATTGTTACTATTTATATATGTTTCCTACTGCCTCTTTTGTTTGAAGAAAACTGCTCTCTACTTTTTTTTATCAAAATGCTACTTACAGTGAAATGTCAAAATAAAGATTCTACAAAATATGCAAACATTCACATACTAAAATAATTGTAAAAATGTTCCAAAAAGTACATTAATATTGTAACTCGTTAATGATCTGAATTTTTGCTATAATTGTGTTTCGCGTTTTAACAATTTGCCTCTCGACCTCGAAGTTTATTTCCCCTCAAAAAGATAATGTTTTGAACACACAGCTTCAAGTACTACCCACAGACTATACTACTTTAATCTATTCATTCTAACAATGTACTAGCACTTTTGACTGTATCGTTAAGCATATAACATGTTAATTTCACTGTGAAATTAACTGTATATTTATATTCATTCCGTAAATATTGCTCTTTTAAAAAATGAAAAAAAAATAGAATTATCACACCAACACCTGTAATTCCGTTTTCGTTTGTGGCAACTTTCACTATGGTCATTGGACCAATCACTGACATCAATAATTCATACATATTTACTATACATAAAATATATCTAGTACAGTATATGTATAATATTAATCTTTGAACAACTCTATCACTTTTTATGTCAACGGATTTTTTTTCCATGTTGAAAAAAAAAAATCCAGATTACTTTTAGGTTGATTTATAACTCACTACTATGAACAATTCAAATTTGTTTATCGCCTGAAACAATGTATGGGTTATATCTATGAATTATGTTTGGTCCACTGAAAAGCGCTGTTTCTGCAATTTTTTGTTCCAAAAAATGAAAAGGATACAGTGCATGCATACTTTACTGGTGGACATATTTTAAATTATATGTTAAAATGATATCAACCCATTCAGTTCCCGCCATTTCCAGTATCAAGGCGAGTCATTACCTGAATTCTTCCAGAATCAGAACGCGAAGACCTTACGATGAACGATACAAATATAACATAATTATTACCATAACACCGTGACAAAAATGCGTAAGTGCAATGAAATAAAATGGAAGAACAGTGTGTACTGAATACGCCTTCCACCCTGTTACTATTGGTACACCGGTAATTATCATCTGAAATGTGATTTATTTATTTGTTCATTTATCTATCATTATTTTCCATGAACACTAGTGGTACTTTTGTAATGTTATATCATTTTATGCATAGCTTAATGTTTTAGGTTGTTTCCCACATATACCTCACGTTACACTGGGGCTGGAATTAAGTGGGTAAAATCATAAAGTATATCATGGTAATATTAAGAAAAGGAAGTAAGTGTGGTTCATTTACATTTGAAATGAATTAAATGGAGAATGTACGATTATGTTGTTCGTGTATTGTTTTTACTCTAACAAATGATAAAAAATATGTTTTAAATGTTTCAGTTGTGCTTGACATCTACCGGGACTTGCTACTTCCAGTTTCATTTGCAGTGAATAAAAGGTTCAGTTTTCAATGGCCAATACATTTAAATTGCAGTAGATCTATAGATGTAGCGGACAATTCAAAACCTGGATGATAATTAAAGATGCATCATTATGATTGTTATCCAGTGCCATGGTAAACATTTCCTTTACAATAGTTGCAAATCATTTTTGCCGGGTTTTGTTTATTTTCTGATAGATCAATGAAAACTTAACTTTTTATTCACTGCGAATGAAACCGGATATATCCAGTCCCGGCAATTGTCGTTTGGAACATGAAAAACCACGATATTATCATTATAAAGAGAAAATTTAATTCTTTTCATTTTAAACACAACCTGGTCCAGTTACAATGTCATAGTTGTGTAAAAAACGCGATTTTCCACTTTTGATCTCAAAATAGTACCCCTTCTTTTTTTTAAATTTTAACATGTTACAGTAAGATTCAACCATTCAACTTCGAGCTGCTGTGGTCCTAAGGGCTACCCAACCTGATTAGGTCACTGGCGTTAGAACAGCAGAATTACCACACACTTCACTGTATATTGAAACATGGTAATGAGCGGAATCTGATATTGCTTATTACGAAGATCGTAACTTTATATAAATGTATGCTACCATCATATTCTTTGTACGGTTCGATCAGTCTGATATTCAACAAGTATTATGAAAGTATTGCTTAGGCAATACTAGGTCCCCTACCGGCAAATGGAAAACTAAGACCCCCCAACACACACACAAACACAACCTGTTTATTTCAGTCATATAACAACATCCAGCTAATTACAGGTGGAGGAAGACCTGAGTGCAGAGAAACTGCTATTTAAAAAAAATTCTAATTCCAAGGGCCGTAATTCCGTCAAAAATCAATGGACCGGAACGAAACTCAAACTTGATCTGTAACTCATGGTGATAGACTCACCAAAAATTAGATGAGTATGTGCAAACGTTTAGAAAAAAATCCGGAAAACTGCTATTTTAACGAAATTTTCTAATTCCAAGGGTCGTAATTCTGTCAAAAATCAATGGACCGGAACGAAACTCAAATTTGATCTGTAAGTCATCGTGGAAGACTCACACACCATAAATTAGATGAATATCTGCAAGCGTTTAGAAAAAAAGTCCGGAAAACTGCTATTTTAACGAAATTTTCTAATTCCAAGGGCCGTAATTCCGTCAAAAATCAGTGGACCGAAACGAAACTCAAACTTGATCTGTAAGTCATGATGACTCACACACCAAAAATTAGATGAATGTCTGCAAGCGTCTAGAAAAAAAGTCCGAAAAACTGCTATTTTAACGAAATTGTCTAATTCCAAGGGCCGTACTTCCGTCAAAATTCAGTGGACCGGAACGAAACTCAAACTTGATCTGTAAGTCCTGGTGGTAGACTCACACACCACAAATTAGATGAATATCTGAAGCGTTTAGAAAAAAGGTCCGGAAAGCATGTGTGTGACTGACGGACTAACGGACCGACGGACTGACGGACGGACGGAGTGCAAACCTATAGTCCACTTCGGCGAAGCCGGTAGGGGACTAATTAACACATAGTATAGCGAATCATTGTCTAATGGCAGCCTTTAACGTAGTAATAACACGAAATGTCAACAGTTTGTTCGTTTTAATAAGTCTGCTCCACTATCAACTTCCGTTTTTGTTTTGTCGATTTTGAATCGAGCGATATGATTGAAACTGACATCGTCAGATTGTGGGAAGTTGCTTGCGTAGATGTATTACGTCGCCGAAAGATACAAACCGGAAGTTGAGAGTGGAGTGAATTTAAAAAAAAAATATGTACAAATTGTGACATTTCGCGTTATTACTTCGTTAAGATTGCCTTTTGACAATGATTCGTTACACCTTGTGTTAAATAAATAGACTGATCGAACCGTGCATAGAATATAATGGAAGCATACATGTGTGCAATGTTACGGCCTCCGTATTCAAGTGATGTCAGATTCCGTTCCTTACCATGTTCATAATATAGTGAAGAGGGCAAAAAAATCGTATTTCTGCGGTTCTAGTGCCAGTGGAAAAGGCGACTACAATATGTCCACAATATCACTATGGATAGCAAATAATATCAATACGATCAGATTGCAAAGTTGTACTAGCTTACTAATTTGTTTTACAGCCATATTTGCAAATGACAAATTTCTACTATAATAACCTGATCTTGATTCCAAACGTATGAACTACGGTTTTAAATTTATTTAGTGTTTCGCCGTACCTTAAATTTTGATTAAAGTAGTTGATATCTATAAACAGCATTGTGTTACTCTCGACTTAACATAATCTGGATAAAGTCCAAGTCATGATCATGCAGAAGACATTAGACACGAGAAGTCCACTTCCGCTGTTATCATCATTGGTCGTCCTCCCGCGTCTTTCCGTACTCCAAGTCCGGGTGAATCCGGTCCCTAATGACTCGTAAATCTCGTCACAGTATGGTGGAATGTGACCAGTGAGTAGGGTGAATACAAATTCACCGGCTTCTGCGCCACAGTAGTGAATTGTATTATTGGTAAGGCACGTTCGTGCAACGCCGTGGAATCTGAAATACATGTATTAACGTTTTATACTGAAAAAGTTTACAAAGGTGCCTTTCTAACCTCGAGTTTCGACCCATTGTATTTTTCTTCAGATGTTTGTTTGATAATAACTATTGAGCCTGACCATTGTGGCGTCATTGTTTTGACTATGTATGTGTATACAAATTACTTATATGTATAAGTCTCAATAAAAATGTGTTCTATTCTGATTGTCGATAAATACTGAACGATATTGATGTTTGAAAGACAGCTACACGAATTCAACCAAACGGACTTCTGGAAATCGTATGAAGTCATGGCATTTGAATTATATTGTTGCAATCGACCGTTGCCGGGGACAAAGTATCGAGCACATGATTCTTTTATATTTCCTCGCTCTTGTAATATTTTACAGTTAACCCTTTCACAAAGCCCTTTTCTGGCTTGCGGTTTGTTGGTGGATGATTCTACCCGGGAACTTCTGTGTACCCGCGGTCTAACTCCAGACGTCACTGAAATAACGTTGTGGCGACGGTAGCCGTCAAACAAAAACATCAAGGCCCTAAGAACAATATGTAATTCTACATTATTTTTTATATTTCATTCTACATTATTTTTGTAACACAAGACATCTCACTATAACCATGGCAACGTAAATGTCGTGCTAGAGCTTACTGTTACGGCGACAGTATTTCAATCGAAGTAATGTCAAGCTAATTGCAGGTGAATAAAGACCTCATGTAAACAGAGGCACACCGGTAGAACCACGGACCCACGGAAAATCAGCTTCCTCACATGCAAAATCTAAATAACATTGATCTCTCAATGGGGACTGTTTAAGTGAGTGTAAGCCAGAGACCATTAACTCTCGAATTTCCTCCCCCCCCCCCCCCCCCCTCCCCCCCAAATCGGACACCCTAGCGTAACTTTTCCATATTAATGATAAATATTCGTTATCCAACGGTAGTTCACATCAAACAGTTTGAACTAAATACCTGCAGGACCCGGTTATCAGTACGTCCATGGAGGCCCCTGCATTCATTATGTTCTCGAAACTTTCCTGAGCGTCTTGAGTGCACTTGTTCACCTCCCCGTGTATATCTGTGATACACACCGCGTTGGTTTCATACACTGGAAAGGTAAGGTATAAATAGGATCTTGTGGTTTATATCTTAGAATTCAAAATTAGGGCATGTCACGGCAGATTTTTAACTTTAGAATCCCCTGGTTGGCATTTCACGAAATATCTCAATCTGAAACGTTCAAAACCCAACATTTTTAAGGTCTAGATATCTCCTTGTTGACATAAATAATGTACATGCTCTTGCAGTTGTTTTTTTTTCTTCAGGATAATGTGACCGGATTTGGTCATGTCACATGTTTATTGTGATACTGTAATACGGCAGCACTACATATATATATATAGAGAGAGAGAGAGAGAGAGTCACAAAATGATTATAATGCTGTCGATTACAAAACAATAGCCAGGGACGTCGGTAAATCTCTCCCAATATAAATGGTATGCTTTATATGACTTCTTTGTTTTATGTTTTTATTGCATGAAGGGTGGACTTTTTTCGCCAACCATATAATTCCTACTCATATCATGTCAATGTTGTAAATAAATGAAAAGATGATATTTGAAATGAAAAACTTTACATAGTCTTATTTATTTTTATGCTACGTTGTGGGAATTTCAATACCGGATGAACAAATTCAATGTCCCCTGGCGGACAAGCTATACATGAACCTGTTTGTTTATACCATTGCTTTACAAAAGATAGATCTACTTGCATGACAAGCTCATGTTTAGGTGTTTGACATATTCTTTTACATATCAATCATGAATTAAATGCACTACAATCTTCTTTATATACACGTAGTTCATTTATCATTTTAGTATTAGTTGTCACGATATATACGATAACACTAGAACGATGTTTAATTATCAATAAGTAAAATAATATGAATAATTTTGTGTGACGTAAGCAAGTAGAGCAATGGTTTAGTTCACGAACCTCTGGCATGTGATGTATCCTTGGTTAATCTAATAGGTATATGGCAATTAACATTATGTCTTCATTGAAATATGTTCAGCCCTCATAGTAAAATAGTATTCAAAATGTACTGGCTACAAGATCCATTGATGTAGAAAAACAATAGAATACTTCAAAATTACAAGCCACTTGACTTTCTCTTTCACTGTTCTAGTTTGATAAAGTTCACCTCTTTTCATATATTTCAACATAACAATTTCTGCGCTCTGTACGCATAAAACTCGCAGCCAAGACACCGAATTCCTTCTTATTTAGTAAAATCCAATTCCAGCCAGCAGAGACCAACATTGCTGACCCCTAATAATTGTACAACCGCAGGTGCATTGCAAGTTAACAGGGAGATGTCAGCAAACTTCGTGACGTGCAGATAAGTATATTTGGTAATAAGGCTTTTATCAGTAAAAAAAACAAGACCTCCTCACCAAAGTCAGCTGTTTATAGCTTGTACCATAACATACTGGCGCCTCCTTCTAAATTAAGTCAATTACCTGTATCTGACACCTACATATTTAACCCGTATTTCTTAAAACGTAGAAAAAATAAAATGAACTTAAACACTTATAATGTGATATTCACCTTGTTTTCACGATATACAAAATACACCGATGTTGGCAAATCAGGCTCTAATTCTACTTACTTAGTGGTAAGTATTGGTTTAATTCTTAAATAAGGTATCAACGCATCCATCCATTCCTGTTTAACGAAGTATACTTGACTTATTTGACAAATATAATGACATGTACGTTACTGATTTACAATATTTTTGAGAACAGAATTATTTTGGCATTTTCATTATAGAGAAACAATAATGAACAGGACCTGATAGCATTGTGGACATTTTATTTTATTAAATAATTGTCCGCCCGGACATCATCAAAGTAATGGATGGATTTTTTCGTTCAAAATTACCTCGCTAAGTATTATCTAACGCTAACTGAAGTTGGTGGATTAAGTGTCAATAAATACGCAGTGACCGTTTAATGCAGGGTATTCTTTGTTCCAAAAGGCTTACCCTAGTGCACTGACTTAAACAGAAGAACGACAGTATTGATAACTGAAAATAAAATAAACCCTAGATCCAAAACACGGGTCATCATTTTTCTTTCTTCCGTTTTTTAAGGTTAACGTCCTACCGACAGTATTTGAGTCATTTGGAGATTTTGTTTACATGGAAGATATATAGTGTTGCCACACTGCAGTGTCACGCCATAGGAATGTGGCATGATACCACATCCAGTCACATTCTCCTGACACCGGGCCAACTAATCCTGAAACTATCCTTATATGCTGACAAACTCCGCCGCAGTAGTTACCTTCCCTTACAGTTGTCCATAACCACTGCCACCAGAAGTAGATTTCGGCTGATATAGGCCGGATTTACTTTCATCACTTATGACTAGTTTTGAATATATCATATCAGTTTCGTTATATTTCACGAAAATAACATTCATGATTATGAGAAAAGTAAAAAATCAAATCATATAACATTAATTTTTTACATTATAAATGTTGGTTTCAACTATCATCACGTGACTTGTGTGATGGCAGTGGTTAAAGTAGCGTAGCTTGACGTAACCGATGCGCGGAGTTTGATATGCTGAGCGCCAAGTGAGCTATACCAGTACCATTTTTATGGCTTTGGTATGTCGCGACCGGGAATGGAACACATGATCTCCTGCTCCCGAGGCGGACGCTCTTATCATTCGACCACCGGGAACGGTGACTTTGAATTTGAAATGACTGTAAGGTACTCGTAACAAAATGTTATATGTATTAATTAATACTGCATTCTTTAATCAAATTGCAACAACATAAATGTCTTGTATCGTTATGCACTCAAAAAATCTAATCCATGTAAATATATGTAAGACTGATATTGCAAAATGTACATACCACCCAAATGTCGACAGAAGTAGTCGACAGTGTCCATCAACCGCTTCTTGTCGATCAGCCTCTGAAGCGTCTGCTCCTGGTTCGTGGTCCCCTTACACTGGTCCATGATCTGCTGGATACAGTCCGCCACACTCCGCAACCGGGAGTCTCTGAAACACACGCATGCGCATTAGAAACTAATTATGTCACGAAGAAAAACAAAACAAGAAATCTGTATTTGCTGAAATGCTTTACTGACTGAAACGGCTAGCTTGATATTAAAGTTTTATGCAAGGTACAATGAAAGGTAAGCAACCGTTATTCACCTAGCAGGCGGCAACATCGGACAAGCTCTTTGGAACACTGGATCCCCAAACCTTCGGCATCCGATGGACACACCTTAACCATAACTGTACAGTGCGTCATAATTTGGACGATAAATGCTATCTTTTTTTCCGTTGATTAGGACACAATTCTACTACTTATACTAATTCTTCTCGACGGTTCGTGGGATGGACCAATACTTTGCGTCCGGGACCCCCTCCCGGGAAAATTTGAACCCGAAATCATTTACGGTACCACTTGATCATGGCTCCAGCAATATTACAGACATATCTTTTTCATTCTGATTACTGGATATTCACCGAATTGATATGAACCCAGTTCATACTACGAGTATACTCATTATTATGGCTTTTTTTTTATTTACTCCTGTTTAATAACAGTTACATACAGATCGTCATACTATCTGCCAAAATTCATACAAAAATGAGACATAAACCTACGTAAATCAACGAGCACTCATCGAACACCTAATATACATGCTGGTGTAAAATTCCACACATTGTTCATTGGAAGTAAACGTACACACGTGAGTTTCCCCATTCACTGATTGTTCAGTTAGAATCAGAAAATTATACCGAGTTTTGCCGATCCCCTGGTGTAATGGTATTTGACATTATGAAGAAGAAAACTTCGTTCATAATATCTCCATTTATTCATATTATCAAATAGCTCATCCAGAAGAGACTTCACTATGTTTGTAAATGGATGTTTATCGGACATATATCTTAAGCACATCTCATATGTCACATACGTCCGAGTCTGAAATATGGTTAAAAATAACTACAATTAGGCAAAGGAGTATTTATTCATTGCCACGCCAATGAGTATGTCCATCCGGATATAGAACGCATGAGTAACTCCCCCTGCAGTATTGTTGGTGGTAAGCTGAAACTAGTCTGGAGTTCCTTCCCCTTATTCCTGTTGGTATAAACTGTCTTCGTGTAGTATAACGTTATCATTCCTGAATATCTCTCCGCCCGGTTGTACCGTAAAATAAAGAATGTCATACGACACACACCAAACACAGATAGTCATGTAGATCGACATGAACTTTATTCGGGTTAACAACGAATTCAAATATTCGACAGACTTTGCAAGCAAGTATTCGAATAATCGAATCAAAATAAAGGATGTTGCTTCCTTTGGATTTTTTTTCAATGTCGGCGCCTCCATCCATCATATTATAATGTTATTTTCATGCAAAGTTCAAAGAAAGGTTACAAATTTGCATGAAATTGTATGTTGGATACAAATCAAATAATTGTAACAATATCCATAATTTACCTTTTCGACATTTCTGCATATTATGGCTTTTCTTTAAACCACAGAATGTAGAAGCGACCTGCAAATGCAGGTTTCTGAAGAAATGTCTTAATATCATACATAGATTTTCCTCTAAATTTGTGGTAAAAATATCAAATAGATCAATTCATTTAGTACATGTAAAGATAGAAAGTAGTAGGTGTTCTATTGATATAAATGACTGTTTAAATTGAATTTTCAGAACTTATGCTTGGCCACAAATTTAAGGACATAAGCATTTACATTATAGCATATGGTCGGTAGCTCTAGATTTGTCTGAAATGGACGAATCTAAACTAAAAAGAAAGGGGGGGGGGGGGGGGTCGGAAGCTGCCAGTAACCTACCTGCACGAGTCACGTGCATTCTTCACGGGATCCATTGTTGACCTCTGTTGTTGTGAATTGGAGGAGAGGTTCGGCATGACATCGTATGTGCATTGTTGGACCAGTTTTAAGGCTTCATCGGGACATGCCAAGCTACACTGAGCAACTGAAACAAAACAGCAAAAACAGCTTCATCATACCGAATGGGACAGTACCGTTATTTCTCTTTTTAATGCCTTTCATGTTGAAACGAAAATGCACTACTGCTACACGCATCGCTATGTGTTCGAATCCCGGTCTGGTTTTTTTGCATATGAGGAAGAAGTTCTGCTTGCTTTAGTAGGTCCGTGGTTTTACCCGGGTGCCCCTGAGCACATGCTGTCAGCCTCAATGGACGTCGCTATACTAGTACAAATTCATTGATTATCCTGCATAGACTAAATATTAATTTCTTTAAACAATGTATTGCTATATCTGTGTGACCTACTATTTCAGCTTCAATCTCTGTAAAGTTGACAAAATCTACAATTGTATACTTAATACACACACTATATATTGTACTTAATACACACACTATATATTGTACTCTCTCAATATTATATCCATGGAGGAAAACTGAACGGTGATTTTTTTTATACACCGTTTTTTTTTTTGTTGTTGTTGTTGTTGTTTTGTTCTTGACTCCTACGCCCCCCACTACCATCAATGTCACTGTGACCTTGACCTTTGACTATGTGACCCCAAAATCAATAGGGATCATCTACTAGTTATGGTCAATCACCCTTTGAAGTTTGAGGAATGTGGGCCCAAGCGTTCTCTGGTTATTGATCGGAAACGATATTCACATTCGAGGTCACTGTGACTTTGACATTTGACCAAGTGACCCCAAAATCAAGAGGGGTCATCTACTAGTCATGACCAATCAGCCTATGTAGTTTGAGGAATGTGGGCCTAAGCGTTTTCCAGATATTGATTGGAAACGAAGAGGTCTACCGACGGACCGACCGACATACGGACCGACCGACCATCAGACCGACCGACCGACCGACCGACATTTACAAAATAATATGCCCCCTCTTCTTCGAAGGGGGCATAACAATGAAAATGCAAAATTTATAAAATTGCCTACCGATGGACTAATACGAACAATAATATGTGATGGCTTCATGAAATATAAATATTAATGGTAGCACTCTCATACACACGTCATCTGATAACTGTTAAATTATTTATAACAACCTAAAAACAAAAACAAAAAAATGAAACAAAGACTCATCTCCCGTGAGCAATATACATTGTTATCATTATAACCTCCGTTTCAATCGGTTTTTAAACGATTTACTGTTCTAAAGTTTTCTGCTTTTCTGAGACTGCAACATACAAGAATTACTCTTGGAGTTATAAACGAGCCTCTGGTATCAATTTGTAAACTGTCAGAGCAAATTACGGAGCATCGCGGCTGTTGATGGGCCTCTGATATGAAAGTGATGCTAACTTGCGCAACGTTCTGAGATCTCAGGTACTCGTGTGATGTGATTTTGGGGTTGACTGGTTCTAACGAGTGGCACTGACGGTACAGGTGGAGTAGACGAAGATGTGGGGCAATGGGGAATCTCGAATAGATCTGGATAAGAATTAGGTATATGTGACGGCCGGTGTTTAGCGATGTTTGCAATATATTACGGAGGATGAAACGCTATATTCAGAATCGCTTGTTTGTTGGGTTTAACGTCCCTTCGACAATATTTCAGTCATTTGGAAACTATGTCTAATTGAGACACATATTGGCTGCCACAATGCAGTATTACGCCATAGACATATGGCATGATACCATACCCATCCTGACAGCAGGCCAACCAGTCCCGGAACTACACTGTATATATATTGAGCGCAAAGCAGGGGGCTACCATTATCAACATTGATGACTTTGGTATGCTGCTTCCGGGGATCGAACCCACGACTTCCTGAAACAGACACGGACTTCATCCACCGAAGACGAAATCGTTCGTTATCTTTTTAAATTGACATTAAATTT
>CM037786.1:37571040-37590729 GCA_021229015.1 Solen grandis | reverse complement strand
CCACCCTGGCTACTGCCTACAATCACAGGTCCACTGTAGTTGCGATCCATCAAGATTGCGAGGTAGGTTTCACGTGCGATGTCCAGTGCCTCAGCGACCATTACCTTGTTTACAAGGACACCATTCGGTGGGGTTTGTTTAGTCACAAGTCTCTGACCCACCATTTTGGAAACAAAATCTGGTACTTCCTTGGGACTGATAAAAAAAAGTTATAATTGCAAGATTATGTTAAACGCTGTGAAGAAAATACAGTGGGGATTTCACATTCCTTTTCTGGGTTTGTGATATATATATATACATCAGTGCTGTGTACTTGATGAGCATGTCAGGGCATATTACAAAGTTTGTCCATGTAAATTGCAGAATTCATGTTTTTATCAGTTTTATAAAAATCGAAATAATAGATTTAAAAAAAAATCAATAATCATAACAATATTTGCATGAACAAAGCCCAATAAAATATTAGTTTTATTGTAACTTTTAATCATTATAATGATTGTTAGTTAAAGGCAAATTTTCATAAATCATTTACCTATAGTCCAAATCCGTGGAACTACTTGCAAACCACAGTGGACCTAAACCTGAACAGCCACTATCTAGAAAGGGCTATAATTAATCACAGTCTCCTCTGTTTGCTCATATGATATGGTTGCTCTAATTCCATACAATATACATGGCAAAGAAAAAATCCAACTGTGACCATGCTTTATTATTAATACCTCTTGATTCAGAAGGTACTTACTCTTTTGTAAGTTTGACTCCACCTTTGAACCCATTAGAAAAGGTGCCTTTGCCCCGCCCCCCAGCCAGAATCTGGGCTTTTATCACATACTCTGCTGCATCTGAAAGTCAGACATGAAGTCTTTATTAGAGAAACTTGTCTAACAGATACGTTTGTATGTTGTGTTGAATGATCTGTATATTGCCAACAATCTTAATAATGGTTGAAAAAAATTCTTTGGATTGAAGAGATTTTCAAGATAATTGGTTGAACAACAACATATTAAACAAGAGTGCTAGTAATTGCAAAATATGCCTGTCCAGTGTGAGTTCATTTTCAATATCTTTTAGTAATGACAGTAATTAAAAAAAAAAAATAGTGAAGATTTACTGAGCCTGGAGGGGACTGATACAGCATCCTCAGCACTGTCCACCACCTCAAAGTGCTGTACTTCTATACCATGTCTCTGCATGAGAGACTTGCTCTGGTACTCCTGTAGATGAAGCCATCTGGTCTGTATAAAGCTGGCCACAACCTGCCCAGTGAGTAAATGCAGTCATAATGATATATATAAACAAGAAAGTCAGTAGAACTGACAGATGCTCCCCGAAGAACGTCATTGTTACAAATAAGTCCTTGGTCAATGGGTGGGAGGATATGTTAGTGACATGGAATGCTTACATACATGTAACACCAATAACTGGCAAAAAATTTAGGAACTTGGTCAAGCCGAAGATATGCGCATCTCCTCTTGGTAATAAAGCTTCACATAAAAAGTTTTGTTGAAATCAAGCCGTTAGTTCCTGAGAAATAGTCCGGACAAGGAAAGTGTGACGGACGAAAGAACAAATGGACGGACGAAGCGGCGACTATATGCGTCACCTTCAGTGAGCATAAAAAAAAAAGGTAAAAAAAAGCTCTTAACTCTCTAAACAGTAAACCATATTATATATTCTTGTTCCTTTTGATGAGACAGAAGATAAAATGGTAAATACTTTGGTGTCCCCCAAGATCACACAGGGGTCAGGCCCCATCCCCAAAATTTTACTTAGGACCTTTCAGCTCAAAGCTGTTGAAATCCCCATTCCTAAATCATATCTATTCTCCTCATCAGATGAGATGTTTTACCAACTCTAATTTGGAGACTTAGTAACAGTTTACTATTTAATGTGATAATACGTGTTACTCATCAGATCTTTCATTGATTTTTTTAAAGTTTTTATACTACTGAAAATTAAGTCATACATTTCAATGTGTGCTCATATCAAAGAGATTTACCAACACTCTTGACATATGACTGGATATTTGAAATAGTGTATAATGGCCTAAACAACAATTAGCTGACATGATTATGATTGACATTACTAGCATATTGAATTTTGTGGGGTTTTGTTTAAATGATATCTCCTGTTAAATTAGGCAAATGACATGAATATCAGTCAACAACATGGTAGTAGGGGCCATAACTCTCTTAAAAATTGAGGAATCAGGTCACGTCGACGATATGCGTATCTACTCTTGGTAATAAAACTTCCCATAAAGTTTCATTGAATTCAAGCCATTAGTTCCTGAGAAATAGCCCGGACAAGAATCATGCAACATGAACTATAGGCCAAAAAGTCAAGGGGCCATAACTCTGTGAAAAATTGAGGAACCAGGTCATGCCGACGATATGCGTATCTACTCTTGGTGATAAAGCTTCCCATAAAGTTTTGTTGAATTCAAGCCATTAGTTCCTGAGAAATAGCCCGGATAAGAATCATGCAATATGTACTATAGGCCGAAAAGTCAAGGGGCCTTACTCTTTGAAAAATTTAGGAATCAGGTCATGCTGACGATATGCGCATCTCCTCTTGGTAATAAAGCTTCCCATAAAGTTTCGTTGAATTCAAGCCATTAGTTCCTGAGAAATAGCCCGGACAAGAATCATGCAATATGTACTATAGGCCGAAAAGTCAATGGGCCATAACTCTTTGAAAAATTTAGGAACCGGGTCATGCTGAGGATATGCGCATCTCCTCTTGGTAATAAAGCTTCCCATAAAGTTTTGTTGAATTCAAGCCGTTAGTTCCTGAGAAATAGTCCGGACAAGGAAAGTCGGACGGACAAAGCGGCGACTATATGCATCACCTTCGGTGAGCATAAAAAATGCATCAATCCAGATATTAACTAGAATAACAATTATTTATTTCATTCCTATATGAGTGAACAAGTTATCAAAAAATAGTCATGATAACATATTTACCTAGGGAATTATTTAATTGACTGAAGTTCTGAAACAATATTGAATGATATATATTTCAAAGCAAAAGGAATATGAATAAAGTAAACTTGAAAGTGTCATTAATGTCTTATAAATCATTCTAAGTGGGTCCAAACTTAATCACTGTTATTATATTCATTATGAAACATTTGGTCACCAAATATTTGAGTGAGTGTATCATTACAGTTCTAGTTTACTATCAAAATATTTCATATTAATATATTTCTCTTTACTCTTATCATTGTTGTTACGACCAGTCATAAGGGCGAACTGTTTCACGCTAATCTTACTTCGTCGGTCACCTACAAGTAGCACATTCTACATGTTGACGCCTTCACAAAATATTTCCATTACAACAAAAAATATCAGAAATTCAACATTACAGTAACCCATGAGATTGTACACTCTGAATGACGATCGGCTGTTCCGATGTCATCACTGTCACCGACAGGTCACAGTGTCAGACAAACGTCAATGAATTTCTGTTGGTAAATATTTGAATGGTATTTTACTCAAAATAAATCTAGTGCTGAGTAAAACCAAGGCAAAAAATGTCACGCATTTCCCAAACCTTTGATTCAGTCCTTAAGCAGTTAAACCTCTGTCGCAAGGCGTACTTGCAAAATCTCATGGGCGCAGACATGTTGAAGATCTCGAGGGAAGGGAGATTATTCACTGATTGATAGTTGACCTTTGACATTTACGGAGTTAAACGGATAATACCGAGATCTAGTAGAGACAGAGAGAGGAAATAATAAAAAATATGATCAAAAACCTATTAAGCAAAGATATGAAACTCCTGTAACAGACAGAGGAACATATTATTCTGTCACGTGGCAGGTCACTAAATTTTGCAAACTGTCAAATATATATATAAAAAAATCACAGGGGAAAATTAACTTTCTTATAAAAGTATAATTTTTCTAGTGCAAGGAAATATTTTCAATTTAATTAATTTATTAAAAAATATTTCAATTCAACAGTATTGTAGAAAAACAACAAAAACCTACATATTTTTGTTTTTCATGCATAATGCACCTCCGTGGTGCAGGGGCTTCTCTATTTTACATAAACTTTTTTTATTTATTTCTTTACTAATTTTAATGTATTAAGTATCACTTTTAAGTTAATGTATTGTTCTATTGCAAGATATGGATTACTTTCAAATATCCCAAATAGAATAGCAGAAATGAATCTGCCGTGTGATTTTGAATAATTTTGCTTACTTGCCAATCTTTGTTATTATAGGTCTTTGATATGATAAAACATTAGATTCATTTGGAAAATATTTAATGATTTTAATTATTAGGTGAAAAAAATGTAAGGCACATACAGGAGATATTCTATATATAAGATATTCTTTATTTTTTCTAACATAAAGGTCCTGACACATGTTGGAAGTTGTTTGATAACACGCGGCAAATTCTTTAGAGATTAAGTTACTAATGTAATTTTTGTGGATCAGGCGGACAGTTAACCTAACTATATCTTTCTTGGGAAGGGCCAGTACTAGACTCACATCCTCCGTTAAGAGTTCTCGCATACAAAAAAACATAGATGGTAGCCTGGGGCTCGAACTCACAGCCCTCTAAACCAATATTATCTAGATCCGTAAAAATATTTTTTTCTGTATGATTTATAATTATTACCATTAGTAAGAATTTAATGGCACTGGCTGCAAAGCTAGGTTGCGATTTCTAGTACTGCTGGGGTATTTTCATCCTCGGTACCCAGGCTATTCATATTTAATTTACCGTTCCGTAAAATATTTAAATAACACGCATATATACATGAAAGTCCAGGTCAACTGAAATAGTGTGTCACTTCACAGATCTACTACATGTACATGCATATCTAAGGTCACTGCTTTATTCACTGTATGCTTAATTTTGGAAAACCGGGTTAACCCTTTCCCTCATACAGACTCATTTTGACGCACTCAATAGGTACCACATAAAGCCTGATCTGCACAAAACCACAGTTAAACCCTACCAAATTTAATTACAAAATCCTCATTTCCAGACCACTGAGGAGCAGCGAACAGCATAAAACCTGATCAGCCTGCGAGTTACTCGCAGGCTGATCTGGTTTTATGTTGTTCGCATAGGTCTTTTCATGGTGTCCTCTATGAGGGAAAGGGTTAAGTTTCGCACTGCGGGTTCCGTTGCTGAACAGAACAGAACAAATCTTTATTGCTCAAATCGTACAAACAAACGATACAAGAGCATACAGTCATATGATGTCGTAATAGAAAAACAGACAAACATAGATCACATGGCAAAGTTTAAGTAATATTAAGAAATATTTTGAGTGATATATTTGTTACCTGACGTCAACAAATTATGCCATAAAAATCGAAAAGAGAAAAAGTGAAATCTAGCCTCTCCCCCGCCCCCTCTCTCCTCTTTTTTTCTGGATTATAACATTGACATTTTGATGACATGTAAGGAGAGAGAGAGAGAGAGAGAGAGTAGGAAAATAAAGAAGTGTCATTTACAAGAGGAAAGATTAAACAGTAACGTTATACACACATTTGAGAGAAAAGTAAAGGTATCAAAATGTAATTTATACAGTGTAAAGAATGTTTAGTTCATTTTCAGTTACACTTTGCATAGTTACGTACATCTATATTGGTATTGATAGGGAAATCCATGTAATTTGATATATTACTATAATTCATATGTATCATGTATCAAACCATGCAGTATTTACAGAGATTGAAACAGACTATAGATTCAAAGTGGTATCATTCATAACTATTGTGTATTTGAAAAAAAGTTGTGATTGGTTAAATCATTACTGTGTAATGTCTGTTGAAACGTGAATATCAAATTAGTGAAACAGTATTCGAATAACTAAATGGATTGATTTCAGTATTAAAACTTCGGTGAGTGGGATAAGACTTAAAAGTTATTTATTTATTTTGATAATCTTTATCTTGATAGTCAGCCAGTATATGAATATTTGATTTGCATTGGTAAAACTGTGATGATTTTTGTTTGCATAATTGTATACGCTTGCGATAGGTGCAAGGCGAGCTCACAACAGGGTCACTTTCTTATCCCCTTCTTATCTTAGTGGGTGGGGGTTTCAACAAAGAAGGGCATTTTGAATGCCTTTAATAACAAATAGGAGATGGAATGATGCAATAAAAAGATAAGTCCTAACAAAGCCAAAATTCCATAAACATGGTAAATATGGAAAAGCTACACGTACTGTACTGATTTAATTGATATATGTTGAAAATGCATTAAGTACTTAAATTCTCTAGTTAAGTGCAAAATTATGTTTAACAGTGGGCTTTTTTCCGGTGGGCTTTTGTCCTACGTACACTCGTGCTTAGCATATTGATATACATAGTAGGGCCAATGCTGGCATAAACACTATAGGTTTGGAGTTTATTTCAATAAGAAAGCTTTGAAGCCATTATCTGTCTCTACATTGTAAATGTGTCTCAATATCGTTTAAGGACAGAGAAAAAAAATATCGGAGAAGTTAATTCGCCTTGAAATAACCCGATATCTCTATGGAAAAAAATATGATGTGTATTTAAATGTTTAACTGCTAATCTAACTTCATTGTACATACCTCTAACAACCGACAACAGTTTTCTGTCAATCCCGTTTTCTATCAGCTTAAACCACAAAGAGTTTCTGTCAATGTAGTCGCAGGCTTTACGAAAATCAACCATCTTTGTTACCTAAATGTTGCTCTGTCAATGAATTCAATACAAACATACAGTCAACCATACTGCAGTTCTGCTTAAAACCGAACTGTTCGTCTGTAATAATCCGATTGCTGGTAGACCATTTCTTAAGCCTTTCATTTACTTATGACCTAAAAAGCTTACAAAAACAATTAATGTAGTAAGTGTAATGCCACGGTACACAATCCCCCATAACATTAAAGTGACCAGCTAATCGCTCCACGACAGAAGGAATTCGGACTAATGGGCCTTTAATTTTACCCATACATCTGACCTGGTCTAATTGAGAAAATGAATAACCACAGTATTGCAATGCTCTAGGTGATTGGTCATCTACATTTGGTTATAATAATGGATTGGCTCTACATGGACGAAACGCGTTTCCGTAATGTCAAAATCGGTAAGTATGGTGTAGTTTACATTTTTTCTCACGTTGTTTGGCATTTCGGAGACAGACATGTTGCTCTTATATTGAAATGAAAAAGAAATTACAGGAATTATGTAAATACAAATACATTACGTAATTTATATGTAGCTGGGAACGGCAACGAGGCGTTTTGGTCCAATGGTTCAGGGTCTCCATAGAAAGTAGCATTAAAGAGTCCCTGAGTGGTTGTTTACATTACCTATAAATTTCATCCTTGATTGTTTCCCAAGCTTAGTCCTTGAACTTCTGAGCCACTGCTATAACTCAGGAATTGTACGGGGTTACCCTGCATCTATCTGACTGTCCGCCAGTCCGTTCTGCAAATTTTCAAGTATTCATGAGATCATGCAATTTGCTGATCATTTTTCATTTTCTCAATCTGTGTCGCAACAGTCTTCGAACTGGCCAAGACGCCATGTTGCGGAACGTGTCACATGTTACCGCAAGGACCTGCTTCGGGGATACCACGCCAATAACGTTGCCGGTGAAATGGGACCTGCACTCGCCGATTTCATTTGTCAGGAAACAAAAAACTTCATATTTGACCTTCATTTAAAGAAGTTTTACCAATGTATATGAAACTTTATTTGCATATAATGAAAATATATATTTATATTTTGAGGTTTTACCTTTATAAATAGATCAAATGAAGTTTTACTTGAAATAAAGTTTGTCTTCATATACAATAATGGTGTACGTTTATATAAAATGATGTTAATGCTTCATAAATTTAATGGCTTTTAAATTTTTATGATTAGTTTAGCCTTTATGTAGAGACATTTAGCCAACAGATGACGACATTATATATTTAATTTAATTTACCTTGATAACTTCAAGTTTTACTTTGAGTCTTTAAGTCTTTTTTGTATACAAATAATTCAGACTTCCTGTATACGATGAAATATGGTTGTGGCAGACAGCTAAAGTGTTCCATATGTGGTATAGAAGTGTGACATGTTAGTCTTTCCTTCAGGTGCCTGTTGTTTCTTGCTTGTTTGTATTTTACTGGAAGTGCACGTCTATTTTGGAAAAGTTTCGCCTGAGGTGAGTTATTTTTTTATATAATGACCGTAGAAGTAAGGGCGTCGGTTTGGAGGCAAACAAACTTGACCTACTTTCTAGGTTGGCGACCATGTTTGTTACTGTTTATCTTAACTCATTTGCATATAAGCATTTTGGGGGTATGGCGCATGCGTAGCGGCCATGTTGTAGGAGGACATTTTATTTGGACTAAGACCACAGTTACCTGCCCTTGGTTACCCTGCATCCGGATGTGCCTACACAAAAATTAGTGACCCTATTTAATGTTGAATTATGGTGAACTTTTGACTGAAAGACATGCATTTAAGGATGAAATCCTATAGAACACAGTTAAAATAGTCATAAAATGCCCAATTTGGAGGCCTTATTGCACAACAACCTTAAAAGTTGAGCATTGCTGAGAGGGGAATTTTTGAGGAAATTGGCGTGAAATGGCCGACCGGTGCACTAAGTTCATACGTATGTTATTTGGCCTTAAACTGGCCAAAAAGTAGCCGGGTGACCCTATGTTTAAAATGTACAGAATTATTTCTCTTGAATAGATCTTTCTAATGAGGGTAAGTTTGGATGTCAATTTCCCTTACACAAATTGTCATTTGTATATATGCTTATTTAGAACATATAGTAAAATAAATTGTGGTCTTAGTCCAAGTCTGAAATAAAATGGCCGTCAACAACATGGCCGGTACGCATTCGCATCACTTCGTGGTCATACATCTCTGACCAAAACTTAACCTGTGACACAGGAAATAACATCAAATCATTGAATCAACCGGACAAAATCAAGAAAAACATTTGATTTTGATGGCCTAAATTAACAAACATATTTGATTATTTCTTTCTTCTATTAAAAGTAATTGGATAAACAGAGTATCAGATAAGAAAATTAAACAGCGACGAAAAGGTTTTCTTTGTTATGGAACTATACCTGAGTATAATGGAAGAAATATTTGGAAGTATTTTGTTCATGAAAGTAAAAACCTTTGTAAAAAGGAGGACAGATTTCTGAATTATGACCCAGCAAGCATCGAATATCGGACCGATATCGGACCAATATTGTTTTGTATATCGGACCAATATCGGTTTTCAATATCAGGGCAACATCGTTTTTGCAAAAAATCGGCCCTCTTTTTGAATATCAATCCGACATTGGACCGATATAGGACCAATATCAGTTTGCCTATATTGGGTGGATATCAATATACCTATATCTGACCGATATAGGTGTGCCTTGATTGGACCTACATACATTTCCCAACAAATTGCCTTACATAATGAAATTGTGAAGTGGTTGACAAATTACCAGACAATTTCTTGCTGAAAATAAGTTGGAACATTGATTCAAATCATTGGCAACAGGGTTTATAAGTTAAATTAAATCTTTAATAAAATAAGACTCCAGTGACTTTTAAAGCAAAAAAAAAATAATTGAAAAAAATCAATCATGCATTTGTGTGAGGAAAGTTTAAGAGTAAATGATGAGAACAAAATATATACACACATCTGTAATCAATAATATATTTAATATACAAACAGTAATAATCCATTTAATGAATAAATAGTCTTTTAAATGGGCCTTGTTTGCAGTATGGCCTCAGTTTGCACATATCACATACGAATGTTGGAATTAAACTCACTATTCCACTATCGAGCTAGTGTCTCTTTGTTGATATTTTGTGGATGCACAAAACACACTAAAAATCATCAAAGTCGTCTTTCAGATAATTATGGTGTATCCACTGTTTCCACCATCTCTGGAAAACTTTGGGGTTCTGGAGTCAAAAATGAATGTTGCTTCTACTATGTGACTCCTTCCGGTATTTGGCCCCTCTTAAGCCAGTCCTTCAAGGCATCCTCACCTTCAGTGCTGGCGGTTTTTGTTGATACTTTTTTTCTGTCCACATTCTGTTCAGGACACAAACAAAAGAGGTTGATATAAACATCTTATTAGCTGCATCAAACTGACTATACAACACTTTTAATAATTTATTTCAAAGGAAGAAAACGATTTTATTATCTTTTTCATTTAACGAGATAGTAAATTGGTATAGAATTATTGGTTTAGCAGCTTTAATTTGCTTTAAATTTTATAATTACAAAGCTATAGGAGTTGTAATAGCTCAGACACTCTCTTAACAATGACAATGGTTTATTTCAAATACATGTTTGCTGACATGTGATACTTTCTTTGAATTGACAATTTCTTAGTATTGGTTTGAAAAAAAAAATCAACTTACTGTATCGAACGTTACTCAGCATCAAGTTTCCTCTTCTTTCCCGTGAAGGCGTATCCCTCTAGCGCTTTGCTTTAGATGTTTTCTTTCGGCAGGCGTTTCAATGCAGTTTTGAAGTTATGTCCACACAGCCTGCAAGGTGAAAGGAAAAGTAAACATCAATTCGTGAATATACAAACACTGGCATCCGGCTTATAATCCAATCTGACCTATATCAAGGGCGTGCCTGGGCTTACGCACTAACGCACGTGCGTACAATTGATTTGAAAAATCGAAAGTTTAAAAACGCCAAAAACGCTATTTAAAAAAAAAATCGCCTTACCAGGATAAGGCATATATTTTCCCTCGTAATTAGATACAGAGAAATTTATTTTGAACGGATTTGCCTAGAACGATATTACAAAAATCATATCTATAAGCACAAACAGGCTAATTTAACATTAAGGTATATATTTTACGGTACGATACTTTCTTGATCAGCTCATCTTTCCCTGCCTTTTTCATGTGTCCTAATAGTAATTAAAAATACATTCAATATGCCAACCTGTTAACTCAATGGTTACACATAGCTGAGATCGGACTAGGGCAATGTTCTGTAACATCTGCATGAAGGCTTAGATATTAATTATTTCATTTCTGCCATGATTCATGAAGAAAGTAAACGTAGCTAGGTATGCAACAACATGTATGTAAGCATGAACAATGTTAAGATATAACTATTATATTATTTATTACAAAAACAATTTAAATATTTTATCAACTTACTTGAAAAAAATGTTGTTATGAATTATATAAGCACTGAAACATCTTTATTGTTCTTATGCATACGTATATGAGTCCTTAATTTGTGTTAAAATATTCGCGTTTTTGTATATTATTGACTAATTAAATGGCTCATGAAAAGAAAAACAAAAAACATGGCTCCAATTTTTCAAATTTGGCTCATCCATTGGTTCCAATAAATCATAGCGCTGAAGGCACTGGAGTTGTGTGTGTCTCAAATTAAAGCATGATCCTGGTCGTGGGCTCTCATGCATTTAGGTTTCAACTTTTGTTTTTCGTTTTTTTTCGTCTCCAGTATTCTTATTTTTCTTTTTATATAGTGTCTCTTTTATAAATATTTCTGTCTCCAAATCCTTCTCCTTTTCTTATCTCAGTCACTCTATCTCATCCGCGATTCCTTACCCGCTTTCAAAGTAACTAGCGACATTTTTGTCCATTGTCTTCTCTCATTACACGTTTTTTTTTCGACACACGAATAAAGGTAGACTATAGTGAAAGAAAAAAATGAAGGTTTTACTAGTAAAGAAATGCAAGAGCTATAAAGAGGAAGAGACTTTGAAAAGGGGAGTAGCTTAAGAGCTGGATACAGTGAATGTAGCTTTTAGTTGAAGAGATAGAGATAGCCGGAGATGGTAAAGAGGAGACCATAGAGCAAGGGTATTTAAGATGGAATAGTAAAAAGAAAGAAGAAAGGTAAAATCTGTGCATGAGAGCCCACGACCAGGATCATGCTGTAATTGAGACCTAAACCGTACAACGGTAAAGGCCGATCGAGATCGCACCCGGCGAACGTTAGGGTATGTCTGCTTTGTGCAGAAACTTACTTCGGTCTGACTGCCGTCTCACATAATCTTACTTTATATACCCTACTTGTAATATCTTTCGAACGGGTTTTAAATTGGTTCTATATTTAGATTTATTAGTCTTTTCTGAAAATGACTGTATTTCTTTGAACATTAATTATTTCACTGAAATATGTTACATACTAAGTTATTTTACCTTCCAGAAGCTCAACAAAATACAAATAACTAACTCAGTGTTTTCAAAACAGAGCTTATTTTAGTATTTATATTTTTTCTAAAGAAAGGGAGTCGTTTTATTAACTAGACAAAGGACAGTGTTATAGGTGTTTTAAATCGGTTTACAATAAGGCTCCAAAGTTGGCCCAGTGGTAACGACTCTGTCTACAACTCCTCTAAGTATCACTCCACGTGGGTTCGTAGCTCGGAGGTGAAAAATTAAGTGCTAGATTATAATACCAGACTATTAATTTTATTGACTTTGAAACTTAATACCATAATCATTTCTGCATTCTATTTTTATCGTTTTGAAAAGGACCTACAGTTAATCTATTGAGCTATTATTCAAGATTCATATCTCATTCAAAGTTGTTTTTTTAACTAAATGATTGAAGCAAACGCTAGAAAGGTTCAATTTCAATCCCGGGGCGTATACTATAGTTTATAATCGCAATGTTTCGGACATGTAAACATATTTCGGGTACCCCAAATTTTTGGATAATAAGTTATCACAATGTCAGTATAAGAACGCTTAAAGACGATCGCGACAGTTTCAGCTTTCTTTTTTCCCCAAACGTTTAGAATTTCATGACACCGTTATTTTGAAACAAAAAGTACAAACAAACAGTATTTGTTTTAAACTTTATTCTTTCTGATGTAAAAACATTGATTTTTTTTTTCTGATTTTTTCAATGAATACTTTTTTGATTTCAGTCCATATACCGAGGTAGTGTTATCCTAATGCATTAGTTAAAAATACTGCGCGTTTTTATCATATTTCATTATGATTTTACAGTTTTTGTATGTACTTATCACCCTTTAAAATGCTCCTACGGCGTTCCAGGGGCATTTCCCCCCGGGGAAGCATGCCCAAAGACCCACCCTAGCCATGGTGCGTATACCGATATTGGGTCCAGGCACGCCATTGTATATTCATGTACTATGGAGACGAGGTAAACAACTCCCTCAATTGGCCCCTGAATATATGTCAAATTGGATAAGAATGTGTATACAAAATAAAACTCAACAGTGTTTATAAAAAAACAATACAAGATTGTTTATCAGTATATGAACATGTAGTACGATATCTCATACACAACAAGTTTTATTTCTTTATTTTTTTAAGTTAGGATGCAATCAAATTTTACGAAGTGACCGTCGCGAAAACCCATGACATAACAAAAAAAATGCCTTATGCTAACATACATGCAGGAATAAAATATTAAAATCAAATGGTATTTAAGGTCAGGTTTAAATGGTCATTTGTGTTTATACGTTAAATGGACTTACCCGGTTTAAGATGACCAAACATCTGAAGAAAATTCAAACTCAAAGAGCATGGTGGCATGGGAATGCAGTCAAAATCAAAACGAGGCTAATATTTGATTTTTTTTTAACATTTTTTTTTAAATTTAAATGTTTAGTTTCAATTAAACAAATGATATTAAATCAAATAAAAATATTAGAAAGATTTAGCACATTTATCTTCCCTACTTATTAATATAAAATTGTTTCCTATTTACTTTTTGAACCTACACTCCAAGGAGAGTTACATCCTTTGTGAAAGTAATTTTTGATATCAGCCCGATATAGGACCGATATGTGGAAACGATCTGAATTTTATATAGACAAATCCTTGTTTATTTACACTTGCACAACAAGATATGTTTATGTGTTGTTGATATTTACATTTGGATTCATGATACATGTACAATTTACTCTATGCTACTGGATCTGCAGGTTGGGATATCGGCTGTATATCGGCCCGATGTAGCAAACTGATATCAGTGTACTGATATCGGCACGATATACCCATGCTTGCTGAGGAAGGACAATACACGGAATGCACACGGAAGTACAATACGTTGTCCTCTGACAGGGTCTTTACCATTCAATGTCTAAAAATATTATTTTCTGGTGGATTCCTAGTCATACGGGATTTCATGGGAAAGAAAAAAATGATAGCACTACGTAGGCAGTGTCTGGTATGGGTGAAGTGAAAACTCCTTATAAAGAGTTTGTTTTGTTGTTTGTTGGATTTAACGTCCCATCGACAGTATTTCAGTTATTTGGAGACGATGTCTAGTTGAGACAGATATAGTGCTGCAACACTGCAGTATCACGCCGTAGACATGTGGCATGATACCACACCCAGTCACATTATCCTGATACCGGACCAACCAGTCCTGGAACTACCCTTATATGCTGAGCGCCATCAAGGGAGCTATATCAGTACCATTTTCACAATTTTGGTATGTCGCGGCCGGGGATTACAAAGATTTTAAGTCTTCGATTTATTAACTTGTACAGCGCAAATGGAAAACTGTTTGTGATAATGCTCAGTTTATCAATTCAACCATTTTTAGGACTTTGACGTCATGCTTCACGCGCCGTGCGTAGAGAAGAATGTGTGATTATTTTTTGTTACAAATGACATATTCTTTCGACACATTCGTATCTTTTAATCCGTGAGGATTACCCTTTTTGTGTTCCCTGTCAAGAATCGTATGCAATAAAACACATCTTAATTGACTGTGTAGATTTGAATCTTATCAGGACAAATAATTTTAACCTAACAGCTATGTGTTTATACCTTTTCTGTGTTGATACTTTGATCGCTTTTATGAAAGAAATTGATGCATATATCAAGCTATAATTTTTACACTCGTGCCATATTTAACTTGTTTATATTCTCCTGCTGTGCGGGAATCACTGAATTACTATTATATCTGAAATAGCTTTTCTGCTACATGCTAAAATGAATGCTTTATATTATCGTTTAGACACTATGACGCCTCTCAACTGTTGAGGTGTCTATAAATAAATAATCTCTTATATTCTTAAAATTTTAAAACAAGGAATGATAATCAGGAGAGAAATAAACGACCTATTAAGTTTTGTATTATCACAAAATATTAAATGAATAGGTCACTACCAGAAATTCAGAGAGAAAATGGAGTGAGCTAATGAATTACAATGGGGCAAGATATACAAAGATGCACAATATAAGTTTTAACACAACTTAAAATTCAGTGTTTCCAGTTAAAGTTTATGACGCGTCAGTTACCTACAAATCCATTTTCATACCAACGTTGGAGAAGAAATTAAAATTTAAACTTTATGTTATTTTACAACGATTACGAAACAAGTTCTCACAACTTAATAAACAACTCTCGATGGCTCTGGTGGCGGCGTATGTGGTCATTAATTTGAAAGGAAAAAACTCATGTGTCTGGACGGGACTGTACCCTCTTATGTACGTGATCAGGTATCGAACCAGGAACGCATGGGTAAGAAGGGAAGTGCGTTACCACTTCGCTATCTAAGCACCCAAACTTTATGTGAGTTATGTAGTAATTATCTAGTAGACATTGAATTTTACAGAAATTATGTGGAATCGTTTGCTTTTTTTCTTGTATCATAAAAAGTAAAGGTATTGATACATGAGAAATTGTAATTTTTGGTATTTTTGAAAGTATAACAAATGATGAGGTTATAGATTGTGTTACATGTACATGTTTATGATCATGAATGTTTGCTTTTTTAATACCATTTTTATATAAAATGTGTTCCAAATCTTACTGATTATTTCAACTCTTAGATACAGAAATGGAAATTGTATCTACGAAACCTGATAATGACGTATAAGTGTAAATAATTAGAAGACACTTATATATTTTCGTTTTTCTTTTCTACTACTTTTTTATCAGAAAATGTGGATATCTAAAATTACTTACTATTTTCCTTTTTTTTCCTCATTTACTTTAAATAACTCAATCATCAAACGGTTTTATATTACATTTATAGAGTATTCAAACTTTGCAAAATAAGTATGAGTATGGTCTAAGAAAAATAGCAAAGTAAAATGATGCTGTATTACCAATAGAATTAGTACGTAATGTATTTTTATATCGTTCACTCTTTTACATGCGAAATCTTTTTAAAAAGGAAAAAAAAATAACATTGAGAATCTTTGTTGATATGAAGGTCATAGTTTGATTCTTTCGTGGTCATAAACATTCTCTGACCACTTATGTTATACAAATTCTGAAGGAAAACAACATGTGCTGATGAACATTATGAATATTACAAAATGTTCTAAGTCCTGAAAATGAGAATGTGGACCTACATGTAGATTTATACATTCTTGTGATTTTTTTTTCAGAAACCAGCTCGCATTTCAAGCTCTCCGAACTTTGAATCTAAAAGGAAGACTTATTTGATAAACCACTACAATCCCTCGTATTATAGTTCGTACAGACTAGACTTTCAAAGGCTTACTTTAGAAACGTGCGACTACAACAACTGTGCATTTACAGTTAACCAAAGTCGATTAATGGAGAGTGATGCCATGATATTTCATGGAAGGAGACTTCGTGACCAACATTGGTTTTCTCGCCCAATAGGTCAGGTATGGATCTACATGAGCACGAATCACCATCAACTACAATGAATGCTTATGTCTTCAAGAGTGATATATGGCGGTCAAGTTTTAACTGGACAATGACATAAGATGGTGTCTTCCCAACTGTCCCACTTTTATATAAAACAGTAAAAATCAAGGTGGGACAGTTGGGAATCATGCTTAATTGGATAACAATAGACTGTCATGGATGAGTGACTATAGTCTTTACCTAAATTTGCAATTGTATTTATGGTTAGTAATATATTGCATTAGTATTTATAATAAGTTATATGCTATTAGCAAAATTATTTATAATAAGTATTTATAATACTTATTATGTTTTAGGATGTTGTCAGTATTCTCTCTCTCTCTCTCTGAAATGAAGAAAACAAACTCTTTATGTTTTCATATAATATATTGCATTAGTATTTATAATAAGTTATATGCTATTAGCAAAATTATTTATAATAAGTATTTATAATACTTATTATGTTTTAGGATGTTGTCAGTATTCTCTCTCTCTCTCTCTGAAATGAAGAAAACAAACTCTTTATGTTTTCATATATTAGGATGTGGTTTTTTTTTTTTTTTTTTTCATAACAAATCAAATAAAGACAGGGCTTGGGTTTTAATTTGAAAACAAGCATTTCATTTAAACAACTGTGACATTCCACCCTACTGATCTGTTCTATACAGAGTTACTCGTCAAACCGAATCAAATGCGATGCACAATCGGCATACTCCATCACAGTGATTTCTTCAGCCATGTACTTGTGTTTCAGGGCAGACAGTCTCTGTTCAAGTTGTCGGTATTTCCTCCTCTTCTTTTCTCTCACTCCTCCGGCACTGTGCTGAAGAATTTTGATAGCATTGGCAGCTTCAATCCTTTGTATTGTTTCCAAGAACTTGTAAATGTTCGGATGTGACTGTCTCATACTTTTCTTTAGTTTGTTGTGCCAGCCTTCCAAGTTGTTTGTTGTTCTTGGTCCTTCTGTCTCGAAATGGTTCCAGTTGTCCTTGTCTCCCTCAACCCAATGTTCAGTGACATAGTCTGTGAACCTTGAAACATCCACTGGAATCTCTGCATTTTCAGCATCCGTCAGTGCGACAAACCACACATCTTCAACATGTTGTATGGGGACTAGAGGCAGAACTGCAGCTCTTCTTCCTAGTTTCTTAAAGTCCTCATTCTCAGAATACAGTCCAACTAGCCAAGCTTCTGTATCTTCCGCCAAACACACTGTGTGTAATGAAAAAAACACCCTTTCACATTCACATTTGGAAACACTCTGCGAGCTGCCTGCTTGGTTGCTGCCTCAAAGTCTATCAGGAGTGTGTCTGGTCCCAGTTCCATTCCTATTTCCCTGCATTTCTGTTGAAGATGTTGAAAAAGTCTGCAGTAAATCCTTTCACTTTTTCCAGGCAGAAAACACTAACGGATACATGTGTCCATCAATATATCCATGGAGTGTGTAGACCTGGCTGAATATGTCTGGGCACACATAAAATGTTCCGTCTCCATATATGGTTGGGTTCTGTGCCAGATGCTGGAGATTTGTTCTTGTAGCAAAAATCAGCATCCTGTTGTCATTCTCTGCCTCATCAACCAGTAGGAACTGCTCACCAGTGTGCGTTTCAGTCCATTTTCCATCCAAATCTATGTCACTCCTGGACTTTGTACCCCGGTCTCAAAGCACCCTTCCCTGTATAGAGAGACTTGGTGGAGGGAAGGTTGGAATCCTTTGCAGACTTTTCGCATCTTCGTCCCATTCCTGTCTCTCAACTGGAATGACTTCTTCATAAAATTGACGGAATCGGGGTGGTTCTTCGCGGCCCTCTTTCGCTGATTATTTATTTCAGGCGCTTCGTTCCATTGTTCGGGGCCATGATTATGGGTATTTTGGGCACAGAAACTGGAAGTTTTCACTTTTGGATTTAGCAGAACAGGTTCGGACATGACAACCCAGAAAAAAACCCTTGTTGGTTTTCGGTTTTTTTTGACCTGGGACTGAAACCATTGAAACCCCGACTATCACCCCCCATTGGGTTTTTGACAAACTGCAAAACCACTTTTTGAAATTTGCCATTTTAGCTTATAATTTCAGACGATGTTACTTAGTAAATTTTACTATCAAATGAAACATTACATCGAATTAAATATATTGTATCGATACAGTTCATTCATTAATGAAACACAGTTTGAAAAATCACAATAAATTGAAACCAAAAATGTTAAAAATTTCTTCAAAACAAATTGTTTACCTTAAGTATAAAATGCTAGATCAAAGGGCTTTTTTTATTTTTTTAAACCAATCCTTACAATATATACGGGTAAATGGCTTTATTGGACCAATAAATTAACACAATTTAAAGAAAAAAGTAGCAGAGGGGATAATTTTCTTAATAAATTTAAATTATTTTTATCTTTATCAATTCACATAAGCTTTAAAAAAAAACCAAGACAAAGGAAACATGTTTTACCCAAAAATTACAATTTAAATTATAACCCAAAAAATGGACCTTAAAAACACATTTGAAAGAAAAAAACAATAAACTAAAAAAAAAATGAAAATTTTAAAACCCCTTAAATACAAAATCAAAAAAAAAATCAGAAACAAAATCAGAAAACAACTTCAAAATTTATTTTTAAAGTGTTTTAGTTTGAATAGATTTATAATCCCCTATCAAACACCCCAGCAAGGTCTAAAAATCTGGGGACGTTGGGAACAAAATATCAAAAAGGTGGACAGTTGGGGGATAAACCCATAAATAATCGCAAAATACGACATTTTACCTCCTTAGCAATTGTCTAATGTGGCTGATCCAGCCGATCGTGATTTTTTAAATGCCATATACCCAAACAAAACCGGTGAAGTTCTTCTAATTTAAATTTTATCGCATTGCAAAAACAGCCAAACGCATGGAATATGTAAACGAGTTCGCAAAAAATACAGGGTTTATGGATAGGAAATTTTGGAACAAGTGGAACGGGGAATAAGATTAGATCATGCACTGCTTCGAAATTCTTATAATACAAATTTTTCCTTGCGTTTGAAAATCATTAGCCGTGGTACTTTTTTTTGAAATTTT
>CM037786.1:37520940-37570940 GCA_021229015.1 Solen grandis | reverse complement strand
AAATAACCTCGCCCACATAGTTTAAATACATTATAGGGGAGACAACCAATACTTTTACATTTTGTGATGAGCAAACCTAATGCGCGACTAGCACTCTGTGCATGTAAAAATTTAAAGTGTACAGGGGCATGATCTAACCACTCACAAAACGGTTCGATTTAAAAATCAGCAAATCAGCGAAAGTCAGTTTCCTTAATTACATGTAGTAATTCCTTATGTAGTAAATAATTATCGTTAACACTCGCCCACATAGATGTCGAGCGTATGTGAAACTGTCCACTTTATGGTTCTAGCCCATTACGTAGAGTATTTGTTTAACAATGGTTATTATGTTTACAGTCCATCAACACCCGCCCTATCTCGACATCAGGACAGTAACCCTCATCTTCGTATCAAACGTTATATAATCTTTCTTTAAACCAACCGCGAGCATTCCAATCACCCGCCAACAATACCCTACCATGTGACTCATCAAACATATGAATATCAATATCCAGCAAAGTAAACAAGTCGTCTGTTATGAAATCATATCGAATTCTCCACCTATATATAAACACCTGCAAGAAAAACATATTGTTCTAGGTAAAACATATTTTATCAGATTTCAGCCAAGTAATTGTATCGTTATGATTACGAACAACAGTAATGACCTTACTTAAACTTTCTTTGATATAAACTACACCACCACTAGCACGCCTGACTCTTTTATTCTGAAATTTCCGAAAAAACAAAACAAAAAAAACAACAACATTTATAACCATGCATATCAAATTTAGATTTACTATTCCCCCATGATTCATAAAGAAGCTATGTCATATATGTTCAGTTTATCAAGGAAATCTCATCTGGAACAAAGACTGGCTTAAACCATTTATGTTCCATAAGCCTATCGTCGCACCCTACAGCTGCACCATCTTTGTATAGAGTGTCATAACTCAACCACGCGATTTGCCCCCTGTTATCGGAAGTAGTGATTTATGAAAGGTCTCCTCTCGTGTTAAGCAGTAATTAGGTACTTGAACTGATATAATTAACTTTGTCTTTTTACGTAGATATAGGGAAGTAATTCTACTTCAAGCTTATCCTTCCTAACGGTTCTTGGGCTGGAAAATTACTTTGCAACTGAAGAAGTGTGCGTGTGTGCACGAAAATAAGGATAGAACCCGCAATCGTCGGATCTGCAGTAGAGTACGCTATCATTTAGTAATGGCGCCTTTACTATTATGTGTTACATGTATATGATATTATACCAGGACAGGAAAGAAATTACTAATTTGAAACCAATTGATAGCTATAATTTGTGATATCCCTGCTAGTGTGTATATTTTGTATATTTGACAATGCTCCACTTCACGATGTTATCGGGGCCTAGAACATCATAAAAAAAAAAAAATCAAAAACATGTTAGCGACCCGTTGCATACGGTTTTGCATACTGAACGCGTGCAAACTGTGCATGTTTATCAGTCAGTTACGTATCTGGGTCAGACCTCGTATCGACCTGGGATTTCCCGGTCGCGGATGTTTGTCACTGCGTAGTTAAATTGCATCATGGAGTTGATATATAGGCACTCTATGCTTATGCACTAGTTATTTAAGATTTCATCAACAATGTGATAACAATGACATGTTGTTTAAGTAATTCGGCATAATTCTAGGAGTAAAACGACGTACGTATTGTCATTTTTTCCATTTTATTTTAGAGTACTCACGGTGCATAACCGTCTTAACTATTCTCTTAGTAAACTTAAAAAGGACTTGATAACTAACACACTTATGCTTTCTGCCGGACACGGCCTATATTGTCGGACCACAGGACAAAGTAGAACAATTTTTACGGCATGTATATAATGATTGATATTTAACTTCATACGGATACTCTTGGTAAAATAGAATATGATGCGATGGACCGACCAGGAAGAACCAGAGATAAAATTATAGTAAAAATAAAAAACTCTGGAAACCTGTGCCCATTTGTCTGGTGTCCTATTGCCAAGTGTTGGGCCTCACGCATATTAAAGTATTAATTCTAATGTATAAATACAATGTACAAAACTAATTATATCTGAATATATGATATAGACCAAATACACACGTAAAAAATATGTATACAAGTAATATCCTAAAAGTTGATCTAAACAATTACCCCTTGATATTATATTTAACAATATCTGAAACTGAAAGTGAAACAGGTCCGTCCCATATGAAAGTGACCGGTAGAATGACTACCCAACCTTACTTAAGCACGATAGTCCCGTGCAGCCCTATAAAACCTACATTTACAAGCGCAAAACGTGAAGACATCATTTTCACGCTATTACTTCGAAACGCGTGAAAATTCTAGTCTTAACTATTTTCTTAGTAAACTTAAAAAGGACTTGATAACAACTAACACACTTATGCTTTCTGCCGGACACGGCCTGTAGACCATGAAAAGCAAGGGCTTGATGAATGAAAACATGAGCAGAAAACTAAAGTTCTAATGTTTTAGTGAAAATATACCCTGCTACTGAAATCCCGAAAGGCAAAACGTTAAATACAAAATACCTTTTTTTTAGCCCCGAAAACCCACGAAAAACCTAAAAATATACGATGATTAACAAAAATTTCAGTATGGTGATACGCTGATTTCAAATCAAAAGTAAATAAAAAATCCCCTTTACAAAACAATTTCCGTGCCACAGACTGGTCTTCAAATGTACATTTGTACTTAAATAAATGTGTATTGATATGTCTACAGTCCAATACTAACCTCGCCTTACCACTTTTATTAAATGCTACAGTTAAAGGATTTACCACGTGCGGCACGTGCTCTACTTCGCTGACACAGCCTTTATCTAAGAGCTTTTGAATTTCAGCGGACACAATATCGGAGTTATCAAATGCAGACTTATTATTTTTTATTTCTACTTTCGATGGAATAGTTTTGAACGCCAACTTGTAACCTTCACGTATGACATTTAAAACAAAACTATTTGCCCCTGATTTTTCCCAATGCTTTGCATGCTGTTTAAGTCTTCCCACAGGTGATAAAAACTGACTATCAGCATCTCCGCCTCTTTTTGTACATGTAGTAAACAAATAATTTAAGCCAGAATAACAAACTGTTGTACTTATCTGCATAATACGAGTATTTCCGGCCTCCGCCGCTTTCTCAGCCCCCTTAAGCCCACAGTCTGCTTGCCAGTGCCCGGGCCTTCCACACTTGAAGCACAGTCCCGGTTTTCTTCTTGGAGTAGGTGGGGCCCCAGTCGCTGAGGAGGTCTGCTGCGGAACCGCCTGGTAATAATAAGGAGCAAATCTTCTAGCCTTGGTCTGTCTCTCCGTTCTAGCTTTACGATCCGCGTGTATCTGGGCGCGGAATATTTTCTTCTCGTCCTCCAAGTCATCAGCGAGAGGGTGTGACTCATACTCTTGTACCACACGCCATCCGTGTTCAGAGGAATCAGCCATCTTAATGAGTTTTTGACAGAGTATTTATACCTTGGACGAGACTCTGGCGTGCCGCTTCAGCCTTCTGAGAACCGCTGTCAGTTACAAGCTCAGTCAAATGTCCATCAGCATCTCGCAAGCTTCCCAAAATTTGAACATTCACTTTATACTGCTCTTCATTGCCTTTCTTCCGAAATTGAAAATTGTCATTGGCCACAAAACTTTGCTGGATTTTTGTCAGTTGAGTCTCTGAAATTTGCCGTTGAGATTGGCTTATTCTGTCCTCAAAGGCTTTCAGTCGGCCAGAAATTAAATCCTCCATTTTTGTAAGGAGTCGATTCTCGCTGTCCATAATGCCACGTGGCCCGCTCAATTTCTTATCCAAGTGAAACAGGTCCGTCCCATATGAAAGTGACCGGTAGAATGACTACCCAACCTTACTTAAGCACGATAGTCCCGTGCAGCCCTATAAAACCTACATTAACAAGCGCAAAACGTGAAGACATCATTTTCACGCTATTACTTCGAAACGCGTGAAAATTCTAATATCGGCGGGCTCTCTGCGGAAATCGCTATATCGGCAGGCTCTCTGCGTTTGCACCGGTCATTCTCTGCCATAAACACTAGCAAACACTGGACGGAAGGGAAAGAAACAGACCAATGGTCACTTTTCAATATTGAGTTTCTCAATATTTAGTATTGCACGGAATATTAGAGTATCTTAGCTATGTATATGCGTGTAAACTTTTCAATTATCAGCGACTGCGACCTGAAACTCGGCCAAACAGTTAAGTGATGTACCAACATGGAACACAACCTCGGCACTTTTTACAGGCTTCAGCAGGTTATTGCTCTGATCATGTCTATAACATGACCATCGAATGTAATATTTTCAGTATATTCTTCAAGAAGATACCGAGAAATTGGCCGATTTTAATGTAAATTTCTTGAAAAAACCCTAATTTCGGTTTTGTCGTTGCACGGGAGGTCTCTCTGCACATTACTTTTTGAAGCACAGGCAGAATCTCTCAGGCTCTCTGCATTTTGCCAGCGATTTTTTTTTTGAAAAAGCATACTGCTAGCGTACTTTGTGTTTTATTGTTGTTAAATAACAGTTTCATGCCTCTGCCCTTCCAGTGTTTTTTTCACTGTTGGGGGAAAGGAGTCCGGGCCCAAGGGGGGGGGGGGGGGGGGGGGAGAGATGAGCTTAAAAAGGGGGATTTTTTCTGCTATGAATAATGTAAGCCTTTTATTATATTTTACTCTTATTTTGGTGGTACTTGTGATCGTATGGAAAAAGGCCAATATCAGTTGTTAGCACACCAGAGCACACCGTGCTAGGATCAACCTGCGTCCGTCGTTGTGCGTCGTAAGCAATTTGCTTTAAACATCTTCTCTGAAACCGCTGGACAGAATTTGATAAAACTTGGTAGGGATGATCCTTGGGTGAACTTTCACAAAAGTTGCTAAAATAAACATGCTCCATGTAGGACTCTGGCTGCCACGGCAACGGAAAGATAAAAAAGAAGAAAACATTAAAAATCATCTACTTTAAAACTACTGGCCAGATTTCAAAATGTTTTTGTACAGATATTCCTTGGGTAACCCTCTTCCAGGATTGCTAAAATTAGTCCGATCCGTAAAAAAATATGGCCGCCAGGGGCGGGGCTAATAAAAGTAATTTGCCTTATATGTATATTGTGACATTAAATGACATATCCTCTTGAACTGATGGACAGAATTTTATTAAATTTGGCAGGGATGATCCTTTGGTGAAGTTTCACAAAAAAATGCTAAAAAAATGATCCATGTAGATTTCTGGTTGCCATGGCAACGGTAAGAAAATAACATGAAAACTCATTTTCTTCAAAACTACTGACCAGATTTCAAAATGTTTTAGTACAGATGTTCCTTGGGTAACTCTCTACCAAGATTGCTAAAATTATTCTGATCTGTAAAAGAACATGGTCGCCAGGGGCTGGGCGGTGGCTAATTTGCCTTATATGTATATAGTTAAATCTTGAAACGACATTTCCTCTGAAACCGCTGGACAGAATTTACAGAATTTGATTGACCTTGGCAGGGATGATCCTTGGGTAAACCTTCACAAAAGTTTCTAAAATTAACTTGATCCATGTAGAACTCTGGTTGCCATGGCAACGAAAAAAAAATATATGAAAACTTGAACAATCATCTACTTTAAAACTACTGGCCAGATATCATTTAATGTTTCAGTAGAATTGTTCCTTGTGTGACCCTATACTCAGGTGAGCGATTTAAGGCCTCTATGGCCCTATTGTTTATGAAATAATTTTATTGACATTAACTTTATACTAGTATATTGTATACAAACTTGGCAGATTCACTTTATCCGTGAAAAGAACTGTATTCAAATTGTATTTATTGCAACAAACTTCACGGTGTAGTCATGAGTTCTTATTTCATTCTGTAGGAACTTAACAATGAAGTTCATTTTTTACTTGCTTCTTTCACTAGTGACAAATAAACACGGAGAAATGAAAAATAAATGCAACAGAATTTGATAAATGTGATTGGTAACAACATGTTCTACTGACGAGGTTCTATGTTACTATTGGTACTGATTTAACAAACCATAAAAGAAGACCATGGGAGGATGTTTGTATACAGAAACTCTGCAATGCCCATCCTAAATCCCGCTTGTGTGGTGGTCAAGCTATATTAAAGGCCCATTATATTGCATAATGATACACTTTCCATGAAAGCGATTAGATAACGGAAACATGGAAACGTTTGGAATTTGACGAAGATATGCCGATTATTCAAATCGGGGTATTATTGTAAACAGTTTGAATGATCTTTAGTAAAACAAATCTTTATAAATTATGCATTGTAGTAATGCTGTCGTCAACGAGCATGTACATGTTCCATCTCTTAACAAATCTGTCACACATAATTTGCTTTTTCTATCCGAAGAATATATACTGCTTTTGGAAGTATAATGGGCCTTTAAAGTCTCTCTCTCTCTCTCGCTATGAGTGAGAGAGAGAGAGAGAGAGAGAGAGAGAGAGAGAGAGAGAGAGGGGGGGGGGATACACATTTACAAAAAGCGAAGAGTTCACTATCTCCAAAGTCATTTTGTGACATATTCATTTTAGGATTTAAAACATCTTTTCGTTCCTAGACAAGTATGTTTCTTATTCCTTGTTTCTCTTTTTTGATTAGATATAAAGTTGAAAATAAACTAAGCGTTATTTGTTTACAATATTCTATACTAACAGCAATTTCTACATGTGTTGTATTGTACTTCGTGTATTGCAATATGTATCGTATCGGAACCGGACTGGCAAAACACAACCCTAATTATTACGAGTTTCAACTTTGCATTATGACGCCTTTTTAGCGCCATTACATCTTTTTTTTTGCGTTATAACGATTTTGTTTCAATTTCAATTTCGTATTTTAACGCCTTTGTTTCGCATTATTGCGTGTTTCAACTTCGCTTTTTAACGCCTTTGCGTTTTATCGCTGTTGTTTTCGTGTTATTGCGAGATTCAACATAATGTCTCCTTAACTTCCATTTTAACACTTTAACAGAAATAACTGCATGTTTGATAACAATTTTGTGATTATAGAATATTCAGAATAATATATGTCATTAATTTTCATTTTAATCACTCCATTCTACAGGATGCTGTCTTGTCTCAATGAGGTGTATGGAGCTTTCCTTAACAACGCGCATATTGTAGTTGGATGTGGATGATTTCTCAGCAAAGTACACGCTTCAAATTCAAACACCGTCTAATATCAAACATGGATGAAGACAGTCAGTTTCAGGATATCCTTAAATTAACTATTGATATTCTTGGTTACAATATGAAAGCAATAGAAAATAGACGGACATTTATGAAAGAAAGGTCTAAACATTTGTCACAGTCATCAGAGCCAAGTATTTCTATTCACTGTGCTGGTAGCAAAGCAGAGGGAATGACCTTATTTTTAGAAAATGACACAGATTTAATGTACGTGTTGAATGATGTAGTGTGTGTAGAAAGAGACAGCTGCTCTAGAAATTTAGATGCCACCGTTATGTTTGAAATGGTTTTAGACAAGTATTTTCCAGGATATACTAAATTACTTCTGCAGAAAATGGAAAGAGATATCCCATATATTGTGGAGACATTATTGGATGATTGTAATGGAAATACTTGTATATCAAGTGATGTCTTTGCAAATAATGTTCAAACAAACTTAAAACAACAAAACAGCGAAATGTACACTTGTATTTCTCGATCTGGTCCTTCATGCCATGCTATTATTCAATTTGAAGAGTTCAACTTTGACTCGGATCATGTTTATTGTTTTCGATGTGATTGTCCAACTCTTCTTAGTAAATGGAGTCACAGAAAGAGATACCAGAAGTGGCCGACACAAGATATGATTATTCATGTCAATACGTTGGATGCCCATGTCGTTCCAGTTGGAGTGAAAGGACACATGCTACAGTTTACTCAATGGCGGATTTGTTTCACACTGGGAGAAACTTATCTGTTGAGCACCTTGAAGGAAAATATGCTGCAGGTGTATGCCATCATGAAGAAGTTAACCTCCACAGTCATTAAACCCGTCTGCTCTGAAGTCACATCATATATCGTAAAAAACATTGTTCTTTGGATGGCAGAAACTCTTCCAACAGACAAATTAGGCATCGTACCATTATTGATGAAAGCTATCCTTTTACTGAAGTTGACTGTTAAGGCTGAATACCTTCCAAGTTACATGATTCCTGAAAGGAATCTATTTCAAAACAAACTTTTGTTACAACAAAAACTTAAAGTTGATATATTATTGTCGGAAATGTTACAGGAGAGAGGAGCAATGGTTTTAAGGAGTCCTCGAATTGGACGTGAGATGTGCTTTGTTTACGGTCAGCCAGAACTCGTTGATGTACGAAGGCTATTTAACGAAATGTTTACGCATTATCCTCTGTCCAACGACGAGGTCATTCAACAGAGATCCCCCTTTATACCACTAAACAATTCTGCAAATGAACCATCAAGCATGATCAGCAATCAGTCTGTACAGAACTCGATTCATTACTCTAATATTTTGGAAAAATTCATGAGACTACCATTTACTACCTATTTAAAATTGATGGAGAAGTTTCTCGGTATACAGTTAGATTTTTTAGACATACCATTCGAGATCAAATTGGAGGATGTATTTTCTAGGGGGGAATTGTTAGATCTTAATTTCCCTGACGTAATTACCCCTTTTCTCCCCGAGATCATGCCGACAATAGTAAGCGGTCTTGGTGCGGATGATACCAATAACGATCTGATTGTTACAATTATGAATCATCCAGAGATTAGAAGGTGCGCTAACATTATCTCACAGTTCACTCCCTATATCAGGTTCATGGGAGAGACATGACATGATCTGACATTGTTCAAAATTTGGTCGGAGAAGTAATGCCTTAAAATTCGAGTGTACACTCTACCTATTTGTGCTGTAGTATTTTGTATGAAGTCTTTGAAACATGATAATAATGTTTGATTAGTTAAATAAATGTTGTTGTTTTTTATCTTTAAACTTATGCATGGACTGTGAAGTTATCTTATTAGGGGTGATTAGGACGTATACTGATGGAAGGGGGAAGAAACGCATCATGGATTTGTGTGTGTGTGTGTCAGATAATAGCCATGCATTAGACTGTATTCTAATTATATTGACAATAGGATATAAAAAAACCGAAAAATCTTTAGATAGATGATTCCTTTAAAATGAGGTGTGGCTGGTCATACGTGGTCAGCAACAAAGTCATCACATATTTTCTTATATTTACAACGTTACATATAACTTTTAAACCGAATTATATCACTCCCCTCACACGCGTGTATTCTATGTATGCATAGTGTGTTGAACTCGAACATCTAGATTAAATGTGTTTGATTTATTATTCATAATTATGATGTTGAAAATGTATGAGAAATACACTCGTTAAATGGTTACTTTCATTTATTTTTTGGTGTTAGATTACGAAAGTAATTCGTTCACAGTCCGTTCTTTCATTTGTTTGGTCTGTCACTATAGGTCATATGATAAAAATAATCTGACATGAAATGTCATTTCATATCAAATTTTACTGTTTCATGAAAATGTTATTAAGCTCAATACAACACGTATCATTTTCTTTAACTCGTTTAGTAAAATTTGATATAAAATAACAATAATGTCAGATCATATATATATATATAAAACACTATTTTTAAACAAAATATTGATTAGATATTTTCTGTCTTCTGTCTGTTTGGAAACGTGAGAATTCATCAAAACTGAATGAGAGATACAAGATACAAGAGATAAAAAAGAGATGTTATGTAACAACAAACCTTCAATATAATAGCGATTTTGTTTACTGAACATTAACAATTATGTAGCTGTTATCTTCTAAGGAAAATATATCACAATGAACGGTATATAGCTTAGACAGAATGAAAATATGCACACGTGTATATTAACAAAATGCAGTTTGAAATGGATGAAATCATACATGTATATCTTATGCTGTCTGTGATGGGACACAATTGTGTTTATAGTGAATACATTTTAGGGTTTTTGATATTATGATGATTCGGCTTTATTAATTGTATTTATATTTTGTCACATTTAATTTCGTTTTGCTTTTTTAAATTGTCTACAAGGAATAAGTTATTCAATATTTATATTTTTTGAATGACGTTCTTTAATTTATTCCAAATCCAGTGGAAAGATATATATCTTACACATTCATGTATATACTTCTGTGAGTCTCATGATAAGTGGGGAGGGGGGTTATTAGCCAATCGGTCAGTTACACTGCAATATTTAAAGAAGTTTTCTCATTGTGGTTATGACCAAAGTTGATTAAAATGGTATTGCAAATCAGCACGTTGAAACCACTTCCCGACATTCTAACACAGAAAGCATTGCGATATCTGGTGAGGTGTAAAATTCGAGTTGGTGAACCCGCTGGTCTGGTAGTAGTGTGAGGAATACGAAGAGTTTGAATAACAACTGCTGCACACAGACAGCAATGCAATCTGAATTGGATTATTTTTTTTAAGATATATGTATTTAAGCTGAAGCTCATAGTTGGACATTTTGAAATACATGTATATTAAGAGAAGTTAGAACTGACGTGAGGCTATAACTTATAAAGACTCTTGCGTTTTATTGTTTTCATTGCTGTTCTAAAAGAAAACCAGGGAGCACAATTATTTATACACATAAATATTGTGACAGATCAATGCTCATTTTAACAATGATATGTGTATAGCTCTCAAAAGAATAACACACATTTTTCCAGTGAAAAATTTAAGACTTTCGAGATTTCTAGAATTGTAAAATATCTGTTCCAACGTCTCAGCGATAGTAAATCAGTTAGTTTGGAAATATGACAGTGCTTCCTCACTACGTATCACGCCGTCGACAAGTGACATGGTTCTAAATCAAGTCATAATATTATTAATCCGTGTCCTTTTGGTCTAGAACTACTATTTTCAGCTGAGCACCAAGCAAGGGAGAAACATTTTTGATAGTTCGGATTTTAACGACGCATTTATGTCGACCCGAAGATCAAACTCTAGACCTCCCAGTTAGGGACATATGCTCTAACCACTTGACCACAGAATACCAAATGTATTTAATTGATGTATGTCATGATTCCTGTTGAAAAATAAAGTTATATCACCTGGTATGTTCTTGTTTGTCATTTAGGACACATGAGTCAGATACATTGTTGCCTCACAGCGGTATCACGTCGAATATAAGTGGCACCGGGCAAACCAGTCCTGTAAGTAATCTAAGCGCCATGCACAAGGAAATTGTTTAGCCTTAGGTATGTCGCTGCCAGGGATCGAGCAAAGACCTCCCCGTTACGGAGATGACGCTTTTACGACTCGGACACATGGACCAATGTTTTGTTTTTGGTGTAGGAAAAAGTAAAACAAATATGAGGAACTGGAACATTATTATATTTACTGTTTATTGTAAACATTTTTCTTAAGATTATTAATGGAATGTATTTTATAATATATTTATACCTTATACAATATTCGGTATTTTGTACTGAAACATCAAAGGTTGCAACATAGAAGTTTATGTTGTATGACGTGGTATGGTATCACCTACTACCAGTTAAACAGTAAGGTGAAAGGAATATTAATATAAAAGCAATTAACATTTCGCTGCGTATCGATGGCTTACCTCAAAACTGAAGAAATAAAAAGAATAATTTCCCGGTTAGCCTTCGACAGACATATTACATGATCCATAAACTGTCCCCAGTTTTTAACCCATAAGGATATACAACAATTAACATGCATATTTTTGAAAAGTACTGGCTTTCAAAAGAACAATTTCGAAAGGAGGAAACGCCTAATGACTCATAATCTTCTAAAAACGATGCAATATAGACCGTATTATATACATTGTATTAGAGTGCCAGATTCTGTTTAAAACCAGCAAAATTTCACAAATTACCTTATCTTTTTACTAATTATTTAAACTTAGTAATATGTTTTCGGGGCCCTGCAGTTTGTCAGCATAAACATATTTTGATGCATTTAATGTAAGTCACCTTACTTAATATTAAGTCGAAAATAGTTGTTTGGGACCTATCTTCAGACCACCCTTTTTCTATATATTGTTTATCGATTATGTCATCAGTCAGTCCAGGGAAATATCAGAAGCATTCCAGCAAAGCATATGTTCGATATAAATTTTCAGCTGAATTCGAGCTATCGCTGAGACGTCAGGAGCAGACAACAAAACTATTACGATGGCAATGCAGTTAAAGTAATATTTTGTGATTCCAGTGTGAGCGATATCTAGTACAAATGAAATTAAATGTTCCACACATTTTACTCAATTGTTGTGAATTTCATTGTAAAGCAAAAAAAAAAAAAACAAAAAAAAAACGCTTTCTTTCCTCACGTAATTTTGCGGTTATAGTGCCAATGAAACTGAACAGCCTGATAGATGAGAACTTAAAAGGAGTGTTTTTTGAAAGCGAGATGCAGAAAAAGTACACCTGGCTTTAGTCAGTCCTACAAAATAGAGAAAAATATGAAGACACGTGGAAAAGAAAAGAAGAAACAAGTGTTTGTCATATCGAAGTATTATCCCGAGAAAATTCCTGAATGGATCGACACCAGTCAATGCGTTGACTTATTGTGAAATTAAATAGTATATATTTGTCATCTTCGTTTCTCTCTGGCACAGAAATGAAATTGTATTTGTTTCTTATCTTTTATTATTATTATTATTATTATTATTATTATTATTATCTTTGGAAAGTCCTTAAGAAAGCTGGTATTGCATATTCTTTTATATTTGAAATGTGGACATTCCTAAAGCTTTTAATAGAAAAAAAGTCCCGTCTAAATATAGTAACGAGTTTGAAAATTCATATCTTAAAATAGCTGTGTTTGCAATTTTTATGTCCCGCCAACTTTGTTCGTCCGTCCGTCCATCCGTCCGCCACACCTCAGGTTTACCTTTGCGTTAAAACTTTTTTCTCTGAAGATGACTTCACGTCTTTAGGAAACTAGGTACACATGTATATCATGATATTATCTATTTAATATTTATGCAAATTAATGGTTGTGACCTATATTTCACGGTTGGATGAACAAGATTGTTCTACCTTGGTTTACCTTCGCATTTAAGCTTTTTTTCTTTATCGATACATTCACATCTGCAGGAAACTATAGCTCTTTATTTTCTATGAAGATGAATACATCTTCATGAACTTGACATACATGTACACCATTATATGAATTTTTACTGGTAGTATTTATTTAATTTTATAGCTGTGACCTGGTAAAATTGATTATTTTGCCCTGGGTTTACCCACAACTCCGCCGCAGTAGTTACCTCCCTATACAGATGTCGATAACCACTGCCACCACAAGTAAATTCAGCTGATATAGGCCGGATTTACTTTTTTCATTTTTAACTTTAGTTTTGAATATATCATATTAGTTTCGATATATTTCACAAATATAACATTTAGGATTATGAGAAAATTAAAAAATCAAATCAAATAACATAAATTTATAAAATTATGATTGTTGGTCACATGGATATCATCACGTGACTTGTTTGATGGCAGTGGTTAATGTAGCGTAGCGTGACGTAACCGGTGCACGGAGTTTAGGGTTTACCTCTGTACTAAGCTTCTCTTTTCTATAAAGGTAACTTCACAATCATCATGAAACTTTATACAAAATTAATATTCATCATTAAATAAACTTTAAAAATACAAGCAAATATTTGGTTCTGGCCATAACATTTATCCGAAGCTTGCTCATCTCTGAATTTAGATTGCTACTGAATTAAGGACATAAACTCTGTCGCAATATATTACAGAAAATCGGAGAAGTACGCAGTGGTGTTAAACTACCTGTAGAGATATATCGTCTGCTAAGATTACCTCTTTTCTATCGTACCTCTTCTTTTTCTTGCCAAATGATTATATCGAGTGATCAGATAAATGTAATAACCATTATTTCTATATATATATTTTAACTGCATATTGTCGTCTGCAAATTGGATGATTTAAACCCGACAACTCATAGATATTTCAATCTACCATCAAAACATTTTCTGACCTTGATTGATGACGTCTACATAAAAAGTATGGAAAAACAGTTGTCTAAAAACAGGTAAACAATTATTGAAAATACCATATCAAATTGGCCATACAATACTAAGATATTTATGCAAAACGTGATTTATTTTGAAAAGCTTGAGTACACACTTTTTTGTGCGATTGAGTGTTTAAAGAAATATACCATTAAGGCAATTAAGACTACTACGCTATGCTTATATAACTTGCGTCGAGAAATCTGCATGTGGATACTTAGCTATTTACATATGTTAATGATCTTATAACCAATAGGACAATATTACCTCGCCCAGTTCATCTTGTATTTCAGTGGGGAATTCCCTTGGCCTTTCCATAGCTTTATCGGTTGAACGCGAGTGCAAAAATGTTCACAATATACTTTGAACCATTTTTTTTAATTGATTGTAAGATGGTGTTTGACAACAACGCTCCCAGCTGTACTGAACTTGAACTAAAGAAAACAAAAAATGATATCCTAATTCAGAACCATTCTTTGAGGGTGATAAGAAAGTGGCAAATACATCCGGTGACTTCTTTGTTTACTCATTAAAAATGAATTTGATGCAAGATCAAAATAGATTTCTTCATTACCCCGGCCTGGTCCATCGTGCCCCTCATTTGCAAATGTTATAAGCATGCCTAAAGACAACATGCTATATTATCACTGTCCATCTCCCCTTAAGCACGGAGTTACAGAAAGATATACTAGATTTTGCTCATGTTAATAGCTTGGATGCTTATGTCGCACTAGTTGGAATGAAAAGAAACATGTACCAGTTTGTTCAGTAGAGCATTTGTTTCATACAGGCTGAGATCTCTCATCAAGAACATGATAGATGTTTTCCATATGCCATTCTCAAAGAACAAATTTCTATGGTAATTGATAAAGAATATATATTATTCTTTGGATAATGGAAAGAGTCCAGTCTGATTGGGTCGGGTTGATATGAATGTCTGCAATTGATGTGTGATAGGTATTTCATAAACGGTGTATTAATATGAAGAATAAAATGTATGTGTATGTGTCATATACATGTGTCCATTGACTGTACCTCAAACCCTGGGTCTCCACTTACATGGCGCTTACACATTATTCTCTCTCTACACATAATTATGTATACTACCCACAGTGGAGACAACTCCTATAAAACATATAAAAAGATGTCGTGATTAGTACTATATTTATTTTAGTGGAACAGCTCCAGTTTAGTAAAATTATTCTTGCACCAAGACAACAGATTCTATGCTTAGCGACAAGCAGGTTGAAATCTACTATCACTGTTTTAATGACTGGTAAAAACTGTCTGGGACCTCAATTCCACGATAGACGCCCGACTCACTTGGTCACCATGACAAGTTCGAGAAAATGTTATTGCTAACTTAACAGAAACTGTTAGGAAGTTACATGAAGAGTAGTATAATAGGTATTAGACACTAGTACTTTTAGGGTTAAGTTTAAACTTCAGACCTTTTTTTACATTGATTTCGAGTATCCATCTGGACGGTTCTTAGGTTGGATCAGTACTTTACTAGGTGGGAGCAGGAAAAATTCTTGCCCCGAATGAAGTTTGAACCCACAACCATCGGATCCGCAGTCGATAACGCTAATCTTGGCCCACGGCGCCTTCACTTTTATACATAGTATCATATCATAACAGTGAAGAAAATTAAATAATTCAGTATATATGACGAATTGTTAATCTAGAGAAACTATTGATAGCTTATGTGATATCTCTGTTCCAGGTTTTGTGTTATTTTCTGAACATTGTACAACATTCCGCTTTATGGTGTTACATGTATCAGGGCCTGGCGTTATTAAGTTGTGTGTCACTTTTTTAATTAAATTTATGTTGAATAATCATATACATACCTGTCCTGTTGTGAACATCTACGTATACCTTATGTTAAGAGATCGATGGACAATCGATCGAGCTTTCTAATTATTAAGACTTGGTATATATTTTTGGGATTATTGTCGTCCTTCTATGTCAACCAGATAGCTTATCATTAAGATAGTCCGAAATTTTCACTTAGAGTAAACCTTGGACAAACAGCTTTTCTGTAAGAGCAGTAAAACTTGGCAAGCTGCTCTTCTGTACTACACAGCTACCAGGCAGCAAACCTGTACTAAATAGTAAACACCTAACGTGTACAAAGCATCTAATCTGTACGAAGAAGCCAAACTTGTTCCGAACAGATAACATGTAAACTGAACTAATCAGTCACCCTGCACCAATCAGGTTATCTAAATGAACCAAACAACCTGAACTAATCAGCATGTCTAGTCAATCTGTACAAAAAAGCCACCATGTATTGAACAGTTTGATCAGCATCTAACTTTTTCTAAACAAACAGCACTAAACAGGTACTATACAGTCATCCTAGACCAAGCAGCCAACCTAGACTTTGCAGCAAACTAAGCAAGCAGCACCAGCCATTACAGTTTAACTTCTGAGCAGCCACCTGCGGCACTAAGCGTCCACTATTTTATTTTGCCCCTAAAACGAGTTTGATAGTATATTGAATAACAGTAAAATCCCAGTTTTCGTTGTAAGACTGACACATACATTAAAAACTATTTGGACAACTCTCTCTTGCTATACATACTCTCTCTCTCTCTCTCTCTCTCTCTCTCCAAATGATTGAAATACTGTCGGTGGGGCGTTATACCCAACAAACAATCTCTCTCTCTCTCTCTCTCCTGTTTTACACACTCAAAGTTTTTTTTATTGTAGCTTATTCTTACATCCTATACTTCAATGCATATGTGCTGACATTTGATCTTCTAATTCCAATTATGTGTCTGTTTCTTTTCTAATTAGTATGCTAATAAAAAGACAACATCAACATCACCACGCAGACATAACAAACATATTCTGACTTCGATATCCATGATTTATTATTATAAATTTATAAATAAGTGTTTATTTATAAGATAAATTTCCATAGTATATAGTTCAACAATTCCCAATAATTTCTATAGTACATAGTTTAACAATTCCCAATAATTTCTATAGTACATAGTTTAACAATTCCCGATAATTTCTATAGTACATAGTTCAACAATTCCCAATAATTTCTATAGTACATAGTTTAACAATTCCCAATACATTACTCACATAAGACACATTTTTTATGATCTATTTTATGAAATTGGCACAATGGGTATTCTGAATATATGTGAAGTTTACATTTATTATTTTGACAGCGATTGGCAACCAAGTTCTTACAACTTATACTATTCCTTCTCACGGTATGACGGTTCCTTGTTTGGACCAGTATTATAGCACCTCAAGCAAGTAATCTAAATAAAATCAGGTGGGAATAATGATATCAGTCGGACTACGCCCTCGTAATATAATCCTCACCTGAAATCCAAACCTGTGTTTAAATACACTACAAAACACAGGTAGAGATAGATTATTTCTTAAAGATCCAATGGTGATGATGATATATCACTATTTTGATTTACCGTAAAATGACCCAATATCTAAAGTAATACATTCCCCCGTGAGAAAGGTCAAATTGTATTGTAATGTTATGTATTGTATTCTTTACTTAACATCAAAGTTTATATTAAGCAAACATGGCTAACTATCCTTACATACGCGCAACACATTAAATATATGTAAGTCATTATCTCCTGATGATGTATTATTCGAGTGCGATGTACAATAGACGTATGTTTAAGTTCAAAAAGTGTATGTTCTGTATGTTTTTATATGTACGAGTATATATAAAACCCAGCCATGCCTTCTCTTAAGAATTCTAAAGACTGCATTGCTTCATGAAAAAGTTCATAAAAAGTGCTTATCAATTACTCTTTGGTTTGTTTGTTGTTGTTGTTCTTTGTAAACTATATACTACGAAACACATTAGCAATAAAATATTATTTGTACTACTCTCGTGTCATCTTTGTCATATGATATAGGATGTCAAATCAGTTCATGTAATTAGTAAATACGAACTAGGAAAGTAGTAAAAGAAATTCTCGTATATTCGCTGCAGAATTCTAGCATAGATCTGCCGGAACTTTAACTAGATAAAATTATTTTCAGTTATTGCCTTAGTCTTGAATTATATGCAACTGATTTATGAATCAGAGATAAGATAGTAAGTATATAACTGTCCCGAGTCATATAAATGCTTGTAACACGGTGATAGGTAGAGGTGTCCCATTCGTCTTTCTTCTAATTTATGTGCACTTTTTCGTGTCGAAAAATAAAACCAACGTCCTGAAAAGAGAAGAGAGGAATGAATGTAACCACTAATTGACATGAAACACCGATAATATAATATACATAAATATAAGTTAACACTTATTGTTATTCAAATAACACTTAAACCAAGCAATTTAAAGTCATCCCTTAAGATGGTCCCGTTTTCTTAAAACTACTTCAGAGAAATTTACGATTTTTACATTATTCTCAAATCCTTGTTAAAACTATTGTTTTAAGAATCGTACTTTAGAACAGGTCCTGTTTTCGAGAACACGGGACCAGGGTTTTACATTGAATAATCATTACATTAAGTAAAACAGAAAACAAAACGAGCATCATACCTGTCTTTAGGTACTTGAAACTGTTCCTGTATGAACTTTGCAATATCCTCAGCAATTTTGACTTTTGTGGATTTGTTGATACTGTCCGAGTTGTGATGTACGTCTATATTCATCGCCTTGTCCAGGGTCCCAGCACGAACCATCGCCACACCGGTGTGTAACTCTATGGTAACATTCTTGTGAAGAAATAATAAAGAACTAATTATCCTTCAAAGATAAGGACAGAAATACAGATGGCTAGATAAAAACTATCATTAGAGAGCATAATTATAATGAAATGTATACTAGGTATTCATTCAGCTAAAAGGTAAACAATACTAACTGCATGTTTTCTTAAAAAAAATAAAAAGAATAAAACAATACAAGTATTTCAGTTACTTCAAATTAAACATGACTATCAGTAGATTCATTTAATGATAATTGTTTTTTTAATTTAATCTCTGTGGATGAAAACTATTTAATCTTACTTTTTCCTCTGTTTGCAACAATTTGCAAATGAATTTAGATGCGCATAACAGGAAGTCGTCACTGCTGCCTGACCTCGTGACGTTAGTTCGCATCACCATGGAAACACGTGACATGGTTACCTGGGTAAAATACATCGTCACAAACACAATTACCTCTACATCATTTATAATCATTATAATTATTATACTAATAAGTACACGTTTTGTTGCTGAGAAGACTCATATAATGTATTTGTTGTAATGAAAAAACTTTCAAATGATATTAAGGCAAACCGGTTGCACATGTGATCCAGGTATATATAACGAAGGCGTTGAGGGGGCACAAGTGGCATCATGGGTCAGAAGTTCGGGCACCGGAACCACTGAGCGACTCAGTGAGCCTTAGCCCAAATGACACCTCATCAACCTCTTATCAACTGTTAAACCTGACACAATTGGTTCAAAGTCACTCAATTATTATAAGAAGCTGAATTGTACTAAAATGTTTAACGTTCAACCGGTACCTTCACCTATCGACCAACTCGGACGGGGCACAAGTCCTAGTGTCACACCTAGGTATATTGAGTGGGACGGGTGTAACGTTCACATGGTTTGATTAATTAGCAGCTAGTTAATTCAATTTTTCAAAACAGTTTTGTATTTAAGTAACGTGAGCTATTAATTAGATTCAGTCTGTGGTTCGCTAAAGCTCGAAAGAAAACGAAATGATTGATAACGTCAACTTGTATTCATACACCCTGGTGATATTGATTTCTTTTACATTCAATATGAATTCGCGTAATTGTCTTCTCAATTCAATACAAAATGTAAAAAAAGAAAAAAAAAAAAAAAAAAAAAAATGTTCGCTATTTATTAAATCAACATCTTTAAACATGTTTGCACATTCTATGATAATGTATTTATAGATGGATAACGAACGCTGCTGCGATCCGTAGCAGCTCACCATTGGAACTTCTGTTAGCTGTATTCGAATCTACAATCACATTCTCATGAATAATCATTGGTTTTTAAATGAAATAACGTTTGTGAGCTGAAAGAACATACGACATTAGTAACTGAAAATTCATGATTTGTTATACGTTGAAATGGTCGGTATGATTACGAAGCTGAACCATTTATTTCTGTGGTCAGAATTGGCATGGTGAGTCGACTATTTCTACAAATGCAATCAGACTCTATTTCAGGTCGACAACATTGGTCAAATCTATTATAAGCTGTGCAGTTTACGAACGGTAATCGTATGGCTAACTTCACTAAATCTCACACTAGTTTTGAGTGAGGTGTAACGTTCACATGGTTGATTAAATTAGCAGTAGTTAATTCAATTTTGCAAACGTTTTGTATTTAGGTAACGTGAGCTAATAGAGCAGTCTGGGTTCGCCTAATAGCTCGAAAGAAAACGATAATGATTTGATAACGTCAACTTGTATTCGATTCCCTGGTGATATTGATTTTTCTTTTCACATTCAATATGAAATTCGCTAATTGTCTTCTTCAATTCAAATACAAAATGTGTAAGAAGAAAAAAAAAAAAAAAAAAAAAATGTTCGCTATTTATTAAATCAAACATCTTTAAAATGTTCACATTCTCATATGTGTGTAATGTATTTATAGTTGGATTAAGATAACTTCTGCGGCTCCCGTACATAGCAGGGCTTAAGTATGCACTTCTGTTGAGTGTATTCGAATTGAGCAGTGACATTCTCATTCGGACAGACAGGCTGTTTTAGACATGAAAATAAACGTTTGTCGAAGCTATGAATCTGTAAAATACGCCCAAATTTTAATAAATGAAAATGCAGATTTTATCGCTGAAATTCGTTATGATTTCAGGAATAACTTTCAAAATTGTCTAGTTGTCAGAATGCAAATGGTAAGTCGACGTAATTTCTCATACGCATCCCCGTACTCAAATAATTTCGTAAATATCAATGGATGGTCAAATCTGTATCTCAGCCTGTCAGTTAGGAACTGAGTTAAGATGTTGGAAACTTGTATAGAAATCACATTAATTCTTCGATGAAGATTGAAATTTTGACAATGGCTGGTATGAAAGGTTGGTCGTACGTTTGGTGCAAGTGGTTAGAGCGTCCGCCGCAGAAGCAGGAGGTTCTGGTTTCGATCCCGGCCGCGACATACCAAGTCGTAAAAAAATGGCACGTTATAGTCCTTGCCTAGGTACCAGCATATAAGGTAGTTGCAGGATGGTTGGCCGGTGTCAGATAGTGTACTGGTGTGTGGATATTATGCCCCAGACGTTCATAAGTTGGTGATTCTGCAGTTCCGCAGCACTATATTTCTCAAGAGGGACATCCAAATGCTGAAAACTGTTGGTGACGATAAACCCAACAAACAAATAATGGGTTGTCGCTTTAAAGGCTGCAGGAAACAAACGTTTGAACATCATCATTTCAATATCCCACTTGTTGAGCTTTTGTTGGTCACATGCTGCTACATTCTGGAATCGAATTAATTAAATAACACTTACTTGTGATGTTCGCACAGGCAACAGTGTAGTCCGGTATTCTTAAACATGTTCAAGTACAATGAAATAAAGAGGAGAAGACTTAAAAGTAACTTCTCCTTACATTCTTGTAAGACTACAAGATATGGATTCTGTATGTACAGGGAGAAGCAAAGATATGTAGCTCCACCACCGCTTCTATTTCGTCTTTGTATTTAAAACAGTTGAACCATATGTCATTTTCATGTATTTTAAATTGCGTATTAGCTAAACCTAAGCGTTTCAGCATTTCACGTTGCTTTTAATATGCGAAATATATTGTATGCAATAGTTTATTTAATCTCTACCTTTTGTATGTAGCCGGCAAAACTGAGCAAGGTATGTTTACAACGCGTGAAACCAGACATACGCGATTCAAATCTGCTTCAATACGTATTCAATAAGATAAAGTTTTAAAATGGTATTGAAGGGTATCGTTAGATTATTCAAAAGTGCATAGGTAGCTTTTCAAACGACATAAAGAGGATTTTATCAGTCTTACGTTACCGGTGTCTGACACACACAGTTAAAAATAAATTATAGGCTATACTGTGTTTGTGAACTGGTTTAGTACGCATTTCCAGTGTTGATAGTAAAACCGTATAGTTGATGTTAAAGAAGTTTTGAGGAATAATGTTATTTATCAATGTAAGCATTATTATGATGTACTTAAATACACATTATGGTTGAGTATCTAATTATGTTTGTGTTTAACGTCCCACTGATAGTATTTCAGTCATAAGGGACAAAAAAGTGCTGACATACGGTGGTATGTAACATGACACCACACCCAGACACCGGGCAACCAGTTTAACGCTTTCCCTCATAGAGGAAACCATGAAAAGACCTATGCGAACAGCATAAAACCAGACCAGCCTGTGAGTAACTCGCAGGCTGATCAGGTTTGATGCTGTTCGCTGCTCCTCAGTGGTCTGGTAATGAGGATTTTACAATTAAATTTGGTAAGGTTTGAGTTTGGCTTTCTGCAGATCAGGCTTTATGTGGTACCTATTGAATGCGTCAAAATGAGTCTATATGAGGGAAAGGATTAATAACTACCCTTATCATGCTTTGCGTCAAGAAAGGGATTGTGGTATGTCGTGACCGATGATTAAGCTCACCACCTCCGGCCATTGTTAACTTTCAGTCTGTGTGATTGTGTAAACTACAGGGATGTTCATGTAAACTCAATGATACTTTCGATATATGTTTGTTTGTTTGGTTTAACGTCCCACCGACAGTATTTCAGTCATTTTGAGACGATGTCTTTTTGAGACAGATATAGTGCTGCCACACAGCAGTATCACGCCGTAGACATGAGAGAGAGCATTAGAGAGAGAGAGAGAGAGAGAGAGAGAGAGAGGGATGGGGGGGGGGGGGGAGAGGAGGCTGGAGAGAGGATTATTTAACTGTTTTGACAGTTTAAATCGTTATTATAAAGGTATTATAATTTTAAAACCGGGGTTCAAGGACGTTTAAGATTGTTGATTCAAGTGGAGTGAAATACTGCCTAAGACTTAACGTTATACGAGTATCTATACTATTCCAGTGATGACGGTATACCCTGTGTTTATGTACATATATAATTAACACGAATTGATAATTAAGTCGTAAATTCTCTTTGTATTAAAACCTGTTATCAGTACATTTCGAAATATGTTTACGTAAAATTTACACAATTACTCAACATGTAAAGGTTGACATTGTGCAGTGTGATAATATCCTTGGCTTCATTATCATCTAGTGTTAAGATATTATGTATGTCTAGTACATCCGTTACATGAGCTACATTAATAGTGTCAGTAATTTTATATGTTTGTTTAGGTTTAAAGTCCCACAGACAGTATTTGAGTCATTTGTGGACTTTCCATGAGACAAATATAAGCTTGCCACACTGTGATATCATGTCGTTGGCTTGTGACACGGTACCACACCCAGTCATATTATCCAGACACTGGGACGACCAGGCCTAGACCTCATATGATGAGCCTTAAGCAAGGAAGCTATACCATTACTGTTCTTTTTACGACCTTTGTAGTCGTGGCCGGGGATCGAGCCCACGGCCTCCTGATTCCAGGGCGGACGTTTAACCACTAGGTCACAGTGTTAGTATGATTGTATAAGTTTGGTATTAGAAAGTTTGTCACTAGCAAGTATATGACGGGAATTTCCAGTTTGGTGTTATGCTATAAAATTTGTTTGTTAGGTTTAACGTCCCATCGACAGTATTCAGTCATTTAGAGGCGATGTCTACATGAGACAGATAGAGTGCCAAGCTATGTCAGTACCAACTTTTTACGACTTTGGTATGTCGCGGCCAGGGACCGAACCCACGACCCCCCGATTCCGGGGCGGACGCTCTAACCACTCGGCCATCGGGATCGGGATATACAATTTTATAATAATGATAATAGCAATTATTTCTACTACTACAATTACTGATAGTAATCATGATCACATTCATCATTAGTTGTAATATAGTTGATTCCACAGTACGAGTTAAGTGTCATTATGCAATCAATAATGACATAGTCGAAAATTGAAGTGACGGTCCCTGGTAGGTGGATGGGTAGCATGCCACCCGTCTAAAGTGCGATACTGCATATTGGTAACAATATATCTGTCTAAAATAGACGTAGTCCAGTCTACAAATGACAAAAAAAATAATAAAAAAAAATAGCAGCACCAACTTGAATCAAATAAAATGATAGCCCAGACGATAAATAAAGGCATTTTGATTTTTTTGAATATTGAATTTGGATTCTTGAAACAGGTTAAAATATCAGTACAGATCATAGCTAATAATGTTTGAAACGGTTTTGATTATTTTCAAAATCTAAACTTGAGTGTGATGATTATTGGGTACGACGCCTGGATTTCAGCGTAAAAGGGTGTTTTATAACTTTATGGGGTCAAGTTTGCAACTTACATAGATCAAACGTCTTAAATGTTTGTTTCTTTTTGGAGGTTCCTGTAGCTCATTGCAATATGTTTTTGACGGTCTAGGTTGAACCGTTAATTTACGCCAAGGAAAGAAATGTTTCAAAACCATCGGTTCAATAAATGTATCGCGATTGATTAGTAAGCGTAGTGTTTAAGGGAAATAACTGCATCTGGATTTGGATTATCAAGTTGTTCACTAGTAATTGCCAATACATAATAATTTTGAAACAATATCAGGACTCAAATAAAAAAAAATATATACAGTAGAACCTCACTATTAAGGCCACGTATGGGACCGGGCACGAGTGGCCTTAATTTGAAATTTGGCCTTAATAGGAAGGTTTCACAAAGTCAAAAGGGATTATGTCCCTTTGACACATCAACCCTACTATTGCGTGTTATGTGTTGTGTTTGCTATGTGAGTTTTGTGTAATCAATTGATTATTCAATAACTCATTAAATAAGCCATTTTAAGTTTCGTTTTTATAAGTTTTATTTTTTTAAATTGTTAAAAAGAAAATCTAAAAGAATAATTGCATCCATATCGGAAGTCATTTAGGCATAGACTCCGAAGAAAAAATCATATTGTTTAAAATAAAACTTATAATCAAGCTTACTGTCAATGATAATGAATATTGATTCATGTTTTATACCCGAGTCTTTCCATTGCCAAACTGTTCAGCTAGAACACGATGAGATTTACCATGGCTATCATTAATCAATAAAATTTTGTCTTTGAGAGAAAGTTCTTTACGTTTTTTACTCATGGTTTTGATAGTTACAGTGAACGTAAGAAATGCAAAATGAATTCTGAATGCATTTCATGAAGTGCACATTATTTATCATCGTTTTAATATGAATATTTACTAATTAGCTATAAAGTTTGCAAAACAGACGTGCCGACTATCATTTACCCATAATCATCAATTCATATGTCCCTAATACTTTAATTAAAGTATTAATTACCATCAGTTTGATTTCGATGTTGATAATGACGATGCATCGAAAACATAGCGTTATCAAACGCCTTTTGCTAAATTTATTGGACAAAAAGATGCAAATATCATACACATCGCTTTTGATAAAGGGATCAATTAACGTCCCATTTTTCGAAACAAACTGACACCTGGACCTGTTGTCAGTTTGTTCCTTGTGTACTGCTATCAAAACAAAAGAAAGTGTCAAAATGTCGGGCGCGTGAAACACACAGACTGGTTTGCAAAATACTGAGACTGGTTAACATAACTTACGACGGTATTTCACGTAACCAGTCAGATACTGTACATTCATATTGAATGAATAAAATTTTGCATAGAAGCGTTACATAAATAATGATTTTATCTTTGGGTTTCAGGGAAGTTTTGGCCAAAAGAAATCACGCATTTCTTACGCAATACGCCAAGTAACATTCAATTTTAATGTGAATGTTATGGACGTATGCTACTGATTTTCACATATTCTATGTAAAATAATATGCTGAATACGAAAAAGTACAAAGAATAATAGGTCACTGTGTTCGTTTTTATGTTACGTTTGTACATCCATGGTAACCGTTTCTAATAAATAGCTAAAACATACATCTCTCGCTAAAAAAATCATAGAATGTTTAGAAAAGGGAGGTATTATAATGCATTTTTTTTAGTTTTATCAGAAATTCCTTTAAAAATTCTAATTTTCTTTTATTATTATTTTTATTATTCTTGTAAATAACCTCTATTGGTTGTTTGATAAAAAAAAAGAAAAATGTATAAGTCACCGTTTTCAAGCTACTGAGCTGTTTCTTTGGTAACGTTTAAATCAATTAAATAAACTAAATTAATTTCATATTAATAAACTATTTGAAAAGAAAATTATATATATACAAACAAATGTCCCTTCCTGGCGAATCAGTCCTTTAAGCGTAGCTATGCTGACATTTTGACATATTATATCTCGAAAAAGATTACACCTAACATATCCGAGACATTGTGATTGTAAACTGTAACACACGCCCTTGAATACTTTTGTTTCCCAGTTTAACAATATCATAAAGTTTCAAACAAGAAAGAATTCAGATTATAACTTTTTTTTTAAATAAATAAATTATTTACTGCGTATAAATACCAAACCCCGGCCGCGACATAACAAAGTCGTAGAAAAATGGTTTTGATATAGCTCTTTTGCTTGGCGCTCAGCATATAAGGGTAGTTCCAGGACTGGTTGGCCCGGTGTCATGATAATGTGACTGGGTGTGGTAACATACCACATGTCTACGGCAGACGTGATTCTGCAGTGTGGCAGCGCTATATCTGTCTCAAGTAGACATCGTCTCCAAATGACTGAAATACTGTCGGTGGGAAGTTAGATCCAATAAACAAACATAAATACCAAAACACGTCATTTGATATTTGAGTAGTTAGAGTAATTAAAAGGAGAAAAAAAAAAACCCTCAGATATCCAGGGCATTTACAAATTGTATATAACATTCGTTGCCAATTCATATAAAACCCTCTTAAGGTAATCCATCCATCATTAAGTTATTGTCATGGTCCTTCAAATGCTTAAAGAGTTCAGTGTAGATTCAAGCATCCATTAACAATGAGTTATAGGCTCCTTTGCTTAAAGTTTATAGAGGCTTGCAGTTATTATAAAATTCCCATGATCACTTGATGGACCATGACCACAATTTAACGATGGATGGAATTCCATAAACTCGTCCAGGAAGAAGTAAGTTCGAAAAATAAAAGTTGATTAAGACGATAACCAATCAACGTGGAAATGACGATGTCGTTTACCAGTCGACAGTCGTGATTTTGAACTTCCTTTAACTTAGATGTTAAAGTTCCCTGTAAATCACCACTATAAAGTGTTTGATAAAGACATACAGTGGGGCGATCCCATGCATTAAAGCCGGGTAGAAAATGGGAACATGTCTCAAAAACAATCAAATATGTAACTTTCATTAAAAGTATTTCGTATTTACAACCAGCATAGTCTGTTTCATTTGAATTTGTTGCGTAGTGATATGCACAAGCAATTCTTTAGATTCTCGACGTTCGAATTTACAACCGCAAGAGGTTGGCCCCGTGATTTCTATTTCGGTTTAACTAGTAACAATTTGATATGAGAATGTGTCTTCCATTGCTGCATATTGAAAAGGTATATACAGCAAGAAACCTACATTACCAAGATGTCATGACGTGGTGTGGCAAATTATTCACCCTTACTTAAAATATAGTCTTTATCTGAAACATTTATCAAGTTGGCAATACTTAATATTATTAGCTTTAAGCTTCTAGGTCACACACACTTCAATGCACGAAAGGTTATACTTAAATATTCAAGTGGTCTATTAAAGCATTCAAAGCCAGGGGAAATAACCCAGTGACAGTTAACAGCTAACGGTTCTTCAGAATCAAGGCCCATATGGGCATCTGACATAAAAATATATATATATATATATATATACATGGCATACATGAAAGGCAAAACAAAATGTCACACATTACACAGTGACTAAATTTAAGGTAAATATGATGCTGCGTTAATGTTTAATTGGAATGTGGAGATTTTATTTGAAAAATGAAATGATCTTCTGACAAAAAATTTGCTAATTTCAACAAAGTAATTATATTGTTGCTATTCATAACTTCCGAAAATTTATATGGAATGTTTATAAAATATTCAGCTGAATATTTCTGCCTATCTTCTGTAAAAAAGTATAATTAAAAAGATAATGAATTCATCCCCTAAAGTGTTAGTATTGAGTAATGGCAAACTCTTTATTCTCTAGCAATATTTCAAATCTGCTTTTTACTATAGGCAACTTATGATTCATAAACCTTAATTTACAAAGTGAACTGGCAAATTGAAAAGGTAACAGATTAAAATAATTTTCAAACACAAGATTTTGCTTATACAATCTTTAATTTAAACAATCATTTGAATTGTTAACGGTACTGCTCCAACTTTGTTTAAACGGATCATTACTTCTGGTTTTAATTATGCTCTTTAATACAGTTTCTGGTGGAGTCTTCTGTTTTTTCTAATAATTTGACATACCAAGATTAGTCAAATTGACTTTAACATAACTGACCCAGTTAGATATGATATTCAACACCAATAAACATTGAGGACGTGTTCGTTAGACTAGAGGTGTTGTCATCGTTTATCATTGCGAAATCTCCGAATAAAAGACCAGATAGCACAATTGCGTATCACTGCATGGCATATAATTGTAAGAGCATGTGTATTTTTAACCATGACTGACCCTTATTTATTATAAATATCGTAACAAATAATTATGTAGATATATTGCAATTTAAGAATTCGCATGAATACAAATGAAAAGAAAATGCACTATTATTGGACAGGATTGTATTTTGATAACATTTAAAATTCAATAAATGTTTTCTACAAATCATAAACAACAATTGTACTAAGTTTGAGATTAATTGTTCAATAAATACATTAAGTTATCACACGGAGAAAAGTTTGCTTTACATTGTGACATTCAACCTTGAGAACTTGACCTCTGTGGTACCGTCAACAATTTAATTTTATTATTTTTATTATTATAATTATTATTAATCAAAAGCAGCTATTATACTTAGTTTGGAATGAAAATGTATACGAAAGAAATTTTAAAAGCTGTGAGTCCTTGGAACAAAAAAAACTTACAAACAAACTCCAAGGTTTCAAGCAGTGCTTGAAAAACGGTCCAGCCGCTGATGACGATGCTATATTCAGTTGAATGCTTATATTTTTCTTCTTAATCTGATATATCTCCCATAAAAATCAATGATGAAATGAAATACGGGCTGAGAGGATAAAGTCGCTGACTTTAACACTCACTCAGCCCCTCACCGAGTGGGTTAGAATCCCGGCAGGGTCATTCGGATTTTCATGTGAGGAAGCCTTCCAGCTGGCTTGCGGTAGGTCGGTGGTTCTACCTGGATGCCTCCGTGCATTCGGGGTCTTTTTCCACCTGTAATTAGCTGGACGTCGCAATATGACTGAAATACTGTCGAAGCTACGGTAAACTCAGATAGTCTAGTCAAGTCTGTTTTCGAGCGGAGCCAAATGTTGACAGTGTTCCTTCAGTGACGTCACATCACGGGTGGCAAGGCGCCATGCTATCGTCTTGTTTTTAGACTAGAAGTTTTGACATTTCGGTTGGCGCCCCGCCAACACAAAATATGGCAGGTGTTTTCTGTCAGGTAGCGTCACTGTAAAAGGTGCCGTCACGATAGCGCGACGGCGCAAAATATTTTTTTTCCGTGCGCTAAATGGCGATGTTCATCACAAAACAAAAATATATATATTGAGTATGTATGTGTGAATATGTATTTTAAATAAAAAAGTAATAAAAGAGTGATATAAACTATTGATTATGCACTTATTGAACAAACCATGATTTTTATACTATATTTTACCCTGTTCCTCTAGACAAGTATAGTGTGTATATTATGTATTATCTTCATACTTAATGTTCAACGGTATTTACCAGCTCTATATTTTATATAATAAAACATCATGTGTCATATAAGATGATTACATGTATAATATTAAACAGCATTTTGACTTCCCCACTTTATTATAAAATATATCATGTTTTAGCTTTAAATTTGTACAGTTTTATTCCAAAAGGATATGTATTGATTTCGTAATACCTCCCCACACACACTCTAACTGTAAACAACAACAACAACAACAACTATGAAACAACAACAATGACACCACACAGCGTTTAAAACTGTATTTCAATTATGTTTAAGCATCATAGTGAATAGCTATCCTTTTGATGTTGGACGCTCGAGCGGAGATCGCAGGTTGGATATCACTTAATCGATTTGACCTCTAGGACAATACTTGCATAAACCGTATCTTGTCGAGTGTGTAATCGGGTAGAGGATTTATTAAACGTTTTTTCTACATAGTGTTTAGTTGGTAGTCAATAATGAGCGCACTTGTGGGGAGTCCTGGTCAACCGGACATAACAATTTGATGGCCTGATTATTACATTAAGCTATAAATAAAGGAACAAAAGTATTGAAAAAGAATCATAATTATGAGATTTTCATATACACGCATGGCTCTTTTGTTACAGTCTGGTGCGCATATATAGAGCTCCTGTCAATATGTGGGTCAGACCCACTTGTAACCTGACCATATGTCGACAAGCTGTAATTGTGAGTAGTGGGGAATTCCCTCTCTCATGTGATGTTTGTAAGTGCGTAGTTACATGTGATATACATGGCCACAAACTTTGCTCATAGTCCAGTTATTAAAGATAAAAGGATCTAAATTGTGATTACTTCTTCACGTGGCAATAGGAATTTATGTGATGCAGCAAAATTCAAGGAGGAAAGTGGCGTACGTATTGTTTTTGTTATGCTGTCACTGTTTATTGTCAAAGTTCTGATAGTACTGCATGGCGTGTAATTATTAAAACACGCATGATTTAATGGACCAGAGCATTTATTGATTATGAATATCATTTTATTGAAAATAATTAATACACATTGTACACTAATAAGGATATTTTTCGGTATAAATGAACAGGACTGCATTCAAATTAAAATTTGCAACAGATTACATGGCAGTATCATGCTGGTACGTTACAACTTTCTTGTGTGATTCAGTAGGAACTCAATCATGCGATTTCTTTTTTCACTTGCTCCTTTCACTAGAGATAAGCATATAAAGCTTTAACATTTGATACATATGATTCTTACACAGATGTGTTGTGCTTTTTATAGCTACATGTATCAGTACTGATGTCCATCACGTATAATCCCGTTTTGTGTAGGGGTCCCAAATGTGTGTGTGGTCGAGGGAGAGAGAGGGGGTGGGTGATGTAGGTATCACGTACCTTATCCGGTACAGTTTAAACAAAAAGAAAAAAAAGTTAAAAGCAAACAGCTGTGCTTGTTAATTTTAACATAAACAGTAACTGTAAATGATTTCCATATACCAACACTTGGATTTTTATGAACGATGCCTTGAACGGGTGATAAACAATCGTGATATAAACGTAAACTTTGTACATTTATTAATGTTACCAACTTCATAAAGCATTCATATATTATGCCTGGTATACATCTATGTAAATTGGGTAAAACAGGGTTTCTCCAGTAAACCTGCAATAACATGTTGAAACTTTAATACTCGGGTGATAAATGAAGTAAACGAATATTTCAATACAGATGTAAATGTGCAGCAGAAGTTATAGAGGTGTGAATAATTTACATATGCTCGTTAAATACGGCGTTAAATGGCAAACTTACCTCACCTGAGCCCGAAATCAACATGGTTGGTCGTCGTCAATCAACTTGGGACATTCCTTTAAGTAATCCCCTTTAAATATGGGACTCAATTTATCCGGCAAAAACTACTAGCTAAATATGAAAATAATTTGATATACAAAAGATAATTTCTGGATCAGCAATACAACATAGCTACCGGTGTAACCGGTGTAAAGTGAACAATATAATTGGTTCGGTCTGTCAAAACATGGATTTTTTTGCGTGTGACTATCTACTTATATTATTCAAACAGAAGATGTTTGTAAACATTTATGCTCCCATATGCAATTCTAACAATAACATTTGACCCATTAACTGACAAATGAGCCATACCTCATCTTGGACAAGATGTGAGTCATGACCATCAAATTAAAAATAAATAAATAAATACACTCCACAAAGCTATCTAGAGTAGAAAAAACAATAATACAAACAAGTTATCGTTCGGACAATGCTTGGATGCAAAAACTTTAAGAGTTTAATTTATCATATGACAACAATTAAATAGCTGTTTCCACTTTTCTGTAATTATCATGTATTCCTTCTACTGAACATGTTACGTATAACATATTGGCCGAATTACTTTATTACTCCGTGTCACGCACGTGTTGTCTTTATGCAAACTCTGGTGCACTCAAACACAAACAGTTGGAATAAATGTATCTGATGCAATTAACTATGATTGAAATTTTTTATTGTTTACAGTGTATGAGACACATATTAAATCGTTATTTTCAGCTATTGGAACTATTTCCTTGGGGTAAGAATACGAATAGTCCTAGTCGTTCAAAGTGCATGTTTGTTTTCTTTTTTTTTCTGTTGTTAAGTTTTGGCCATATCAGATCCTATATATATATATATATATTGTGATATGTATTATCCTCTCAGGCAATGTACTGGTTTAACCAATAGGGGATACATTCTGAAACCCAATAACGGCACTCCGCTTGTCATTAACAACTAAAATTGTTTCCAATGATGACATTTGTTGAACCACCAAATAGGGGTCTACTACTGGCCACAAGCAAACATTGTACTAAGGTATAGATCAAAGGGTCAATATGACGACAATTTATCACACGGAAAAGGCCGGCATTACAAAGTAATTTTAAAAGTTGAACATTTGATATTGTGACCACTTAAATCAATGCTGATAAGCAACTAATAAGTTTGAGATCAAATGGCCATTTAGGTATAAAGTAACCAGCCAATCAAATCTTGCTTAACAAAGCGATTGTTACGGTAACGATTTGAGGTACCATCTTCAAAACAATAGCGATCTTTCTGTGAAAAAAAGTAAAATATTTCTAAACAGTGTTTTTGAAAATTTAACTCATGACCATGACCATTAAGGTACAGGCCCAAAATAAATGCGGTCTTCTGCTTTTCATTGCAAGTATTTTACACACTTTCAGACAAATTAGCCAACTTGATCTTTATCACTTGGTGAAGGATTTCTTTTTCAGAATTAAACATGTGACTTTCCTTAATTGGGCATACATCACACCATTCTAAGTTTGAGACTTGAGGATCATTTGAGCATTATGTACAATTCAGAGAAGGTTTAGTCTATCGACCGAATGACAATTACAAAACAATATTCCCATTCTCTTTGAAGTGGCCATAATTATGGGAAAGACAAAAAGTGAATAGCTTAAGCAAAGTATTCTCAGATGATTGTTCTAGGACTTTCATGCTCTCTTGTTTCTCTTTGTATTATAGACACTTGGCTATGCATAAAATCTCAATTTCGAATAACGGCGCTCGCACTTTAATTTAACACGTACATATAAATAAATTCTTATTTAATATTGTTTTTATATTAAGTTATAAAATATTTTAGTTATTCATTTTCATTCAATCTTTTTATTCTGCAGGATGTTTGCCTGACCTGATAAGGATTATGGAGCGTTTGTTAACATTGCACATATAAGAGCTGGATGGGGATAGTCTTCAACAAGATATTCAACGTTAGCTGCACTCTTTGAACTCAGACGTCGTCTTATATCAAACATGGATGAAGACAGCCAGTTTCAGGATATCCTTAAATCAACTATTGATATTCTTGGGTTCAATATGAGATCAATAGAAAATAGACGGGCATTTATGAAAGAAATGTCTAAAAATATATCACAGTTAGTAGATCCAAGTATTTCTATTCACTGTGCTGGTAGCAAAGCAGAAGGAATGACTTTAAGTTTAGAAAATGACACAGATTTAATGTACGTGTTGAATGATGTAGTGTGTGTAGAAAGAGACAGCCGTCCTGGAGATTTAGAGGCTGCCGTTATGTTTGAAATGGTTTTAGACAAACATTTTCCAGGATATACTAAATTACTTCTGCAGAAAATTCAAAAAGATCTTCCAATTATTACGGACAATTATTTGATGATGGTAAAGGAAATACTTATATATCAAGTGATTTCTTTGCAAACAGCATTCAAACAATCGCAAAACAACAGGAAAGCAAAATGTTAGCTCATATGTCTCGATCTGGCCCTTCGTGCCCTGTAATTACTCAATTAAAAGAGTACAGCGTTGCAATGGACCGTGTTTTTTGTTTTCGATGTGAATGTCCAACTCTTCTTAGAAAATGGAGTCAAAGAAAGAGATACCAGAAGTGGCCGACACAAGATATGATTGGTCATGTCAATACGTTGGATGCCCATGTCGTTCCAATTGGAGTGAAAGGACACATGCTACAGTTTACTCAATGGCGGATTTGTTTCACACTGGGAGAAATGTATCTATTGAGCACATTGAATGAAAATATGTTGCAGGTTTATGCCATCATGAAGGAATTGATCTCATTGGTCATTCAACCCATCTGCTCGGAAATAACATCATACATCGTAAAAAATATTGTTCTTTGGATAGCTGAAACACTTCCAACAGATAAGTTTGGCATCGTCCCATTATTGATAAAAGCAATCCTTTTGCTGAAGTTGACAGTTAAAGCTAACTATCTTCCAAGTTACATGATTCCTGAAAGGAATCTATTTCAAAATAAACTTTCGCTACAGCAAAAGATTAAACTTGATATATTACTGTCAGAAATGCTACAAGAGAGAGGAGCAATGGTTTTAAGGAGCCCTCGACTTGGACGTGAGATGTGCTTTGTTTACAGTCAGCCTGAACGTCTGGATGAACGAAGGAAAACGTACGAAATGTTTACGATTTACCCTTCTTTACCACAAGACATACTCGTACAACAGAGTCTTCCGTTTTTACTCGCTAAACAAGCTGCAAATGAACAATTTAGTATTGTAGACTTCCTTGCCAGTAATCAAGTGGCTCTGCGTGAGGTTTACAAATGCACTGAATATTTGAATAATATTCAACAATTTCTACGGCTGCCTTGTGCACAAAACATCTGTCGTGAGGCTTTGCAACGTGTTGCATTAGACTCTAACATTTTGGACAAACTTATGAGATTGCCCATAACACCTTTTTAAAAATGAAGGAGAGTCTGGATTAGAGTTAGATGTCTAGACATACCACCCGAAATCACACTTTGTCCAGACATGTTGACCGAAATCACACTGGGGGATGTCGTTTCTAGGGAGGAAATGTCAGAATGCATTACTCCTAACTCGCTTGGTGAATGTCTTCCCTATCTCCCCGATATCATGCCGAAAATACTGGGCTGTATTGGTGCGGATGATACCAATAGCCTCGGCTTGATGGAACTGGCTACCACAGTAATGAATCATCCAGGGATTCGAAGTCGCGCTAACAATATGTTACAGTTTACTCCATTCACCCGGTATATGAGAGGAAAATAGATTAAATAAAATGCTAATCAGACACAGTTCAAAATTAAGGCTGAGAAAGAAAAGACTAATTCAATACTAACAACCTGTAGTAACTTGTTCTTGTGAAGTCTTTATGACTTAGTAATTCTATTAGAGTAGTTGAGAGAGTGGTTGTTTTATATCTTCAAAACGTATGTATGAACTATGAAGTTATCATATTAATAGGTGATTAACATGTATATTGAAAGGAAAAACCAATGGTGATTTTTGTGTCAGTGTGGAACAAGACTTCAGACACAATGAAAATTATATTGATAAATGGATGTAAAAATACTGGAAGTGCTTTTAAAACAATGCTCCCTTTAGAATCAGGTGAGAGTGGTCATATGTGGTCAGATACAAAGTCAGGTGATAGAAAATGAATATTGATTATGTTAATGTTACATTTCTGTTACACTGCGTTTCTGTTTCTCTTCACTTTAGAAGAGGACTCTGTGTGTTGTCTACATGGATAACAACTCATTTTTAAAGACTATCATTTCATGAGTTGTCAAATCACAAATTTGTTTAGGGTGATTTATATTATGTTAGAACAAAATAAAAAAAAAACAACTGAATGTGAGAATTCACTAATCTAAAAATATCATGCTGACGGACGTTAAAACTTTTTTTATTGTTTCATGAATTCTAAAAAGAAGTATGATTCTTAACATTGCACCGTTTATGTTGATTTAACATTAAAAGTTATGCTGATTTTATCTTCTACGTTAAAAATTACTTTGTACGATCTAGAGTTACGACAAAGCTATGTTTATTTTATGCTAACTGATGAATTACTGTATTCATTCATTGAGATGAAATCCATATCCCACTGTGTTAGTGATATATCTGCCGAAACCTTTTTTTATTTAAAAGGGCATGTATATATGTATTTAGCAGCAGTTAGCATAAAACAAAAAGAAACTTACTTTGTTTTGTGTGAATATGGAATATATCTCATCTCAAAGTAATACAATTTTCATTCGCGCGATGCGCTCTTGAAAATATTAAACTGTATCCACTCGAAACAAATTTTCTTTATTTATTACATATTTTTAAAATCACAATACAAACAGTTTAGTGGTTTGCAATGGATGACAACATACGTGTATGATATTGTATTAAAATCTACGCAATTTCATTGATCACAATAACATAATTTTCACGAACTCCTCTTTGTGAGCAGACATCCATGTGTACATACATTATACATAAATGTTTCATTTCTAAAATAATATTTTGCAGTGCATTATTAACATTAATAGGAATATGTATATCTTTATTTAATTCTTTGACTTATACAATCATGTACATCGTCAATACATAATAAATATACTACACAAATTACACACGTGAAACAAAACAACACTCTCTCTCCGACATTAATAGGTTGACTTTGTAATGTGCATAATGCCAAAGAAAGATAATATTTCATATTAAACATCATTTTAGATAATATTTCATATTAAACATCATTTTTGTCTACTTTTTGTATTATTTCCAAACAATTAAAACAGACAAAAATGTTCTTACGGGTTTGTGTTTAACAAGAAAAACATATTTTTTTATGCCTCCCAAAGGAAAATCACTGCTCGTCCGTCCGTCTGTACCACTTCGTGCCCGCTCTGTAGCTCCTACATGCATGAGTTGAATTTAAAGTAGCCTGTAGATAGTTAACCACATTGAGACGATGTGTCGCGTTTAAGACTTGGGTATCTCAAAGGTCAATGTTACAATCTGAGACCAAAGGTCAAAAAGGGGAATATTTTATTGTGTCCGGGCTTTTACTCGGTAAAGAATGGACTTTTAAATAACTTGGCACGAACACTCTTCAGGAAAATCTATGTGTGCAAGACCAGGTCTATAACTCAAAGGTCAAGGTAACAATCTGGGGCCAATGGTCAAAAAAAGGGAACATTTGGTTGTGTCCGGGCTTTTACTTCGTAAAGAATGGATGGATTTTTAAATAATTTGGCACGAATACTCTTCAAGAAAAGACTATATGTCGTGCGCAAGACCAGGTCTATTTCTCAAAGGTCAAGGTAACAATCTGGGGTCAATGGTCAAAAAAGGGAACATTTGGTTGTGTCCGGGCTTTTACTACGTAAAGAATGGATGGATTTTTAAATAATTTGGCACGAATACTCTTCTAGAAAAGACCATATGTCGCGCGCAAGACCAGGTCTATAGCTCAAAGGTAAAGGTAACAATCTGGGGTCAATGGTCAAAAAAGGGAACATTTGGTTGTGTCTGGGCTCTAAATCCATCATGCATGGATGGATTTTAAAATAAATTGGCACAAAGTGTGTTGGGAGCAAGATCCATGTATGTAGCTCAAAGGTCAAGGTCAGGTATCAAGTAATGTTATCATAATTATATTGATTTGAAATATATGTAAGGATAGTCTTGCAAAAGACTGAAATACGTGTATAACTGCAACCCGAAACACACATACACATGTTATTTCTGTTACAAGTCAGGCCATTTATTACGAAAAGTGAATATGATGCATTTTTTTAATTAAATACATGTACATTCCTATTCACGACAGCCTGATTGCACACTTTCTTATATTAAGAATGCGACACTATATTTATTTAACATGTGAGAAATCCACGTTTGAATGTTAAGCTATTAGTGTACGTATTTGTGTTTAACAAAAGCTGATGCTTACGTCCATTAGGACTGTATTGACAATCAGGTCAAATTACCAGTATTGCACTGGGGAATTCCTCAGGCCTTCCCATAGCCAAATCGGTTTATAATGAATACAAGATAAACCCGCGTTCACAATATGCACTGAATCTATACGGAGGATAAAAGTGTGTCACTATGTACGCAGTTAACAAACAATATTCCCAACAGTGTGATTGATCTGAACAGCGGTATCAATGAAATTAAAGATTTTGGAAGTTTCTGCCTCAGATTCTGTGACTCTTTGTGGTCAAAATGAAGCCTAAATTGTACTTTAAAGCAGTTTGTGAGAGTGATACATTTTGATTGTTGCGTATTATTTCTTATTCTCCGGAATTCGCTATTGCCCGCTTATGCCGATATCGTTTGAAGACAACCGTAAAATTTAAATCTGCTGAAAATCCAACCTAGTATTATCCATGCGAATATCAGATTAAAGCAAAATATGGATGAAGTAGAAAAGTTTCAAGATATTCTAAAAACAACTATAGACGTTCTTGGCTACAATAAAAGATCAGTGGAAAACAAACGGAGATATATTAATGAAGCGACTCAGTATACAGCAAAGTATTTTGAGCCAGATATATCTATTCACTGTGCCGGTGTAACGACGTAAAGTGACCCCTATAAAATAGTGACCCCCGGTCATTATTCTTCAGAAAAAGTGACCCCCCTTGCTTTAAAAAATAATGACCCCTCGATGGTATCTGAAGAATATAGACCCCACCGGTCATCATTCTTCAGAGAAAATGACCCCCTATCTATAAAATATAATTCCCTTTCAAATAAATTACCCTTGATGATATTTGAAAGATTTGACACAGGTAATTGTTCTTCAGAAAATGTGACCCCACCCCTCGGTGATATGTATAAGATATTGACCCGGGTCATTATTCTTCAGAAAATGTGACCTCCCTATATGATATGTATAAAATATTGAAAACCGTCTTTATTCTTCAGAAATTTGACCCACACCCTCATATGATATGTATAAAATATTGTACCAAGTCATTATTTTTCAAAAGAAAATACCTCCTTTCTATAAAAAATTTATCAGAAAAAATACGCCTTTGTTGTAAAATGCTAAAACCCTATAAAATACACCCCTGCGATGATATATATTATGAAGATATTTTCTCCGGTTATTATTCTTTAGAAAAAAAAATGATATATGATTTCTATAAAATACTGACTCCTTTTAAAAATAATGACGCGATCTGATGCCGCGATCTATATAAAAGTCGACAAAGAGTCTCCAGTTTACAAAAATAGACATTAAGTATATAATTAACTATAAGTATTTATATTTAACAAAAGAAAAATATCATATTCTCACCTCATTCTTTTGTTTTTAAATTTTTAGTGGCCCTCTTTAATAGTACTCAGATCGGATCGTTGTAACGATGTAAAGTGATACACATAGAATACCCCATGTCAGTATATATTTTAGAGGATCGTGACCCTTGTATGAATGAGAAAAAATAAAAATAAAACATGAATGTCAGTGCCACTATACGACTTTATGCTTGGTTATGAGCGAGTTGCCATTATGATCAAGGTCAAGGGCTCTTTTACCAGTTGGGAGATGACTAGTCTTTTTTTTCTTACAAAGCTTCCTAGTTTGTAGATAGGCGATAAAAGAAGACCCTGGAAATGATTTAATTAATTAATTTCCACAAATCTATTTATTTCATTAGGGTTTCATTCATCTTGCATTAAAGAACTTTAGCCATCGTTGTTCTTTCCTTGCATTCGAAAGAGTGGTGTTACTAAAGCGAACCAAAGGGACTATTTTATGAAATCACGAACCTTAAAGTCAGATTTGGACTCAGTGACTAACCAGAAAAATGCATAGATGAGAAAAGTCGCTTGTAATCGGTGTATCGTAAAAAAGAGATCGCTCTACTTCTTATAAAGATCAGCCATCTTAAGAGTAAAAACACTAACAAAGCTACCTATCATTTCTAATGAATGGAACACATGATTTTAACAATTTATATGTTAAAGTTTACACGCTATTGTAAGTAGCGTCCTTCCTTGTGGAATTTACTGGAGTAGCTGGGGAAGCAATCATAGGATATAAAGGAACTATTACTGATGGGACAGCAGCAGCAGAATCAACAATACCAAGTATAATAAATATCATTATGACCGGGATCATTTTTCCTGAAGATTAATGACCGTGGGTCGTTATTCTAGGGGGGGGGGGGGGTCATAGTGCTATACCGAGGGTCATTTTTTCTTTGTTACACCGGCAGAAAACCTGAGGGGATGGTTTTAGTCTTACAAATTGACCTCGATATTATGTGTGTTCTGAATGATGTAATTTGTACAGAAACTTACTCGGGAAACTTCCGAATCTTTTATAGTCTTTAAAATGGTTTTAGACAACGGCGTTCCAGGATATACTAAATATAGTAAGCCAGATCTTCTCGATGAAACAAGGAAAACGTATGAGATATTTACCTTGTACCACTTTCCACCATTGGATCAACAATTAGTGCCATAAATGCTTGATAAAGTTTCTGCAAATGAACAATTTAGTATGGCGGACTTCCTTCCTAGCATTTGCAATCCTCTGACTTTGCGAATGCTAGTTAACAGTTCACGCGGTTTTCTCTAGCACGAAATATACAAAGCGAATTAATCAAAAGTCTATCATCAGACGAACGTTTTCATGAGAGATAGATGAGGCTACCCATTCATTCCGTTGGCAGATTTCTAAACGATGCCCGTGGAATGCAAGCTGATTGTTCAGACGTATCGCCCGATGTAACTTTCGGGGATGCCTTTTCCCATGAAGACTATCGATCACGATACAACACCTTAATCTCGTCATTGATCAATGCCTGATCTCTGAGTGGTTATTTTGAACAAAATATTGCCACTGAATCTACCAATTACAATGAATTGATCGACTTATGTTTAGTGTAATGAGAAATCCAAGGACAATGAGTGAACTAAGCAATGTAATTCAATTATCTCCCTTTCGTCAGTACTGCCGAGGGCAATAGGACAAACAACGTTTTAAAGAAGTGTTTAATATTATTGTGTTAATATTTACTCAATAAAAAATATTTCATCGTTGTTCCTGCTCTTTTAGAAGCGAATAACAGATGCAACTATTAACACCCGAGTAGAGTTGCGGAGCAACCGCAAGCCAGTCAAGAAACTTTCATCACGTGCATATCCGAGTGACTAGGCCGAGACTCGAACCCACATCTATTAGGCCTATACTAAACAAGTGATCGACTGTGATCACTTAATCCATAAACAAAGAGTTTCATATCACTAAAAAATGATCAGCCTAAATATTCAAACAAATCACCACTTGATAGATTTGCTCGCTTCGGTAATTCTTGCATTTGGCGATAGGTTTTTGAGGTTGTAAACATTAAAATCGGAATTTCTATTTCTAGATGTACTGAAAAATTGAAAAAAGTATCATATTCTCTCTCATATATACGATGATAAAGATCTTTTTGAAACTTCACTAGGCAAAGTTTCGTTGAACAACATGGTGTCACCAGACGGAAGAGACTCAATCAAATTAATGTGAGTGATCTTGCCAGGACCAATCAATCGCGTTGAAAGTGATTTGTTCTGCTACCATTACAAATTATTGAGTGTCCATTTCAAAAGTCATTCTGTAATAAAAAAAATAAATCCATCACCTGAAAAATTGTTAAGGACTGAAAAGCAGTGCATAAAAATCGAATTCATTTGATTTGGGTACACACTTTTTTCTAAATCCTGTTTTCCTGTCTAAAGCCTATGGTAATAATCCTGATAATTACGATATTATTTTTTAATATTGATAGCCTTAAACGGCTCATGATGCACTTCGGCTCGATTTTCGATTATTTTCAGACTAGGTCACTGAATCAATAATATTTAATGGACACATGAACTATGAAATTGTAAAACATGTTGCTTAGCAGCTATACTGTATGAGGTATACTTTGTAACCTATCATTATTGCTTAAATTCCATCCTTTTTGTCTTCTCATTTTACAGGTAAAGGCTTGAAGACATTGCAGTTGTATGTTTTATTTGTCCTACGTGTTTCCTTCTTTACGCATTTTATTTTGGTGTATGGTGGTCTGGTGTTATCCGTAGTGAAATCAGACCGTCTGTCTATATCTGTCTATATGCTTAGGCTTGTTGGTTTAATTAATCTTGTGTATTTGTTCAAAGACAAATAACTGATAATGTAGCGTTTTGATAATAATTATAGATCAAATATATTTATCACACAGTATGACTCACATTGACATAGGACTCGAATTAGTAAAACATGTAATCTAAGTATAACATCAGTGTCTATAAAGGTATATAACATTGTATTTATATCATTTAGTATTTTCCATTACCATTTTTATTGTTTTATTTAGGTATTTCTCCTTCAATTTTATTGTCTTACTTTTCGTTTAGTGTGAATGGTTTTGTCCGCTTGTTTGATATGCCTCTCTCTTAAATTTGTGATGTCATATTCTGTATAAATATGTGTGTGTTTTGTTGCCTGTGGCCCTACAGACATTTGCTATGCGCGAGTTGTGTTTTATCTTTATTATCTATTATATCATGTTTGAAAATTACAACAACTACTACTGACTTTTGTGATACCCATACACTATGGAATGTTAACTGCATGCTTTTCAAGATAAAATACTAGATAGTATAATTAGAATACCTAAGTCTCGTTTTGCCTTTAGTAGAATCACTTTATATCATAACAATACAAAAAACCGAAGAAAGTATATTCGAATGTTAAAAGGCATATATATTAGAACAGCAGCAAAAATTCAAACATACCAAACATTTCAGATAACAATATGATTTCAAACTAACGAGTACATGTGTAGTGAGTTTAGTTTTAACATAATTTATTGTTTACATTCATATCAACATGAAGGGTACATAACAATAATGCCACGATTTGTGAAATATATGGATATAGGTGAAAGCAATTGCTATAACGTCTCTCAAACAACGTAACTAGCCAGAAATAAAAGACTTGTTTAGCTAACAGTATGATTAATGTCTGATATATTGTTATAACATTTGTTCTCTTTGAAAAAAGTATAATAAAGAAATAAAACATTTATAACATTCCGATATCATTTGTCATCATTTGACAATACGTTGTATTAAATGTGTTAATATATACCAATTTCAATTGACTTCGATCATTAAACACATTAAGAGTGTGTTAATATATACACACTTGACTTGGATCATTAAAGACATTAAGAGTGTGTTAATATATACACACTTGACTTGGATCATTAAAGACATTAAGAGTGTGTTAATATATACACACTTGACTTGGATCATTAAAGACATTAAGAGTGTGTTAATATATACACACTTGACTTGGATCATTAAAGACATTAAGAGTGTGTTAATATATACACAATTGACTTGGATCATTAAAGACATTAAGAGTGTGTTAATATATACACACTTGACTTGGATCATTAAAGACATTAAGAGTGTGTTAATATATACACACTTGACTTGGATCATTAAAGACATTAAGAGTGTGTTAATATATACACACTTGACTTGATCATTAAAGACATTAAGAGTGTGTTAATATATACACATTGACTTCCATTAAGAGTGTGTTAATATATACACAATTGACTTCGATCGATTTAAACACTGTTTACGGCAATTTCTCTTTTCGGCATTTGAATCCGTAAAGAATATTTACAAGGGAAGTTTAATATTTAGCTGAATGTCATTAATATTTTGTAAAGTTATGATTATCATACATGTATTGTGGATAGAAGCATATTATTAGCTATTTATTTTATCAAATTATAAATACAGAAAACACAACGAAAACTCATTAACTCACGTTTACTTAATAAAACGTTCATAGTTCTTTCTTTTTCATGGTGCGTACAAAGTTTGAACAAGCATAAAGAAAACACACACACATACACATTAATCACCTGTAGGTTTTTGGCACTCTATGAAGTATCATTGTTCACATGTCACTTTTTCTACTTATCAAAATCTTAACAAATGTTCACCTGTTGATTGGTCACATTGTCAATATCGCAAATAGTCAGATTAGCATATATCACAATGATTGTGCAATCGCCAGTGTTGTGCGATACATGAAATAGTACATGTATTCAATTTGCAGTTGACTTACAGGTATAAATAGTTTAAAAGGCAACACGAGACTTATTAGCGCGATGTTATGGATCAGCCCACAGGTGTGTTTGGCGTTGGTATACCAAATTCAGAAACGTACTCCTTGTGTGTAAAAGTGGGAAATCAACCGCAAATTTCGAATTTTACTCGATGTTTCGACGATAATAATCTCAATTGTATTTGGCCACCGTTTATGATATAATTCTTCAACACACACCCACACATTTCTTTCTCTCTCTCTCTCTGTCCGTCTCTCTCTTACAGTCACACATTTTAATAGTAGTTGTACCTTCAATGTTTATTTCATTTTTATCGCATTTCAAAAGTAATTACTGTAGTTAAAATTCAACTGAAATGCTTCTAACTGACCTAGCAGTTTTCAGACTTCGAAGCCTCAGTAAAATCAGTCAAAGTTGTTGACTCCATTATCATATCGCACGATAACATGATGTTGAGATAGACACACACATTCAATTTACTCATTTATGCATTACACATCTAGAAAGTCGCATGACGCGCATGTCGTCATATTAGAATGTAGGTTTTAAGTTAGAACAGGAGTAAGTTAGAACATTAAAGGAAATATTAATAAACAAGAGGGCCATGATGGCCCTGAAACGCTCACCTGAGTACCATTGCTACAACTGATTACAAGGTTTTTAAACAGACAAGAATTCTGATATAATTCAATCTTAAACATTTTAGCCCTGACAATACTACACACCAAATATATAAGCACTGGGCCTTATGGTTTCAGAGGAGAAGACTTAGTGCGGGGTCATTTATCTCCAAAGGGCCACCATTTTGAAAATCTTGATAATGAACCATTAGATGATGCCCTGGTGCGGGGGCATTTATCATCATAAGGTCATGATTTGTACAATCTTGGTAATGAACTATAAGATGATGCTACATACCAAATATCTAATCTCTAGGCTTATGGATTCATAGAAGAAGATTTTTAAAGATTTTCCTATATAACTCTATGTTAAACAAGTGACCCATGGTGCGGGGGCATTTATCACCGTAGGGCTATGATTTGAACAATCTTGGTAATGAACCATTAGATGATGCTACATACCAAATATCTAAGCTCTAGGCCTAATGGATTCATAGAAGAAAATTTTTAAAGATTTTCCTATATAACTCTATGTAAAACAAGTGACCCCTGGTGCGGGGGCATTTATCACCGTAGGGCTATGATTTGTACAATCTTGATAATGGCCCATAAGATGATGCTACATGCCAAATATCTAAGCTCTAGGCCTTGCAGTTTTGCAGAAGAAGATTTTCAAAGTTTGCATTTTTAAAATCTATTTTTAGCTCCTGTGACCTAATTATGCAATGGACCAGAACCATTTATACAACTTTAGTAGAGCTTCATCCAAGGAGCCGTTTAGTGGCCGAGCCGTTTAGGAGGAGATGTTGTTTGAAGCAATTGTTGACGCCGGACGCACGGACGCACGCACGGACGACGGACGCCGGACAAAAGGCGATCAGAAAAGCTCACCTTGAGCACGTTGTGCTCATGTGAGCTAATAAAAAGGAGCTCGCTCGCTCTGTCATTAAGAGTTTACGTAATATGTTCTAACTATTGCATATGTATTTTTCCAGTTAACTATGACATGTGCAGATGTACAAAAATAAAAAAAAAAACCTTTTAAGACATTACATATATGGCGCTCTATGTTACGAGATGACAAAGGTCTGTATTATAATTTTTTGGAATACAAAGTAATCACGTCTCAGTATGAAAGATTAAAAAAACCATGTATGATATGTGTTTGAAATCAAAAGTTTGACTTAATTAAATCCCTAATATCAATAGTATTGCACCTTACACTTTCTTACTCCCAATGGGATGCCTTAGTCTTAACTCCTATCGTTTTGAGGTACATGCGTCAGTAAATAAAACAGATACGTTGAAAACTATGTTTACTAGTAATACAAGACAGTCCTTGTTGCAATTGGACTCTTATCTGTCGGAGATGATCTCTCTCTCTCTCTCTCTTCTGTCAACGCATTGTTTTCAGCAGAAGGCATTAGAGGAATATGTAAACACATCAGAAGATGTTCAATATTATGTCACTAATAAATCTCTTCACAGTTGAGGCGCCACTGAAAAAGGCAATCGCATGACCACGTGAACCAAACAGCGGTGAAGATACGGTGTACCTGAAGACGCAGTGGCTGCAGAAAACCCAACCATCTGCCCAGGCATTACAGAACAGAACAGAACAGAACATAATCTTTATTTGACTTAAGCACAAAGCTCATCGTCACAAAAGCAACAAAATACAAAGCATGCAACATGATGAACTATAATTATATGAATACTAATGTGAGATATGTGAGAATGACATTATAACCAGCTGACTTTAATATCCAGATGTATAAATATTTATCAAAACTACTTTTGTGGTAAGATAGTTAATAAGTATTATGCTGAAAAATTAGGCTGTGTGAAGTTGGCTCGACATACGACATACAACATACGACATTCAACTCTCACTATTCACGACATTGGACATTCAGATTTTGAATGTCGCGGCACGACATTCACGACATTGGACATTCAGATTTTGAATGTCGCGGCACGACATTCACGACATTGGACATTCAGATTTTGAATGTCGCACGCGACATTCACGACATTGGACATTCAGATTTTGAATGTAGCGGCACGATATTCACGACATTGGACATTCAGATTTTGAATGTCGCGGCACGACATTCGCGACATTGCATGTGTTAACGTGCGCGACATTCAAAATCTGAATGTCCAATGTCGTGAATGTCGTGCCGCGACATTCAAAATCTGAATGTCCAATGTCGTGAATGTCGTGCCGCGACATTCAAAATCTGAATGTCCAATGTCGTGAATGTCGTGCCGCGACATTCAAATTCTGAATGTCCAATGTCGTGAATGTCGCGTGCGACATTCAAAATCTGAATGTCCAATGTCGCGAATGTCGTTCCGCGACATTCAAAATCTGAATGTCCAATGTCGTGAATGTCGCCTGCGACATTCAAAATCTGAATGTCCAATGTCGCGAATGTCAAACCGCGACATTCAAAATCTGAATGTCCAATGTCGTGAATGTCGTGCCGCGACATTCAAAATCTGAATGTCCAATGTCGTGAATGTCGCGTGCGACATTCAAAATCTGAATGTCCAATGTCGCGAATGTCGTGCCGCGACATTCAAAATCTGAATGTCCAATGTCGTGAATGTCGTGCCGCGACTTTCAAAATCTGAATGTCCAATGTCGTGAATGTCGTGCCGCGACATTCAAAATCTGAATGTCCAATGTCGTGAATGTCGTGCCGCGACATTAAAAATCTGAATGTCCAATGTCGTGAATGTCGCGTGCGACATTCAAAATCTGATATCCAATGTCGTGAATGTCGCCTGCGACATTCAAAATCTGAATGTCCAATGTCGTGAATGTCGTGCCGCGACATTCAAATTTGAATGTCCAATGTCGTGAATGTCGCGTGCGACATTCAAAATCTGAATGTCCAATGTCGCAAATGTCGTGTGACGACATTCAAAATCTGAATGTCCAATGTCGTGAATGTCGTGCCGCGACATTCAAAATCTGAATGTCCAATGTCGTGAATGTCGTGCGGCGACATTCAAAATCTGAATGTCCAATGTCGTGAATGTCGCGTGCGACATTCAAAATCTGAATGTCCAATGTCGTGAATAGTGAGAGTTGAATGTCGTATGTTGTATGTCGTATGTCGAGCCAACTTCACACAGCCGAAAAATTAAGTGTATTTTCTCTAAGCTGAAATCCTTTTTTACAATAAATTGCTAATTTAGTTAATAATTCTTTGTTTTTAGTGCTCAGAAGTTCCAAAAATTTAAACATATTTGGTCTGTTTGAATAATATTTTGGTAGGTACTTTGATCGTAAACATGTATAAAATGGACAAATAAGAATAAAGTGAAATTCATCTTCTATATCATTTCTATTACGTAAGCTGCATTTCCTATCATGTCTTGCAATTTGCCTATGTCTACCAGATCCTATTGATAAATTATGAGAAGAAAGTCTTAACCGTGCAATTATATTTCCGTGATTACTATTTTCTAATAAATGTAGATATGAGGATCTTTCCATAGTTAATTTAATTTCTTTGAAAAGATACAATGACGTACTTTCGCTAACACCTGCTTGCCAATGGGTAAAATAGATATCTTTGAGGCGATTTAATAAGAATATACAAAACATATTAACATTTACCGACTCTGGGTATAACCAAACATCATTAAAACCAGCCTGCTGCAAGATATTTCTTATTTTTGACGACCAATTAACTATATTATCATTTTCGGTGATTTCTCTCCTATGGAATTTTACAATATCATTTAACAATGCATTCTCACGCTTTGTCCCAAATAAATTTAGCCAATATCTAACAATTCTAACATACCGTGCTATGTACAGTGGATATCTACCTAACTCTGAATATATAGCTAAAGTATTTGTAGATAATTTAACATTCAGCAGCCATTTACAAAACTTTCTATGAACAATTTCTAAGCAATCAGCCTTAAGGTAGCCCCATACCTCACATCCGTAGTTAAGAATTGACAGAACATATATGAATCAAACAAATTAAACATAATGTTAATTGGTATTTCTCTTCCACGAGTAACATTAAATAATGAATTCATTCCTGCCCTATCTTTTAAAGTGCTAGTTGTCGGCATAAATGACCCGCCACTAGGAAAGACTAATCCCAGATAATTGAAATGGGTGACAATTTGACAATGTCTTTATCAGAAAATGTGAATTTTAAATTTTGTGGTGTATTACCTCCCTTCTTAAATATTACTACTTTAGTTTTGTCTGTATTAACATGTAAGTTCGATTTCGAGCAATATACTTCAAGTTTATTTATTAATTCTTGTAAGCCTTCTGCTGATTCTGAACACAGCACTGCATCGTCTGCATATAACAACATGTGTATAGATATTTGATCTATTGTAACGTCTGTATTCGTATTCTCTTGTAAATGTGTCTCAATATCGTTTAGGTACAGAGAAAAAAATATCGGCGAGGTTATTTCGCCTTGAATAACCCGATATCACTATTGAAAATATCTGATACTGTATTTAAATGTTTAACTGCTAATCTAACTTCGTTGTACATAGCTCTAACAACCGACAACAGTTTTCCGTCAATCCCGTTTTGTATCAGCTTAAACCACAATGAATTTCTGTCAATGTAGTCGTAGGCTTTGCGAAAATCAACCATGCATGTAAACAACTTTTCTATGTTACGTAATTGTCGCTCTATCAATGAATTCAACACAAACATACAGTCAACCGCACTGCAATTCTGCTTAAAACCGAACTGTGCGTATGTAATGACCCGATTGCTGATAGACCATTTCTTAAGCCTTTCATTCACTATGACCGTAAAAAGCTTACAAAAACAACTATTAATTGTAATACCACGGTAATTATTAGGATTTGAAGTATCA
>CM037786.1:37470840-37520840 GCA_021229015.1 Solen grandis | reverse complement strand
ATGTTCTTCAATATACATGTATATATATTTCTCATTATTGGCGTATTTTAATTCTTTGAAAATTATCAATGACTGGTTGGAGTGGAACAATTTATGGGGCATACTGTAAACAATGTATACAGAAATAATATGAAATAATCAATTCATCGAGGTAATGTCCATGTCATCAGTATGCAACATCAATTTGGACGAGACATAAAAATTAACATAATAGTTCAAAAAGCTGTGTTCAAAATAATAAAATATGTACCCTCTACCAAACAAAACACAGAACAAGCAGAGGCTATTCTAGAATTTAAGATTTATGGGGGACTTTTCCCCAAGCCATCCAAAAACAGGGGGGATATTTTGAAGTCAGGTTGGAATTACACTGAATCACATTTTATGCTCAATACCCTTTTATAATATGACGTAAATGCACAAGTTAAATAGAAAATATGCAGTATTATTTTTTTTTTATTTTTTGAAAGACAACTGTGAAGTGCAACTGTTTAAGTTGGATTCTGCCTGTTTTTGTTCAATATCCGCACTGTGCAACAAGTACTTTTTAGATGAAAAATTACTGAATTACAGCGCTTATAATGTGAATGTGCCAAAAATATTTTCATTTGTTTATATTCTGGTAACTTATACCACCCGGTGCCAATTGTGCATATAAACAGATACCTTGATGAATCAGTATGGCAAAATCAATGTAGCGGTGACAGATAGCAGGGTGCCCACTGAATTTTGAAACTGGGGGTACAATTGCTGTTTTCCTTTAACTTTGTACCTCTTCATATAGAGAGTCCCTATGATTTTGGGGGTACATGGCAAAATTTGGGGGTAAAAAACCCTCTATAGGGGGTGAATGGGCATGCTGAGATAGCCTTCAAAAAGGACATGCATGTTTTTTTTGTTTGTTTTTTTTAACCAGTTGGGTATCAAGCGGGATTTTCGCGCACATTATTTTTATTTATGCGGAATCTTTGAAGAAATGCAAGAATCCTGCATTCCGTGCCCTAGAACAGACAATGGAACAAGATACATACAAATTGGCCAATGGCAACAGTTTTCTAACATTTGACTAAGTAACCTACATATTGATCCTACCTGAATTTGCACTCAACTGGGAATTCATGCAGTCATCATTCATATCAAGTGTAATGAAGACTGGGACAAAAATGTAGGCCTCTAGAGTGTTCACAAGATTTTTCTAAGATTTGACCTGGTGACCTAGTTTTTGATCCCATGACCATTTGAACTCATCCAAATATCAATAGACAAACATCCTGACCAAATCTATTGAAGATTGGGCTAAAACTGTGGCCTCTTGAGAGTTCACAAGGTTTTTCTAAGATTTGACCTGGTGACCTAGTTTTTGATCCCACATGACCCAATTTTGAACTCATCCTAGATATCACATAGACAAACATCCTGAACAAGTTTCATGAAGATTGGGCCAATGTTGTGGCCAGGGATCCTAAAATTTCGGAATCTCAACCGGTCGAAGGCAAAATTACCCCCCCCCCCCCCCTTTACAAAAATTCCGTTCCGTACCCCCCCCCCCCCCCGAAAAAAAAACATAACCGAAAAAAAACGAAAAAAAAATAACATTGATATTTTCAATCAACATACCCTGAATCATTTGCAGTGTGAAAATAGATCTTTTATTATATTTCAGCATCCTGTTGGCATAATAAGGTATTTTTCTGCAATATTTACCTCTACGAAATCGAAAGTTTGTTTACCGGAAGTGCATGTATATGACGGTCTGTATATGACTCTAACGAATCAATAAATTGTTGGAAGCAGTCGTTTTGGTGTTGTTTATGAGCCGGGTTGCCAAGCCGGTCATTTAATTTTTTAAACATCGCAATTAAATTGCGCTGAGCCATTTCAACGAAATGCAGCCTTGTCACAGATACCATCCCCTTATATACCAAATATAAAGTTGAGTAATAACACCAAACAGTTATCAGTTTTTTTTAATTCTTTTATTTTGTTCTTACAAATTACAAGTTTCTAAGGAGATCAAACATTTTGATTAGCCTTTGATATTGTCATTAATTACCGCATTTAAAAGTCGACCGGTTACAGTTTGCAAACAAGCAATGGTCCATTATTACGGCATAGATAATTACACGGCACCGTCCAAATAACCGCTAAGTACAAACCGTCAATCCATTCATCTTAACTGCCCAATAATGACCTAGACGGGTGTCCCTGCCTGACCCCCACTGACACCTGCCCCGAGGGCACACCGGAAATTCAAGAAGTAGGTCAATTGGTGTGTAAGAGAGACTATTATGAACCGTTTGGACCGATTTTGAAAGTTTTAGACGAGGATTATGGATTTTTTTTCGACCGATTTTTTTGGTACTTTTTGAAATCTGAACCGGTCGATTGAGATCAAAATCGGTCAAAACCGGTAAAAAATCGGTTTTTAGGATCCTTGGTTGTGGCCTTTAGAGTGTTCACAAGGTTTTTCTAAGGTTTGACCTAGTGACCTAGTTTTTGACCCCACATGACCCAATTTCAAACTCATCCGAGATATCATGTAGACAAACATCCTGACCAAGTTTCTTGAAGATCGGGCCAAAACTGTGGCCTGTGGCCTGTGCTCAGGTGAGCTAAAAAAAAAAAAATATTAGGTATTCCAAAGTAAGTATATTGATCTAAGTATGACAAAGTAAGTATAACTTGTATGACATGTATGTGTTTTACACTTCGGTCTAGTTCAGTTAAGGTCAGGTCTAGTAGGATTTCTAAGTTACTGGACCACTAGAAGTAATGTTACTACCTTGTGTCTCGCTAGCGCTCGACATGGTAGTAAATCCGTCCCTATGGAGCAGAGCGGTCGTGATTCACAACCGCTGATTTTTCAAGAAGATGAAGCAAAAATATGCAACTAAAAACACATTGGGCTATCTATTGACAATTAATCTCCTACCACAAAGCAAGAAAAGTATCGTCAATGTCATTTTCGATGTTTGTAAGCACTTTTTCTGAAACCGACGTGTGTTATTGTGTTCTAATCTGATCTTCCAGTATCATTCGGAATACTCGTGCCAACACACAAAAGGTTGTGGGCGGAGCTTAGCCAAATATGGAAAACGTAGTAAAGGCCGTATTTAACATGGCGGACGATAAAGATGGAGGCACGCTAAGCGAAATATTAAAACAATTTAAATTTGAAATCAAACTTAAAGAGGAACAAGCAACGATTGTGAACGCCATTTACAGAGGGAAAGATGTGTTCGGCGTTTTGCCTACTGGATTTGACAGATGAATTTTACTTTCTGTTTTACATAACTGTAACATTCTGCGGTAAAAAGCGAATAGCTCCGAATGTTATTTACTTTCCATATTTGGTCTGGATGTCCTTATAAGGAAACTCATAGTCTCGCGAGAATATGCGAAATGAAACATGGCGCAACTCGGAAACGAAATCCGATGATTTGAAAATGTTTGTGTATTGAAGGGTTGCAAAGGGTTTTCTTTTGAAAATACGACCAAAATCGGTAACACTTTCATAAGATACACCAATTTAGAGTTGCAAAATCCGCTGTCAAGCCGTATTTACAAGAATCAATTTTGCTCCAATAAATTATGAACATGGAATCGTAACGTCGGTGGCCCGAAGGATTCGCCACAAGACGTTTCGACATCGTAACTACTGGACCGGTCACACGACTTACCGAAATACCAAAATACTTCCGAAAAACCGGAATACCCTAGATAATTGGGATAGCCATATACTGTAGGGCTTAATTAGTGTTAGAATGCTATATTATGAGGTATCAATGGCTTTATGCTTTATTTTGTTTATGAAGTGTTTTATTTTATTTTTTTTATCTTATTTATTTTTAAATGGGCCAATTCGAGATTTCCATATTAACCGAAATTTCTCGTCTGTCGAATCCTCTCTCGGCCAATATATCTCTGAATGAATTTATAAAATTGCTCAAAATTGTTGTGTTTGTTTGTTATTTAGTATGTTGATATTATCAAAAGCTATATTAAAGTATTTACGTCTCTGATATTATCGATGAAACAGAACTGACGACTGCGGTATTCCTGTAAGAGAAATTGCTAGTCTGCGGAACCCTCCCTAGGACCGGACGACCATGTATTAATTTTTATTTGATTATGTGCTTGTTTAATTTAGTTATACAATTGAAAAAACAATACATTGATTATTGTTGTTGCGGGTGTTTATCAAGATTATTAACATTATAGACATAACTGACGACCCCCCCACACACACACACACACACGAAATACTCCTGAATGAGAAATGAATTGCGATAAGTGAAATAAATGATATTGGCTAGTTTTCGGTACGATAAATTTATCACACACACGGAGAAGAAGAAGAAAAAGAAACTGACAATTATCACAATCAGAAAGCACTATACATATATATATATTCAAAAATGCCTTTAAAAGTATAGGAATACATAAAACCATTACAAACGTATCCGCATATTGCAGAAATACTACCGGAATACCCCTAAACTAGTATTATCCTTCAATGTATAAAGTATTATATTAGAAATAGAAATAAGATACTGAAACATAGTGCTTTCTAACATAAATAATGAATATTGAATATTTTAAATATTGATTTTGTGTTCTTACCTGCAAATTGCCATTTGAACGCTCTTTTGTTTTCACAATATTTTATTTTACAAAATTAACACTATGACATTTTGTCTTTCAAACTAATTATGATTTTGGAGTTTGTTAACTATACTTATTTTGCTTCATTGATAATTTCAACCATTTGAAATTAAAATGATAAGGTGTATAAAACTGAGATCGTGAGACAAGATTTAAATGGTTGAAATTATCAATGAAGCAAGGTTGATTTATTTAAGTTATATTCACGGAATTTTTGTGACTTGTTATTAAATTTGTGGGGTTTTTTTTAGATTATCAAATACTCATTGTAGATTTAAGATATTTTAATGTAATACTTGGTTTCCGTATCTAAAGCAGCTGGTTGTTGCATCTGAGTTGTGTATTCGCACCTACCCCCATGGGTGTCATCTTAGGTGAGGGGTCGGAATTGTCAACTAAACTTACACTACACTACACATTTCATATCTTTTAATTACTACACTAAGCATACATTTCGTGGTATTCCGGTTTCTCTTACCGGAATACTGCAGTCGCCAGTTATATCTATCATTACTTAACACAAAACAACGCTCAGAACTATTTTACCGCGTGGGTTCGAGTCCCGACGGGGTCATTCAGATTTTCATGTGAGGAAGCTTTCCAGCTGGCTTGCGGAAGGTTTGTAGTTTACTTGGGTGCCTATGTGCAATCGGGGTTCCGTCCACCTGTAATTAGCTGGACGTCGCTATATGACTGAAATACTGTCGCAGCGACGGTAAACCCAAAACACACACACATTCAGAACTATTTTAAATATGCGAAACAAACACTACAATGGTATACCGGTCGAGGGAGGATTCCGCAAATTACACTAAACATGCATACGGTATTTCGATTTCGTTTAACGGAATACTGCAGTCGTCGGTTGTGTTTTATAATTTCAATACATTAAATAAACATATATTACAGCATTTAACAATAGTTTGTTACTTCAGTTTTTAACTAAACTTAATAAGCGCATCATCAATTATTAATTTTCAGTAGGTTTCCATTAGAGGGAGTGCAATTCCACCTATGGTATCGCCTAGCCTATAGATCTAGAATTTCAAAACACTATAAACACACACAAACACACACAAAAAAAAAAAAAAAAAAAAACACACAAAAAATATAATAGATACAATAAAATAAGTTCATTAAGGGATATTCTGGTCTTGGGATAATACCAAAGACGAGTCATTCGGTTATGGAAATCTCGCTACAATTGGCTCATAAAAAAAGAAAGTTGAAATACACACACACACACAAAACAACTGAATAAACATTAAAAACATCATAAAGCCATTGATTCCTCATAACATAGCATTCTAACACTTATTAAGCCCTACAATATATGGCTATCCCAATTATCTAGGGTATTCCGGTTTTTCGGAAGTATTTTGGTATTTCGGTAAGTCGTGTGACCCGACCACTGGTCCAGCTCTCAAAAAAGTTCATGTCGAACCCTGAATTTTTTCAAATCTCTACCCAAATCTTCTCAAATCTCTACCAAAATCTTCCCAAACATCAGGCTAATCCCCCTTTAAATCATTAAAAAATGATTTTAATTGTTGTTTTGTAATTACAGTTACAGTCTATGTTTATAGATTGACTGATGTGTATACAAACACCGTAAACCATTCCCGATAAAAAAAAGACTGATCAACATTTTTAGACGAATATTTACATTAGACAATAGTCTTCCAGAAAATACAGAGCAAACGCAAAATCTTAAAATATTTTTAAGTGAAAATTTCGTAAGTGATCCGGAACCGGTCAATCAACTGGGGGATATAAAGAAGGAAGAAAAAATGCATACAAAAGGACACTAAACAAACCTTATCCACTGCATTCCCTCTAACACCGGTTACTTTTTGTCCCCGGAGTTTGGCTTTGATCTTTATTCCTTTTAATTTGCATCCTGGCCCTTCTACCATTTTAATGTCCGTTGTTTACATAACAAACTTCCCGCCATTTGTTATAGGTGTTCGTAAAAACAACACAATTGTGACAGCAACCTTTTATGAGACTAATACATAAATTGTCACGTTGGATAATCACTTGTTCATGACCTATTCATTTTTATCAAATGTGCATTAGATGATAAGCTACAATTCATGTCATAATTTCCTAAGTTTTTAGAGAAATTAATCTAGGCGCCATTTTCATGCTAAACCGATCCCGGTAGACAAAAATAATAGAAAACGTTCCTGGACACTGGCCGTGGATTAGATTCCAGGCTGCGACAGAAAGTTGTTGTGTTCTGTCATATTAAAGTTGTAGCATACTGCTGCACTTATTGGCACTCAGCATATAGGGCTGGTTGGTCTGGTGTCAGAGTAAAGTGATCAGTTGTCCCATTGAGGCAACACTCTCAAAATAACCAAAAAACAAACAAATAATCCATTGCGTTCAAACTTGAGACGGTAAAATGGCGTAACTATAAGTGATCACTTACGGGATAAAATGTAATCAAAAATGGCATTATGTCGGTATTTAGTACGGTGTCAAAACAGACACAATTCTGAACTAAAAGAATGAAAACAATTTATTTCAAAGGTATGTGAAAAATCATCAGGTGACCAGTCAAAGCTGTTTTCAGGCAAAACCCCCACTCCCATCATGGTAACTATAGAAACGTGCGGCCTCAATATACTATCAAGTAATATCTCGTGAAATGGCATTATTCCAAAACCATCACAATACAAGTCATGTAATGTTGGGTAGTGATGGGGACAAAAAAACGAGAGCATCACTTAGGAATGTCCATTATAGATCGCAAGTCTGCGCTTATCGAAAAATGTAAAAATAAATAAATAAATAAATAAATAAATAAATTATAAAAGTCTATAAATTCTTTAAATCATGGGGTTATACTTAATTTAAGATTCTGAGTTTATGAATCCAGATACGTTCACCGCTCACCGCAGTTTGCAGACTACGGGTTTCACATATATTTAACAATAACACAGTGCTCTACAAAATATTTCCAGGTGTAAAAGAAATACATATATCATCAGCGTGAAGGGAATTTTTAGGACAGTGATATATTTATTTGGCCTTTATAACGGTAAATATTTATAACATAAATAAGAATGCATTTTATGTGTTAAAAACCTTGAATTATTTCTTAATTAATAATATTCAACAAAAATAACATGATGCCCGTTACCTCTCCGTATCTTTATTATAAATAAGTTATGTTTGGTATGTATCGGGAATAGTGGGGCATGTGATGCACGTGCCCCATATATATAGTGCCTGGTGACCGTCCATGGAACTGGAGATCATTAAGACCATTAAGAAATTACACGAACATGCGCCATTTCATATATGCTAATAGATTATTATCATCATTAATATTCATAAGGTTAAGCTGAAATGTTCTTGGGTAAATATGCTTTCAAGTCGTGTTAATTATTTTCTTAGCGCTTTAAATCAAAGTCGAAAGTGTAGGTAATTTTAAACAGTATTCTCTCCTGACTTAAAAAATCATGATAAACAATACACGCTTTTTATAGGTAAGACAGTTTAAAGAATACTCTTAAGACAACGCATTTTATGATCAAAATTGTTTTCCCCCATAAATTCAGTTGTACGGATGACAGTGACGTGCGAGGTTAAGTGTGCTATATAACTGTCTTATATGAATAACCAAATTTAGCATGTCCACTCATTTCTGAAAGCCTTCCTTGATTTATTTTGATAACTCTCGAAAGGTGGAACATATGAGGTAGAAGAGGCAGGGCTGGAAATCAGAACTTTGAAAACAAAAGCCGCTATCTTGGAAAGCAAACGGTCTATTTGTGTCCATTACTGTTTCTGTAGGAATAGCCTGATATAAACACGATATACATATGAACACGCTTGTAAAGTTTTCTCTTTATTTGGTAACTTGCAAATCCATTTTGAAAAAAGAAAGTTATAGTGAACTGGAACTCGAGATGGGCAAGAAAATGAAAAATATTTTTTTTTTAGTTTAGTTTAATCATTTATTTTTGCAAGCATACATACATACATACATACATACATACATACATACACTGTTTACATGAAAATAAAGGTTTAACTAATAATAAACTATGTAGACGAATTGATTGTATTTATACTGAATTGCAAAAGGATCGGGCCACAAGGTATAACAGCATTAGCGGTCGGCCCTCTCCTAGTAAATGAAATGGTATCCATTAAACGTAGATTATTTTGAATTGTATTACATTATCCATGTGACTAAACATTTTGTTTAATAACTATTAATTACAATTTACACGAAAAGAATAATATAGAAATTTCACTGATAAATTGGAAAAAAAGAGGAGGAAGAAAATATTAAAGGAAATAAAGAAAAAAAATTAACGACAATTAATAAAAAATTGAATAGAAGGAAAAAGAACAAGATTGCTGATTTCCTTCAACCACGTTTTAGCTATAAACCGACTGAAACTATTACCCAAACACATCCAAAACAAAATACATTGTAATTCGAAAATGCAACAAAAAGGCAAACAATTAATTAAATAGCATTAAGTTAAGTTTTGTTTATCTACCTATGATCATCAAGATGATAAACATCAATAATACATAGAAATGAATAGAGAAAGGGAAATCCTTTTCAAGTTTTACCAATATTACACTCTAAGAGATGTGTTTATAGATTGTATATTAATTGTTAAATCTTATAATTGACTTTATGAATTGATGATCATGTTGAAAGACGAAAGTGTTTTCTTTTTCAGTTTATTTTCTATTACAAAAAGTAGTTTGGTTAGGCATGAATGAAAACCACGTGTATCGATAAATAATCTACGCCTTTGGCTGGTGTATTGAGGACAACGAAAGGAAAAATGCTCAGCATCTTCATTTAAGTAACCACATTCGCATCTACGGTTATCACGTAAATGATTAAGAAAACAAATCTTCATTTAGATTACTACATCTGTTTCTTATTCGCGCATGATGAATTTGAAAAGTTACCCGATTCAAAATAGGAAGGAACATCGTATGGTTTGAATATCGTTTTTATTCTATTTTTAAATGATAGCAATGAATGTGATTCTCGGATATTAAGATCCAGTTCATTCCATAGTTTTATTGATGAAGGAATGACTGATTCTGAATAAATTTCTATTCGACATGCCACCGAAGCGTAGTTTTCTAGTTTATGTAACTGGTAGTTATTAGACTGAAAAATCCTGTTGGGTATAGTTCTGATAAATAGTCAGGTAATTCTCTGATTTTGTTTAAATACTAAAATTAACTTTTAATTTTTTTTCTACGATCTGCAAGAGAAACCCATCATATTTATTTTAATAATCTTATAATGGAAACAGATCTAGTAAGACCCGTAACAATCCTTGCAGCTACATACTGAACTTTTTCTAGAGTTTCTTTTTAATTGACTGTAGAACTATCCCATAGTATAGAAGCAAATTCCAAAATAGGGAATATATATTTTATTCAAAGAATTTCTTTTAAGTTTGAACTTTAGTGTCACGCATAGAGCCCACCAATATTTTCGAAGCAGAAGAAGTTTTTTTTTTTTTTTAATGAACCATCGGAGCTTAAAGTTACACCAAGATATTTATGAGAATGAACAAATACCAATTGAGTGTTATCAAAATAGGGAGCTGGATATATACTTTTTTTTTTGACAGAGGATAAAAACATAGCATCTTTTTTATTCGCATTGTTAACACAAGCCATTGGCTAGTCTAATTTGATTTTTTTCAGAAGGCCGTGGTTTAAAGTATATTCAATATGTTTTATATCATTTGAGCTTACCGCAAGGGAGTTGTCATCTGCAAACAATCTGGTTATGCTAGAAAGGGAATCAGCTTTATCATTTACATAGCCTAAAATAAAAGAGGCCCTAATACAGATCCCTGAGGCACTCCGGCATTAATAGCTGTTTCATTTCAAAATCCAGTACCTACAAACACTCTTTGCTTTCTATCACTAAGATAACCAGATAACCGATTAATTACTTGACCAGAGAGACCGTACTGCTTCAGTTTAAAAATAAGACTCTTGTGCTAGACCCGGTCAAATGCTTTAATTATGTCACAAAAACAATACAAGTATATTTATCGTTGAATGTTTTACAAATTTGATTATAAATATCAATTAACTGATATACTGTAGAGTGCCCGGGTAAAAAACCTGACTGGTATTTGTAAATTAACTTATTTTCGAGTAAGACATTGTACATATATTTGAAAACTACTACTTCCATAATTTTGCCTATGCAGTTTATAATTTGATGGAATGGTTTTATCCTTTTTTTTTAAATAATGGCATAACATTGGCTTGCTTCCATAACTAAGAATATTCACTTTGTTGTATTGGTTTATTGAATAGCAATAAAAAGACTTAAAAATAGTATTTCGTGTCTTCTTTAATAATCTGTGATCCACATGCATTGTTAGATATTAAGTTTGTTAGAACACCATGTATATCTTGTTCAGATATTGTAATATTTTCTTATCTCATAATAGTTTTAGAAGTATTTGTTGTCAAAGGAGGTATTATTTCACAATCGGAATTATCTTTGACCAACATTTTAATTAACTTCCAATATTGCTTTGGATTGTTTGATTGTTTTCAGCATTTTTTTTCTTCATATTATTAACATTTTTTTACATTAACCAATCAGCGATTTGTGTAAGGTTCCTTTGTCTATCACGTTTTCTAAACGTTTTTAATAAAAAAATAAATAAATTTGACAAATATTCAAACTTTACCCACAAATTGCATATATATCCGTGCTAACAAATATAAAATTTTCACGCCGTGAGTCAAAGTTCCCTTTGAAGCAGAAATTTTATTGTTAACAAAACAATGTTTTTTTTACAAAACGGTAAGACGCAGCGGCCTTTTCAACGGCATATTCTATAGACCTTTTCTTACGATTTCTTGTCTTTGATAAAAATTGGGGTGCCGGAAGTTTATTACTATGTTACTACTGGATTGCAATACTCTGAAACTGATTTTGGTGACCGCATCATGCGAATTCAGCAATGCTATTTTTCAGATATTAAATAACACCTACAGATTGCTTCAGCGTATTGCGAATTCATTTTCCTTTTTATCAATATAAAAAAAGGAAATAAAAAAAATTGCGAGTTTGAATAAAAAATATTTTTGAAGTAAACAGTATTAAACGTCATCATGGGATTTGTACGAGAGGGAAAACTTTGGTGGCTCAAATATAAGACTGTTGGGCTAGCAAAGCGCAAATTTTAAAGAATTGATCCTTATGATGCCCTCTATCTAAAATTGTTCAAATTGTTTTGATTAGTTGAAAAAGTAGGTCACAGGAGCTAAAAATAGATTTAAAAATGCAATTTTTGAAAATATTCTTCTGTAAAACTGCAGGGTCTAGAGCTTAGATATTTGGTGTGTAGCATTGCCTTGTGGACCTCTACCAATTTTGTTCAAATCATGGTCCTGGAGTCAAAGCTGACCCCGACCCAGGGGTCACTTTATTTTACATAGGCATATTTGGGAAAGTCGAGAAATATCTTCTTGTCAGAAACCACAAGGCCTGGAGTGAAGATATTTCGTGTGTAATATGGACTTATAGACATCTACCAAGTTTGCTCAAATCATGGCCCTGTGGTCAAAATTGGTCCCGCCCCAGGGGTCACTTGATTTTACATATATTTTTATATTAGAGTCTTTAAAAGGTCTTGTCAGAAACCACAAGGTCATAGGTTTAGATATTTGGTATGTAACATGGCCCTGTGGACCTTTTTCAAAGCATAGCTCTTGGGTATTAATTGGTCCCACCCTAGGGGTCACTTTATTTTATAGCTATGACCATCAAAATTTGGATAACGATCATTTTGCTGTACTTCTGCATGGATTTTGTATTTAGTGCGACTGCGACTGAAAGGCAAAATGTCTCAGGTGAGCAATTCAGGGCTATCTTTGCCCTCGTGTTTGATTAGCCTTAGTTTGCAATTACCGTAGATGTGATTGTACTATACTTTTACAGTAGTATCCTAAATACGAAATAATGATAGTGTTAACAAACTTACACACAGTTTCAACGAAGTTTTAGATGAACATAAAAAAAAATTTATAAAAATGCATTGAATCGATAGAACATAAATCACACGGCGAAAATTAGAAATAAAATGTTTTCTTGTAAAAAGAATTATAAATATCAATTGCCGCACATAAAAAATAATTATTATAATGTCTGAGGTCAATATATGCATGAACTAATGCAAAAAAAAAAGAACACGAGAATTTTGGAATATTTTTGAAAATTATTCAAGTAGACAAGTTGGAGAAAATGTTTAAGCTGACGAGTTATTTTGGGGTCAGGATATAGCATCGGGCGCTAATACTGAGAGAGATGAAGAGATAAGTGATCTTTGGCAAAAAAAGTGTGTGTGTGTGTGTGTGTGGGAGGGGGGTTACGTGTGAAGAATTGGGCTATCCGTATTCGAGTAAGGAAATAAGTCTGGTAATAATAAATCATGTTCTATAGATAACATATTATATAAATATTTTTTTAAAAAAATGTAGTGACATTATTATAAACCATAAGAATTATTTTTCAATATCATATTATCTAAACAAAAGTTCCCAAATGGTTGGTCTACAGGTATTGTTATACCGCTTTAAAAAGAAAGTAAAACCTCAGACCCGAATGATTACAGGAGCATAACCTTGATCAGTTTGCAAAACGATTTACTACATTGATAACAAGTAACTGGTGTTTCACGCAACACAGGAGTCCCCTACCATTGAGGCGAATATTTTTACCGTTACCATAGAAACAGAATTCTGGTCCAAAAAAAAAAGTGACGTGCAGTATCCCCATACTGCCATCTCTTCATATACTAAGTTTCATAATATTATCTTAAACGTTTTTTAAGTTATTGCGGGATATAGATTTCCGGACAGACGGACTGACATACGGACGGGCAAACCTATAGTCCCCTCCGGTGTAAACACCTGTATGGGGCTAATAAAATCAGTTACAAAAGTGAAAAAAAAATGCAGCAACAGACGCACAGTTAGGGTTTAGAAGTAGTTATAGCACTATCGATCAAGTATTTATTTTAAATGCATTAATAAAAAGGCAGTTGAATAATAGAAATATACTGCATCGTTGTTTTATATATCTTAAGAAAGCATATGATTACATATATAGACAGCCTCTGTGGTATAAATTGGTAGAATCGTGAATCGAAAACGTTTAACATTTTTAACATTATTACTGTCAATGTACCATTAGGTAAAATTATGTATTAAACTTAACGATAACTATCGAAAACAACAACAACAACAACAACAACAACAAAAGTTGTATTTGAAAAAAGAAGGGACAGTATGGCAATGTAATAGTTTGTTATATAATGGGCACGCGGTAGAGGTGATGACTAGTTTTAATAACTTGTATTTTTAAACGGAGTCTTTAATAAAACTACAAAAAGCAATACGTTCTTTGAATTCATTAAAATCACGGTTAAAAGAAACACAGGTGCAGGTTAACGGTTTATTGATAGAGAAGATACTGGTTGTAGTGTTTTAAATGTTTATTGATAGAGAAGTGACTGGTTGTAGTGTTTTAAATGTTTATTGATAGAGAAGTGACTGGTTGTAGTGTTTTAAATGTTTATTGATAGAGAAGTGACTGGTTGTAGTGTTTTAAATGTTTATTGATAGAGAAGTTACTGGTTGTAGTGTTTTAAATGTTTATTGATAGAGAAGATACTGGTTGTAGTGTTTTAAATGTTTATTGATAGAGAAGATACTGGTTGTAGTGTTTTAAATGTTTATTGATAGAGAAGTGACTGGTTGTAGTGTTTTAAATGTTTATTGATAGAGAAGATACTGGTTGTAGTGTTTTAAATGTTTATTGATAGAGAAGTTACTGGTTGTAGTGTTTTAAATGTTTATTGATAGTAAAGTTACTGGTTGTAGTGTTTTAAATGTTTATTGATAGAGAAGTTACTGGTTGTAGTGTTTTAAATGTTTATTGATAGTAAAGTTACTGGTTGTAGTGTTTTAAATGTTTATTGATAGAGAAGTTACTGGTTGTAGTGTTTTAAATGTTTATTGATAGTAAAGTTACTGGTTGTAGTGTTTTAAATGTTTATTGATAGAGAAGTTACTGGTTGTAGTGTTTTAAATGTTTATTGATAGTAAAGTTACTGGTTGTAGTGTTTTAAATGTTTATTGATAGTAAAGTTACTGGTTGTAGTGTTTTAAATGTTTATTGATAGTAAAGTTACTGGTTGTAGTGTTTTAAATGTTTATTGATAGAGAAGTTACTGGTTGTAGTGTTTTAAATGTTTATTGATAGTAAAGTTACTGGTTGTAGTGTTTTAAATGTTTATTGATAGAGAAGATACTGGTTGTAGTGTTTTAAATGTTTATTGATAGAGAAGTTACTGGTTGTAGTGTTTTAAATGTTTATTGATAGAGAAGTTACTGGTTGTAGTGTTTTAAATGTTTATTGATAGTAAAGTTACTGGTTGTAGTGTTTTAAATGTTTATTGATAGAGAAGATACTGGTTGTAGTGTTTTAAATGTTTATTGATAGAGAAGATACTGGTTGTAGTGTTTTAAATGTTTATTGATAGAGAAGTTACTGGTTGTAGTGTTTTAAATGTTTATTGATAGAGAAGATACTGGTTGTAGTGTTTTAAATGTTTATTGATAGAGAAGATACTGGTTGTAGTGTTTTAAATGTTTATTGATAGAGAAGATACTGGTTGTAGTGTTTTAAATGTTTATTGATAGAGAAGATACTGGTTGTAGTGTTTTAAATGTTTATTGATAGAGAAGATACTGGTTGTAGTGTTTTAAATGTTTATTGATAGAAAAGTTACTGGTTGTAGTGTTTTAAATGTTTATTGATAGAAAAGTTACTGGTTGTAGTGTTTTAAATGTTTATTGATAGAGAAGATACTGGTTGTAGTGTTTTAAATGTTTATTGATAGAGAAGATACTGGTTGTAGTGTTTTAAATGTTTATTGATAGAAAAGTTACTGGTTGTAGTGTTTTAAATGTTTATTGATAGAAAAGTTACTGGTTGTAGTGTTTTAAATGTTTATTGATAGAGAAGATACTGGTTGTAGTGTTTTAAATGTTTATTGATAGAGAAGATACTGGTTGTAGTGTTTTAAATGTTTATTGATAGAGAAGATACTGGTTGTAGTGTTTTAAATGTTTATTGATAGAAAAGTTACTGGTTGTAGTGTTTTAAATGTTTATTGATAGAGAAGATACTGGTTGTAGTGTTTTAAATGTTTATTGATAGAGAAGTTACTGGTTGTAGTGTTTTAAATGTTTATTGATAGAGAAGATACTGGTTGTAGTGTTTTAAATGTTTATTGATAGAGAAGATACTGGTTGTAGTGTTTTAAATGTTTATTGATAGAGAAGATACTGGTTGTAGTGTTTTAAATGTTTATTGATAGAGAAGTGACTGGTTGTAGTGTTTTAAATGTTTATTGATAGAGAAGTGACTGGTTGTAGTGTTTTAAATGTTTATTGATAGAGAAGATACTGGTTGTAGTGTTTTAAATGTTTATTGATAGAGAAGATACTGGTTGTAGTGTTTTAAATGTTTATTGATAGAGAAGTTACTGGTTGTAGTGTTTTAAATGTTTATTGATAGAGAAGTTACTGGTTGTAGTGTTTTAAATGTTTATTGATAGAGAAGTTACTGGTTGTAGTGTTTTAAATGTTTATTGATAGAGAAGATACTGGTTGTAGTGTTTTAAATGTTTATTGATAGAGAAGATACTGGTTGTAGTGTTTAAATGTTTATTGATAGAGAAGTTACTGGTTGTATTGTTTTATATGTTTATTGATAGAAAGTTACTGGTTGTAGTGTTTTAAATGTTTATTGATAGAGAAGATACTGGTTGTAGTGTTTTAAATGTTTATTGATAGAGAAGATACTGGTTGTAGTGTTTTAAATGTTTATTGATAGAGAAGATACTGGTTGTAGTGTTTTAAATGTTTATTGATAGAGAAGATACTGGTTGTAGTGTTTTAAATGTTTATTGATAGAGAAGAGAAGATACGGGTTGTAGTGTTTTAAATGTTTATTGATAGAGAAGATACTGGTTGTAGTGTTTTAAATGTTTATTGATAGAGAAGATACTGGTTGTAGTGTTTTAAATGTTTATTGATAGAGAAGATACTGGTTGTAGTGTTTTAAATACCTTTCTTTTGGTAGGAGAGTAATCTTAATACAATTTCATGAAACGTGCAACACCTACAAGATTACGTGTTTTAGCCTACTCATTAAAAAATCAAAGTGGGAGATATGGAGGAAATGTGTTTCCTAGGAATGAACATAATTGTCAATTATGTTAGTCTTGATGTTGAAGACGAATTTCATTTTGTTTTGAAGAAATGCGTAAGAATTTTTATAACAATGTAGTTTTACAATAATACTAGTATGTTCAAATTTATAGAGTTATTGTAATGTCGGGATAAGTAAATATAATATAATTTTGTAATGTATTTAACCCTTTCCCTCATATAGACTCATTTTGACGCCCTCAATAGGTATCACATAAAGCCTGATTTGCAGAAAACCACTATTAAACCTTAACAAATTTAATTACAAAATCCTCATTTCCAGACCACTGAGGAGCAGCGAACAGCATAAAACCAGATCAGCCTGCGAGTTACTCGCAGGCTGATCTGGTTTTATGCTGTTCGCATAGGTCTTTTCATGGTGTCCTCTATGAGGGAAAGGGTTAAGGTGGACTTACCATTTCTCGAACACCTTAACATTTTACACATGATCATCTCGGTTGGATTATTGTACTAACATGTTAGCGCAAATCGTTACATACATTGAATAAATAATAAAACAATGTTCAAATTCATTATAGTTTTAGTCAAACGATTTTAAAATAATTTATTGCCTTGTAAAAAAGCATTTTTTTTCTGCGGGTTTCGAGAGGGGGTAATTGGACGATACAAAAAGTACATGTTATAAGATATGGTTTTTGAAAGCTATTTGAGATTGTTTTATGATTATGAAACTTTACAATCTGGAAGAGAATGTCTTCTTTTTTATCTTTATTTATTCAGTCCGTGCAGTGTGACAGTTTAGGTTTACACATCTATCTTTATAATATTACATGTATATGGAATGTTAAACCCATTTTTGCGTGACTGTTTATCATTTACGTATGTAGAAGTTAAATAAAATATATATCATGTTCTGTTCTATAAAGTTATAAGGCATTGAGTACTTAAATTATAAAAAAAAGTATTAATAACTAAAAACGAGTTATAAACATATTAACATATGTACCGATAATACTGGCACATATTTCATTTAAGGCAATGAGTACTTTTGGTAAAATGAAATATGTCCATATTATATGTAGACGCCTTGAATAAACTGAATAAAACGAAATTTAAATAAAAGCAATTGAAAATATCATTTACCCCTAAATATGCCATTAACGAGGCCTTATAAAGACAGTACCTCTTTTCTCAAAAAAAAAAAATGCGTCCATTTAAAGTCAGAAGGGCTAATCAACACGTATGAAAGGAAAGCTGACAAAAATAGGGTAAAAACGGAATACACATACACCTTAGTGTGGAAAGTCTTGCCTATAATGCATCTCTATACTGCGGTCCATTTTTGCTAATCATTTGAACACACAGTTGGCTGATTATTAACGCTAAATGAGATGTAGATGCATTTCCTTATATTTCAAATTTTATTAAGGAACTTTGCCCTATGATATATGCTATGTTTGTGTACAAGATTATGTGACTTGTCCATATCTTTTGATAAGTCTGCGTATCCCGAATTTAGCTCCAGGCACGCCCCTAGTCGCTTCGACAGTATTTCAGTCATATAGCGACGGTCCATCTAATAACAGGTGGAGGAAAAACCAAACTTCACGGAGGCATCCGGGTAGAACCACCGACCTACCGCAAGCCAGCTGGAAGTCTTTTCTCACATGATAATCCGAATGACCCTGCCAGGATTCTAACCCACGCGGTGAGGGGCTGAGTGAATGTTTAAGTCAGCGACTTTACCCTCTCGGCCACGGAGGCCCCTTTTTGATAAAATTTAGATAGGATAGTTAGCCATTTCTTTAAACTATTTACTTATTTCTGCTTTTTTATGCAACGTTTGTTTTAATTTTTAATATGATTATGTATATTTATCTGATAAAACATAACCAACGATTTTAAGTCTAACTTACCTAATAAATATAATATATATGATATTTTGAAACAAAATATATGGCAGTTATGATGGATGTCCTTCTGTATATCAGAGAAACGTATATAGAGATAGTTTAACTTCACACAATTAACGGCTCTAATCAAACGAAGGGTTGCGGTTTATGAGAACTATCACAGAAGTCGTGTTATAATCATTTCCAACAGAAAATGAACAAAATCATACTATTTGGTGTAATTTGTTTACAAAAAGAAGGGTTAAGACGCAGTTCTGTTTCACAGCCCAGAGAGTAAAAAAAATCACAGCAAATAACACCATAATGACCACGCTGACGTTTGCTGTCATAGGTCAAATGACAGGTGGTGCTGGTTTAAACAAAAAATCACAGCCAATAACACCATAACGACCATGCTGACGTTTGCTGTCATAGGTCAAATGACAGGTGGTGCTGGTTTAAACAATTACATGTAATATTAATTTAGACATGTAGACATGGCATGTGTACGACGGCCACAAACATGCCAAGCCAAATGTCGCAGGTCTAACCGTTAGATGTTATAGTCACCCGAAAGGTGTCTCATCAGTTCATATTAAATTTAATAACATAAATATCTTTCAATCGACAGGAACATAAATTGCGGTCAGAATTTATTAAAAAAAAACAAAAAAAAAAAACAAACTATGTTTGATTGTTTAGAAATAACGTCCTACCGTGTACCTGGGCCAACTAGTCCTGGAACTGCCCTTATGACATTGTATTGAACTCTAGCATAAAGCTGATATACCAGTAACATTTTAATGACCCTGGTAAGGGAAGGACTCTCTAATCTCTCGGCAATTTATCGACTATACGTTGCTTAGCATACCGTTATATTTTCAACATCCACGATATTACACGGAACAGAAAAATAAATTTGAACGGATCCTGCAGATGCGAATAAAATGAAGGTTTCTGCTCGACTTTCACTTCTTTAATACGAAAAGTCGTAAAACATGGTACCGGTATAGCTCCCTTGCTAGGCGCTCAGCATATAAGGATAGTTCCAGGACTGGTTAGCCTGTTGTCAAGATAAATGTGACTGGGTGTGGTATCATGTCACATGTCTAGGGCGTGATACTGCAGTGTGACAGCACTATATCTGTCTCAAGTAGACATCGTCTCCAAAGACTGAAATACTGTCGGTGGTATGTTAAACGAAACAAACTGCTACCTCTAGGTGATGTCACTGTTTCCTGCATATATAATGTGTCAAATACACTATCAACATTATTGTCAACATTGATTTCACTATTGGATACTGACGATATTATAGAAGGCTCATTGTAGTTTATTAAAGATTTGCCAATTTTATTGGTGAAGCATCTTTAAAATCTACCTGACTTTTCATGCATTTATATGGTTGACTTGACTATTTGAGTTTACTGTCGCTTCGACAGTATTTCAGTCATATAGCGACGGTCCAGCTGTTTACAGGTGGAGGAAGACCCCAAATGCACGGAGGCATCCGGGTAGAACCACTGACATACCGTAAGCCAGCTGGAAGGCTTCCTCACATGAAAATACAAATGACTCTGTCGGGATACGAACCCATACGGTGAGGGACAGAGTGAGTGTTAAAGTCAGCGACTTTACCCTCTCGGCCACGGAGGCCCCTTTATAAAGTTGACAATATCCATTAGTTACAAAATTATATAGACACTATCTAATATTGTAATATTATAGACACTATCTAACAGACTCTATTATTGGCAATATCTAATATTGAAAATACATGTATCAAATACATTTTCCAATATAAACAATATTTTTAACAATTATTACTGACATTGTTACCATATAAGGAAGGTATGGAACTGCTTGGTACACGTTACAGACCATCATAATTACACTCTACTAGCTATCATGGTCAGATGTCAGACAAAGCACTTTGTTACCGACAATGACAATGACTTGACAATGACAATTTTTTATAATTGTTTATTGCAGTAAAATTCGTTACTGATGAATGGAAGTGTCACAATGTTATATGTGAAGAAATGCAATATCATATGTGAAGAAATGTCTGAATGTTATATGTGAAGAAATGCAATATCATATGTGAAGAAATGTCTGAATGTTATATGTGAAGAAATGCCATAATATCATATGTGAAGAAATGCCATAATGTTATATGTGAAGAAATGCCATAATGTTATATGTGAAGAAATGCCATAATGTTATATGTGAAGAAATGACATAATGTTACATGTGAAGAAATGACATAATGTTACATGTGAAGAAATGACACAATGTTACATGTGAAGAAATGACATAATTTAATGTGAGAAGCAAATTACATTAAAATGACAATGTTAATGTGAAGAAATGCCATAATATCATATGTGAAGAAATGCCTGAATGTTACATGTGAAGAAATGCAATATCATATGTGAAGAAATGTCTGAATGTTATATGTGAAGAAATGCATAATATTCATGTGAAGAAATGTCAATGTTAATGTGAAGAAATGCCTAATGTTAATGTGAAGAAATGCCTGAATGTTAATGTGAAGAAATGCCAAGTTATATGTGAAGAAATGCTAATGTTAATGTAAGAAATGCCTAATGTTAATGTGAAGAAATGACATAATGTTACATGTGAAGAAATGCAAATGTAATGTGAAGAAATGCCAATGTTATGTGAAGAAATGCTAATGTTATATGTGAAAAATGCCAATGTTAATGTGAAGAAATGCCTAATGTTATAGTGAAGAAATGCCTAATGTTATATGTGAAGAAATGCCTAAGTTATATGTGAAAAATGCTAATGTTAATGTGAAGAAATGCCTAATGTTATATGTGAAGAAATGCAATTCATTTGAAGAATGCTGATGTTATATGTGAAGAAATGCATAATGTAAAAATGTCTGAATGTTAATGTAAAATGCATTTAGTAAGAAATGCTGAATTTTTAAATGCAATAAGTGAAGAAATGCTGAATGTTAATGTGAAAATCCTGTTATGTAAGAAATGCTAATGTTTATGTGAAGAAAATGTTTAAAAAGTTATATGTGAAGAAATGTGAATGTTATATGTGAAGAAATGCTAATCTTGAAATGTTATTTATGTGAAGAAATGCATAATTTATATGTGAAGAAATGCCTGAATGTTTATTGAAGAAATGCCTAATTTTATGTAAGAATGCATAATGTTAATTGAAAAATGCTGAATTTAATGTGAAGAAATGCTAATGTTATATGTGAAGAAATGCCTGAAATGTTATATGTGAAAAATGCCTAATTTATTGTGAAGAAATGAATGTTATATGTGAAGAAATGCCTGAATGTTATATGTGAAGAAATGCCTGAATGTTATATGTGAAGAAATGCCTGAATGTTATATGTGAAGAAATGCCTGAATGTTATATGTGAAGAAATGTCTGAATGTTATATGTAAGAATGCTATCATAGTGAAGAATGCCTGAATGTTTATGTGAAGAAATGCCATGAATGTTATATGTGAAGAAATGCCAAATATCATATGTAAGAAATGTCTGAATGTTAAGTGAAGAAATGCCTGAAACGTTATATGTAAGAAATTGAATGTTATATGTGAAGAAATTGCTGAATGCTATTCATATGTGAAAATGCTCTGAATGTTATATGTGAAAAATATGTTACTAGAATGTTAGTAGAGCTAATGTTTATAAGAAATGCCTGAATGTTTACATTAAAAATCATGATTGTATTAGTAGAATGCCTGAATGTTATATGTGAAGAAATGCCTGAATGTTATATGTGAAAAAATGTCTGAATGTTACATGTGAAGAAATGCCTGAATGTTTTATATGTGAAGAAATGCAATATCATATGTGAAGAAATGCCTGAATGTTTTATGTGAAGAAATGCCTAATGTTATATGTAAAAATGTGCTGAATGTTAATGTGAAAAATGCCTGAATGTTTACATGAAGAAATGCTGAATGTTACTGAAGAAATGAAATGTATCTTGAGAATTTTTAATGGTTTGAAGAATATGCCATAATGTTTAATATGTGATTTAGAGAAATGCATGAATGTTTGTAAATTTTTGATGAAGAAAACAATGTACTTGAAATGCCTTAATAATCATTGTGAAGAAATGATCTTGAGATTTACATTAAGAATGTTTATATGTGAACGAAATGCCAATAATGAATGCAGATTTATCCTAATTTTTTGAATGAAATTGTTCATGTGAAAATTAATTATATGTAAGAAATGCCTATTATTGTTAATATGTGAAGAAATGCCATTTATATTATATCATCTTTATTGAAGAATGTCTGAATGTTATATGTGAAAATTGAAATGCATGACAAAACATGTGAATGATAATTATAGATGCTGAATTAACATATGCCTGAAATTTTTGAATATTATAGTTATGTGAGAAATGCCTAGTTACGTAAAATGTTGAATTAAGTGAAGAAAGAATGTCATTGAATCCTAATTATATGTGAAGAAATGCCTGAATGTATGTATTCAATGTTCAGAAGAAATGCCTGAATGTTATTATTGAGATTGCTGAATGTTTTTTAAAATGCAATATCATATGTGAAGAAATGCCTGAATGTTATATGTGAAGAAATGCAATATCATATGTGAAGAAATGCATGAATGTTATATGTGAAGAAAATGATTTAGATAAACTCAAGTCCAGGGTCCATATTCACAAATTATTTCTAGTTAAATCGGGGATGTTTTTGAGCTGTATTCTGATTTTCAGAATGCAGTCTCATTGCTATGATCTCGGTCTCCAGAACCTGATAACTCAGATTTCAGTATAAATGTTCCTTACGAAATAGACCAAATTGGTTCTACATAATATCGTGAGTTATTCGTATCTTTCTCGTTTAAGTAAATGTTTCAGAAGTGTTGAATTTAAACCATATTTTATGGTCATAACACCTACTACTATAAGAAATGAATATTTCATTCTGGATCATATTCGCATCTACGGCTATATGTACGGACCGTGAAATATTTTAGATCAACATATACGTATCTTAAAACGTTATAGAAAAATATTGACACAACTTGGATATAATAAGCATAAATGGTCGACATTGCATTGCAAATTCCCATGAATTGCCTTGCACAAACTTAAAATCTAGGATATTGTATCAGTATTTTTCAACTGGCAGCTCTCAGGACTATCGGTCCTTTGTTTTTTTTATTATTGAGATTTTGTTTTGTCGTTCTCTTTTTCAAAAAATAAAACAACAAATACTTGCTCCAATTTAGCCGATTGCTTTAAGGGTTTAATACTTTAGAAAGTGAAGGATTTGCAGAGTTTACCGAATCTAAGTACATGATAATATCTGATACGGCACCAGTAACCCAAATAAATCAAAATGACAAGATGTTTGTTCCAACTATTTTGATATATAACTTTTTCACCTGCTATAATATTACACTTCAGAGGTACTTTATTTAAATTTAGGTCGTTGGCCTATTTCATGTGGGTTATTTAGCTCTAGGAAGTGACACTCTTTATCCAAATAGCACAATAAAAATGCCATGGGAAATGCACTATACTGCTAATATATGGAGATTTTTTGCGCATACAGTGTACAGTACAGGGACAAGCAATTAATTTCGTTTTTTATTATTATTATTATTTTTTTTTTTGCTTACGCAAGATTTTATGTGGATATAGCTCCAGTGATGAAGTATGTGAAAAAAAAAATATTCAGACTGATCATTTACAAGGCATAATGTTAAATTCGGAACATCGTCGACTTCTGCTGTCAAATGCAACATAGTTATACAGTTATACAGTGTGAAATGAACTATGTATTTTCCTTTATAATGTTCGTATCATTCGATTAGAAATTTTGATTCCATAGTTTACATAAATGGGCAGCTGGATTAGATGAATAGTATAGATTTAATCATTGATAGTCAAGTTATTTTGGCATAAGGACATCTGAAAATATTAACATTTGATTTATGCTTATGATATTTTTTTTAAACATTTTTTCATTTCTAAATGCTACTTTGGATTTATACGCGCATTTTATAAACACGATCAAACAGTTTCTCCGTAGGTCAATTATAATTCATTATTAAATGTCGGACCGATCTGATCTTTTGTGTTAATGATGAAAATCGGTTTACGCTAGCCGTTTAAATCAAAGGCCTGTACTACTATTGCCTTCCGCCAATGCGTTCTCATAAAATAAGTCCAGAAATAAAAAAAGTGTTAAATATAAAATATTAAAGTCCCTGCATGAAGAAAACTATGTAAATTTTGTCGTTTTTCTGTTACACCGGTTGAAATTTGAAATAATTTTCAAAATAAATAACGGTATTCGAATAGACTTTAAAGATAAGCATATTCGATAAAAAAATAGTCATATTTTTGGTCAATTACTCTTAATTATAACTATCTCACCCACTCAACCTTTTTTATGTGGGTATGATCTCTCTACACGCGGCAAAAACAATGAAGAATTTAACTGGTTGAATTCGAATAGCGTAAAGAAATGGTTAATATATTGTATATGTTATAAAACTGTCCCTGGTATGGGATTGCATCAACATCCACCTTTCGCATGTATAATCAACATAGAGACCATATATAAACCCTTTTGTATTTAACACACAAAAAAAAAAATCCTTAATTTGTTACGAAAGTTGGTACAGAGCATTTAGAAAAGCGTACGAAATATGGTAAAGTATTACTGTTTAATAACTGAGCTATTTATTCATTTTTTTTTTTACTTCAAACGCATTATAATTGTCCCCAAGTGACTGATATACTGCCGATGGGACATAAAAGCAGACAAACATTTTCGGGTAATACAAACTCTCATAGAAAAAATAAACTATTTACGGAATAAGCATACACAATGAAATTTGAATGTAGGAGGTCCCTGTTGGCCGATTTAGCTGGCCGACACAATTGAGCTCTAATGTGCTTCATTAGGAATCTGTCGTATGGATAGTAAATTGATGACTTTCAGCCGTACGTGATTTAATGCTACATGATACAAGGTGATCTTCCTCACCAGGCTATAAGTTCTGGGTTGAGCAATCTAAATAACACCGGCACCATTGACGGACGGACGGATGGATGAATGGATGGTCAAGTCATTGTTGGACATGTGAAAATATTGTACAACAGAAAGGTCACTCAAATACCACAGGAAGCATAGTCAAAGATATATTTAATAGAGCATAAAGTAGAAAAAAATGATCTTGAATTTAGAGCAAAACGGTTTGCAAGTATTTTGTTTTGTATTTTATTTTAGCGATTAAACCTATCAACTCATCCACTCGCACATACGATACATGACCGCTCTCATGACAATGCTATGGAGTAATAACGAATTTACTTTAACACGGGTGACATGGTGACATGCCATAACTCACGATGTAACATGTAAAGACAGTCATTTACTTGTAGGACAACGACATGAATATATGACATTTTTCAATTTGTAAAACAAAATGGGACCCATTCGAGAAAACAGTACATTAAAAATATTATATCGCGCTAATGGCCAATAAATGTCCGTTTCTACATCCATGGGTCTGAAAACAATTCATGCACTCAAAAGAAACCTGGACCTAGCCTTTGTGGGTAACATCTGAGACAGTCAAAAATCATTTTTAGATGTAGTAATGAACATGGTATTTTATTCATCTTATTATCAGTACTTCGTGTTTATTTCCCTTACACGCTTATGTCCAGAAGTATGTACTGAAATATCCTGCTTAAAGTCCTACTGAATACAGGGATGGGTACTGCAGATCATAATCATATTGCGATACATCGCAATTTTTTTACCATATTTAGATATTTACCACGATATACCGTACTGACAATGTATTTGTCAATTATAATTATCTGAGTAATGGAGTATATGTGAAACGCTGAATTGCCAATATACATGTTGTTTTGTATTTTAGACTGTCGGGAACCATCAGTTCTGCTGTCCATATATAATATTATTAATCTTTATTATTAGTATTATTACTGTAGTAGAAGAAGCAGCAGCAGTAGTAGCATTTGCTGTATTGGCATAAAATGTTGATGGTGTTATAAACAATATATAGTGGTGCTTGTCCTTAATGTCCAACTGTCACCATTTCTTTGCAAGGAAGGCTTGAATGTTGTTGTTGTTTTTTGTTGTTGTTGTTGTTGTTGTTTTTTTTTGGAGTTTTGTCTTTCTCCTTTAAATATGTTTTAAAACGTAAAACCAAGCGTCATAAAACCTGATAGAGTATAAACAATTCAAATTGATATTAATTTACGTCCAACAGACAAAAACCTTCACCAGGGACAATCAGGGACACAACGTCTCGAATAAAAATAAAGCTGCATTTTTATATTGTTTTTCTGTTTTAATAATAACAGACACACGTATTCACAAAATCTCAAAAGCATAAATACATAATATTATTATGACACTATGTATTGATAGTAATCTAATTCAGTATTATCTAAACATCTATACAATAATAAGAAATATAAACACATTGCACAAGCGTTTAGAATAGAATTTTAAAAAAAATACTCTCTCTATCTCTCCGTCCGTCCGTCACACACACACACACACACACGTGTGTACACGATCGTAAAGATTGCCTGTTATTTCTATACATACATGTATTTACAATAGTGTTAGCAATAAATACAATACTCCGTGTCTTACGCAGTAGCATTTATGAATTAACCTTTATATTCGACGCATTAAAAACTGATTGATGTATTCAGTAAGAAAATATTATAAACAACATCTACACAGTTTCCCACATCTTACCGTTGATAGTGTACATTATATAACGTTTTGCTTCATTATCATTGTCAATTAAGAAAAATCTTAACACGTCCGTAGACACGAATGATATGTTGGCTACCAAGCTAAAATCCAATACATAAGCTTTTACATACAAATGTATATATGTAGGTAGGTATGAATTAGATGTACGCATGAATGTATGCATGCATGTTTTATTAACCTTGAACCATTTTATGTTTGATGGCTAAAAATAGTAAAATTTGAAACAGTAAAACATAATTGAATTCTATTTAAGCCCCATGTGGACCGCGATTTGTGCTGGAAGGGAAATAACTGTTGTCTGTAGATTGTGATAACACTAGAGTAGTCTTTCCTGTAGTTACTGGAAACCATGGTTGTTGTACGCCGCTCCATTTGACACACCGTTGGACCTTTCTGCCAAGGTGGGAAGTTCCACCCTGTATGTGTCTACGGATTCCTCGGGGATTTTCTCCTTCCCCGGTCCAGCGACCAAGAGGAGCGTGGGAATGAAGAACAGCATATGAACAATAGAAAGTCCAGTTGCAATTATGAATATTTGAAATACTGTGACAAAAACGTATGACTCATCCACCAGCATAACTAAAAGGCCAAGGAATTGTCCAAAAATCGTGTGAAACAAAGCTTGTGTTGTTGTGCTCAACACAGCATTCATTCTCGCTGACCGGTTAGTGCCGGCTGCTTGTGCAAATGAATAGCAAGTATGACCTACGACTTCCACAAAATAACAGGTTGCAGCGATATAAACGATCATGGGGACTGGGGTTAGGTATATTCCGCAGAAATGCGAGAGACCGAACATTCCGGCGGTCAAAGAGAAGTAACAAATCAGGACGTGTAACGCCATTCCACAACTAGGGTTGAGGACAATGGACACGATCCAGAGAAGTCCGAATTGAACCGCAGACAGTTTGAGGATTTCCCACAGGGGAAGCATATACCAATCTGTGGCCAAGAAATCTGGGGAATGAACAAGGAAATACTCATCGTTGTCAACCTTCCACGTGAAAGGGTCGACTTCTTTGTCGTCGTGAATGGCTTCTCTCTCTTCTTCAATGTAATCATTAATGTCATCAACTAGATCATCAAGTTCTTCTCTAATTTCAATCATAGCCTTTGTTGACGGTATGCCGTGGGACTTTAGGTAGAAACGGGAGGCAATTAGCCTTGGACGCACTGTATCGGTTACAACGTCATATTTGAATATTGGATTATTTGGAACGAAATTTTTATTGAGTTTATTGACAATATCCTTTTCTGACTTTGCATCTTTAAACTGGCTTACATTCAAGTTTTCATGCCAATACAGAAAAGTTTCTTGACGAAAGTAAGGCTTATTTCGAATCGTTTTTTCGAAATCAGATATGAAAGTTTTGTTGTGGATGAAACCATCGGGATGTATTGTAATAAATTGGAAGACTGATTCATTTTGGAAATTTTGAGACCAATGTTTATCCCAGTTTGAGAAATAAGACTTTGGTAGGACTTTGTTGACTTGAACAGTGTCGAAATCGTAAAGAGTCAATCCCCATATAAAGAAACCTAGGTAAATAAGGAATGCCAGCGCGGTTACAAACTTCATTGGACCGGCTATGCAGTATCGCGCGATAAGTTTTCGCGCGACTCGTTCAGGTTGCGACTCTGTGTCCTCCCGGGTCTCAGGCCGGGTCCCAGAGCAGCAGCAGATGAAGCAGCAGCCGCGGCCCTCCTGCCTGAGTTCTTCTCGTGGCCTCAATTTGGTCCACGAGCAGCAATGAAGCTCAGCGTCAATACGATGTTCGTGCAGGGCCAGGCATGCCGTGAAGAAGACAAAGTGGTTAACGTAGTTGAAGAGCATCGTCACGACTGAAAATATAAAAAAAATAACATCTTGATATATGGTTTACGACGGAGATATTATCCCTTTCTTTTCTTCTAATACACATAAATAAAAATAATGATATATTTAAAATCAATGCCTTTTCTTGCTATAATCAACAAAGCTGATGAGTTTTTAATCGATGCATAGTGGTGCTGTATAATGATAAGACTAGTCAATACTACTACCACCACCACCACCACTACTACTAATACTACTAATATAACAACAACAACTAATAATAATAATAGTAATAATAACCGTCCTCCTCCTTATCATCACCGCAGGAGGGAGAAATGTGACGTATAAAAACATTGCATATAACGACTTACCAAAGTATATGCTAACTAGTTTCAGTACGTAGAAGTTTGAAGAGATTCCCACAGCGAACGTGACCACGTGCGTGAAAGTCGTCATGGTAATCGGCAGTGCTGCATTACGAACGGCATAAGCGACCCTCTTGTGAGCGTCTTTGACGGAGTTGACGTCAGACAGGTGTGACAACGTTATGAGAGCGTTTATGATCTGGTGACCTACAACAGAACACCTTACAACTCAGAATTGCAGTACAAATCATGTTTAGCGTAAATAATACTTGTCACTTATCATGTCAAACATGTCTGTAATTAACAGTTAATATTTGATAGATATCATAGTGTACTTTTTCATATTTGATATAGTCAATGTTTTTTTTGTTTTTTGTTTTTTTGGAAAACAAGAACATGCTTATATATTTCATGTATATTCGATTATTATGTTGGCATATTTCTTATTAAAACAGATTTAAGAGTTTACTCACATTGTATAAACAAGGGCGTCACTCCGATGGTGTTGGTGAACTCGACACCGGACCCCATCAGGAGGCCCCACCCTCCGAGGACACTGATTGGAGTGACGAGTACACCGATCCTGCCTATGTGGATTCTCTTGGAGATTATGTTGCCACCGGACACGACAACCCCAAGATAGGTCAAGAAGACGGAGAACACGAAGGAGAAGTAGGGGATGTCCATGAAAGTATCATTGCCAAGTTCCTCGTAGAAGGAGCCAGAGTGACGGAAGACAATATGCAGGGTGTCCGGGTACTGTTTTCTGATAAATTTCTTCATGTAGGTGACGAAATGATCCTGCCACAGTTTTGCGTCTTTCTTTCTCTCCTCTGTTTCTTGTCTTAAGTAGAACCGGAGCTTGAGGTATGTGGCATTCTTAAGAATCCCATCTTCCACATGATACCCAGCAAGATTTGTAAGGGAACTTTCATACACTGCAGTCTTGTTAAAGGAAAGTTTGTCTAATGAAAGTTCTCCATTCGTATTGCCCTGGATAAGATCCACGATCTCTTCACCGTCAATAACACATTCTCCGTTCCTCCTAGCGCATACATCGGGGTACTTAGCGTAACTACCCGCCGTCGTGAACGTGGAAATGTTCTTGACGTACGTTACGATGCCGTCAATTTCCTCATACTTTGAGGCCTCCAAGATATTACCTCTGTCCATACGCCAGAGAATTATTTCTGAAAATAGGGGTTCTTTGATTGACTGATGAGGATAGAAATCATGACCGCTTGTGTCCGGGAAAAGCTTGAGCAAGGAGTCGATGCGTTTCTGGGTTGGACTACCCTTTGGAACGTAGAGGTCCTCAATTATATTGTTCAAGAGTTTGCTAGCGGGTAGATTTAGCATACCAAATCCTAAAATTCCGTTGATCAGGAACGATATGATACACACCTTCCAAGGATGTTTTGTAATAAATAAAGCGATCTTTTCAAATCCATCTTTGGCTTTTTCTTGCCATCTCACTTTCAACATGGCCTTCGCTTTCTTCTTCTGTTCTTTTATTTTTCGCTTTTCTTCTTTGCATACCTGGTAAAAAGTCATCAACATCTCGTTATATCCAAGTAAATCAATGACAGGCACAATTGTCAATTAAAACACAAAGAATTTAATATACAACCAATACGAAAAAAAAGAGAAACACTTTTTTATCATTATAACATTTAAGACTGCATAATTATCATGCTTATATAAAACAGTATATACAGAGTCAATAAATTTCTGACTTGACTATTTATCTTGAGTATTTGAGTTTACCGTTGCTTCGACAGTATTTCAAAAATAAAGCGACGTCCAGCTAATTACAGGTGGAGGAAGATCCCGAATGCACGGAGGCATCCAGGTAGAACCACCGACCTACCACAAGCCAGCTGGACGGCTTCCTCACATGAAAATCCGAATGACCCTGCCGGGATTCGAACCCATGCGGTGAGGGGCTGAGTGAGTGTTAAAGTCAGTGACTATCTGAGATAGATAGATAGATAGATAGATAGATAGATAGATAGATAGATAGATAGATATTGTATTTATACTAAAATAATTATCATTTTATTTATCTCATTTTTGCAAATTACTTCTTTAAAACCGTAAAGAGATAACGTTACACTACTTACCATTTTCGCTGGCCCTGTAGTCCTGCACGCAAGGCCTGATCGAATGTATCTGGCTTGATAAAACCATGCCTTCCCGTCATCCCATTTCCAAACATGACGTCAACATAATTGACATATATGCAAATGAGTTAAGACGTGTTGTCAGAAACTGTCAGCTTGTTCTCTGACGAACGACCGCCATAAAATGATGGTATAAGGTTATGTAAAGTCACAAGGTGAGGTGAACTTTACAAAAGGTCATCATTTGCATCCACGTGATTCTGTACTTTTACAACAACAACAACAACAACAAAAATGAAAACGATTGCCATAGTAATGGTAAATAGATTGACTGACATATTAATTTAGTTCTTTTTATAAATATATAAGTAATGGTAATAATAACGATATACATGTAATTATATATTATGTTTAATATGGAATTGATAATATTTGAATTTTATCATAAAGAAAAATAACATGTATATTGATGAAAATGGCATATATGAGTAAATTAGTGCAATATTGCCATATTGTTCTGAACATTTATTGGCGTTTTCGATAGGACAAAGTTGTGTGATGCATATATAGTATATAGTACAAAACACATACATTTATTTATTAGCAGGAACATTTTTTAAACTGTATACACCGCTACATCAATGCACACAAATTTTTTGAAAGTTCTCATCTCAAGTCAATACGGCAATGAATAAGAAATAAAATTGATTTATCGAGATGGCGCATTAATATAAACGCTTGAAACCAACCGCGCTTCAAAAAAGTATTTGAGAAGGGTGAATGAAATATTTCCATAATAATTCATTCCAAAGTGAAGTACACTTTAATATGATTCGGAATAAATCAAGAATTAATATATCATTTTAAAAAAAATCGCTAAAGCGTTTGTTAAACAGAGGCAATGGGGAAAAAAAAAAGAAATACATTTATTATTCACAAATTATATATATTACCTTTCAAAGCCTATTTCTTAAATGCCGAATAGTACAAAGGACTAGTGTCTGACAGTGATGAATTGTTGGCCACGAAATTTACTGCACTCCATGCACGGACAGTGTGACAGAAACACGTGACCGCGAGTTCTTTTTCTTTTGTTTATTCAGTATTTCGATCAATCATGCATCAAACAAGAAAAAAAAAATGATAATAAAAATAATAATAATAAACACAGAAATACGCTTAGAGTGCGTTAAAACTGATATCCTCCTCAGAGAGCGCATCACAACAAGTCTAATATTCAGATATTTAGAAGAAAGTGGCACCCTTTCCCTATAGAACATTTTAATCAAAACATGAATGTACAGTGTCTGTCTTTTAAGTAAAAAAATTAGGGCGATCTAGATCTCCAAATTTTTAATTTGAGGAAAGTTTCAATTTGAGATATGCTTGTAGCCTATATAACATATTAAATGGGATACGTCCTGAAGGTTCGGAACTCAGCTACATCGATATATACTACTCATGGATAATGATTACGAAAGAAAATAGGGAAAGAAATGGTGCTTATGAAAGACGACATGTCTGCGTAACTGGTCAGCCAAATTACATAAACTGCGAGCAACAGCATTATGTCAGTCAGCGGTTTAATTTGCATATTCATTGGAGGCGTGTCCACGTGTTTTTTATATGACGTCGAGCGTACTCAAGCTTGGGAGAACAGGTGTAGTATTCACCAGGTAAGCATCTTGCCTCATACTGGGACCAGTTGTACGGATTTCTTTCTCTTCTTTATTTCTTACTTTGTACCTTGCGAAATAAGTTTATAAATAAAGAAAAAAAATCAACAGAAAAGGTATTAAGTCCATGCATGTTACGCAACAATAATCATTATCCTCATTATCGAAATGAGCATCTTATTAAATGTGATTGTTATTTCAAAATTGGGATTATCTTAGCAGAAATTGAAACTTCCGACAAAAAGAATATTTGTAGTAACACATTTTATATTCAGTGGTATCAGTAATAATTATCGTATATACCAAGATTGTATTTTTATGTTGTTGTTGTGGTTATTATTTTCATAGTGGTTATAAACGTCGCCGCTTTGGGCTGAAATGGCTATAAAATTGATCATATATAAAGATTCAGTCAATGAAACTTGCTAAAATCATTTTTTTTCAGCCGCAATGGCTGATACTGACATCGCCATAGTTGGAGTGGCGTGCCGGTTTCCCGGCGCCGACAACATTGACGAGTATTGGAAACTTCTCGTTAATGGCGAGAATCACGTGAAGGAATTCACAGACGATAGGTGGACAAACTCGGCTTTCTACAGCGAAAATAAGGACGAGCAAGGGAAACATTATGTTAAGAGAGCTGGACTCATAAAGGAGTAAGTGTCTTTTGTTGTTGTTATTGGTGATTTTACATCGTGCATGTAAGTGGATATTGGAATTTCAGTGATTAAAAAGTAACTGCTATGATTACTTATTGTTTCGTCTTACAATGAGCGCTAGATCTTTTTAAGTATTAGCTAAAATAAATAAGTATTCGGCTAAATACAGAGGGAATTATGGACTCAAACATGAAAAAAGTGCTGAATTGTTCATGTGTATCAAAACAGTTCTACGATATTAGGAATAATATGGGGAAGATATGCTGAAATACAATTGTTCTTTAATAATTTAATTTTTTAATAATTTGAAGAAAAAAATACATCACTAAAATATATCGAATAAAATCAGCCATGCCAAGAATATAGAAATAGTAAATTTATATGAATTATTAAATAGATAAAAAAATATATTAACTTATAACTACAGGTCTTATCAATGCAACTAAATTAGTCTATAATCATTTTCGTGTTTTAGGAAAATAGAATCAGAGTAAAATGTCCAGACATTACCTTTTATCTTAGTTCATCAAGCATCTTAAAACTATTGTGTGACATAGTTTAATTATTAACATCAACAGACAATGTTTCGGTCATTTACTGATTTTGTCTACATAAATATGCTTCCCCGCTGTAATAAAACGCTGTAGACAACTGGCATGATACCATACCTGACACATTATCCTGACGCCGGGCTAAACAATTCTAAAATTACCTTCAACTATTGAGCGACAAACAAATGAGCTACATACCAGTTTCAATTATATCGATTTTAGTATGTCGGGACCGGAAATCGAACCTCCGACTCCTGGTAAACGACGCCAACCACCATCGATTGTGATACAGGGTCCCAGGTTTTATAATGAATGACGAGACGTATTATAGTATACATACAAGGCGTTGTCCGTCCGCCTGTCTGTCTGTCCGTAGATATTTCGTTTCCCCGCAATAACTTTTGAAAGACTTCATGTACTGAATTCATATTTGGTATGCAACTAAACAGGTCATGTTCGATTTTGGTTACAATTCAATGTTTATGAAAGAGTTAATTGATTAGATCATATATCTTCTATTACTATAGTAATTAAGATCAAGGCTTATCATATTACCTTTTTCCACATTTATGAAAGATCATCATCCGTGACATTTGCAACAACAACAGCAGTAACAACAGCATGCTTCCCCATATTAAAAACAGTACTCAGCGGCGCTCTTTATTTTTTATTATTTTTTTGTCAAGATGAGTAAACAAGTGAGCAAAATTAATTACGATTTTTGGATTATATTTATTAAGATTTATTGAATAATTTTACCCCGAACCGGATGTCGTGGGTTCGATCACTCAGTATAAACATGGGGTAGTTCCGGATTTGGTTGGTCCAGTGATAGGAATCGTCGGATAACCCACGGCTGCTGATTATGTTACTCTCCATACATCACATTGATGAATTGAGAGTAACGGAACAATTTTACCGTTGGTGTCCGACGCTGATTGTCAGTATAATGTACCTTTACGTATGGCATTATGGCACGTGTGTGCGGCATTATCGGGGTAATGTGACTTTACGGATGACATTATGGCACGTGTGTGCGGCATGATCGGGGTAATGTGACTTTACGTATGGCATTATGGCACGTGTGTGCGGCATGATCGGGATAATGTGACTTTACGTATGACATTATGGCACGTGTGTGCGGCATGATCGGGGTAATGTGACTTTACGGATGACATTATGGCACGTGTGTGCGGCATGATCGGGGTAATGTGACTTTACGTATGGCATTATGGCACGTGTGTGCGGCATGATCGGGATAATGTGTCTTTACGTATGGCATTATGGCACGTGTGTGCGGCATGATCGGGATAATGTGACTTTACGTATGGCATTATGGCACTGGTGTGCGGCATGATCGGGATAATGTGTCTTTACGTATATGGCATTATGGCACGTGTGTGCGGCATGATCGGGGTAGTGTGACTTTACGTATGACATTATGGCACGTGTGTGCGGCATGATCGGGATAATGTGACTTTACGTATGGCATTATGGCACGTGTGTGCGGCATGATCGGGATAATGTGACTTTACGTATGGCATTATGGCACGTGTGTGCGGCATGATCGGGGTAATGTGACTTTACGTATGACATTATGGCACGTGTGTGCGGCATGATCGGGATAATGTGACTTTACGTATGACATTATGGCACGTGTGTGCGGCATGATCGGGGTAATGTGACTTTACGTATGGCATTATGGCACGTGTGTGCGGCATGATACTGCAGTTCAACGCTTGCAACCGGGGATCTGCAAGGTCGAGTGATTATAGTCGTTGACTTACTATTAATTATTTTAATTTCTCTCTGCTTGGGGTTCGAGTCCTGAAGGGGTCATTCGGATTGTTCACGAGCGGAAGCCTTCATGGTCGGTAGTTCTACGCATACGCGTGTCTGCGATTTCGGGATGTTCTTCCATCTGTGATTAGCAGGGCGTCGCTTTGTCGCTGCCACGGTACATTTAAGCACAAACGACACCATTTTTTTTTTTGCAATATGTAAAACTTAAAACAAAACCAATAATAGCAGATATTCACAACCCCATCTCATTCCAAAACATTTCTATTTCAATTCTTACTCTAAGATCTAATTTTTTAGGCAAATGTACCGTGTTGTTGTCATCGACTTTGGGTAACTAAAAATCAAGTGTTATTCATCTCTCTTCGTTCATCATATATCTATAACATTAATCCAACTTACCATTGACATTTTTAATCCATGGTTAATAGTTATATCCACAAGACACGTATTTTTACACTTTATCCAACAGTGAACCCTACACAAATATTTCGTCTGGCTAGAGCACCGCACGCACATGGCGATCTCGAGGCTCGTCTAGATGTGTTGCAGCGACACTTGACCGGCTCAGCCCCCAACTTACATGCATGATTATGTATGCATATAATTATGACATGGTGATAAACTGTTCTTAGTGGTCGGACGTTCGTGGGGCTTTATTTCCTGGTATACTGAATTTATAAACAAGGAACAATAAAGTTAGATTTCACAAGGCAAAGAAGAAAGTCCGAATCACCGGCATCTCCCCACCCTTGAAAATCACATGCTAAAAATATTTATTGTTTGTTATTATTCGGTTTTATCAATAGCTGCGATTTGATACTTAATCTTCTGTTTATATCACATATATATTAAAATGAACGGTTCAGAGCAGTGATCCTAATTCCTATGTTATAGTTACGACGCGTGGGACAACCGGTTGTTCGGTCTGAGCGAGACCGAGGCTACCCGGGTAGACCCCCAGCAGCGTTATGTCCTGGAATGCACACACATGGCCCTGGAGGACGGCGGACTGACTCGCCAGGAAATGTCCGGCTCCCAGACTGGAGTCTACATTGGTAAGTCACACTCTCTTTTCATTAAAGTTTGTGTTCTAGGGCCAGTATATTGTCGCAAAATATTTAAGGTTTATGTGTTTCTTTATAACTACATATATGCTGTTTGGTTTGTAAACAAATAGAAATATATACCTATAAATGCCTTGTGTTTTGACCAAACGTAAGAGCACAGGAGTTTTATTCACGACGAATAAGCACATTTCATAACTTGGTGCAAATTTAACTTTTTTTTTTCTTCTGAAACATCAAGTTCTACTGTGAAATCATTAATTTTCGTGGGACACTAATTTTCGTCTATTTCGTGGTGGGTTTTATCCACGAATACTAATCCCCACGAAAACTTGTCTCTTATATAGACCTCACGTTTTCCAGGTACATAACGAAATTTAAATTCAACGAAATCAATGATTTTACAGTAATTCTTCACATGAATTGAACATATATCTATTGTTACTATGGTAATAACAAATATCAAACCCGATAGATCTTTCATTTAAATCATAAACTTCACATAATAAGTTTCCTGAATTCAGCTCTTGGTTAATCAGTCTCCACAGTCTATGTTTTGAACTCAGAATCATAGAAATGATATCGATGTGATGTTTCTTTCGATGTTCAATTTCATGCCGCCTTTGTGCATAGTTTCAAAATACAAGACATTATTAACTTTATCAAATTTTAACTGTCCTGTTGACCAAGTGGTAAGAGCTTCCGTCCCGTAACCAGGAGGCCATGGGTTCGAGCCGCGGTCGCGGAAACCAAAGTCGCTGAAATAGTACTGTTATTGCTTAGCGGTCAGCTTTCAAGGGTGGTTCAATGACTAATTGGTCCAGAGCCAGGATAATATGACTGAGTGTGGTATCATGTCGCTTGTCTGTGGCATGATTTGGAAGTTTCTGTCCCTACATTAGTGAGCTTTTATTGATGGACCATTAATCCTTAGCTAACAGATAAATTCACATTTCATGACGTCTGTGTACATTAACTCATCACAGGAATTATTATTGGCTCCCAAAAATTTTGACCCTTAGACTTTAAAGATAAGTGCATGGTTCCAGGCGTGATGAACGACGACTACAAAGTGTTGGCCAGTGCCGATCACAGCGGGGACACAAACTACTCGGCCACCGGCATGAGTACCACAATCATCGCTTCGCGGGTCTCGTACCTCTTCAACCTCCAGGGTCCGTGTATGGTCATCGACACCGCCTGCTCATCCTCCATGATCGCCATCCATCTAGGTTGTCAGGCCATTAAAACTGGTAACGTTCAAACATCATATGTTTTTTAAACGTTTATACATGCCATTAGACAATTCTTTTAGCCGTCCCCGGATGGACGGGTAGTTTCCTTTTTGGTGCCAGTCGTAAACAATAGGCAGTTGAAGGGCTGGTTGTCTCGGTATCTGGATAATGGGACCAGTTGTAGTATTATGCTACATGCCCACGGTGAGATATTAGGATGTGGCAGCTTTTTACAAGTCTCAAGTAAGCGTTGTCTCATAATTTCTGACAAAGAGTCGATGCAATGTAAAACACAATAATTCAGTACATATATATTTGTAGTAGACATTTTCCCATGCACAGGAATAAAAATGTTTTGTGCATACTCACTGTCATATAGCCGAGTGGTAAGAGCCTTATCTCAACATCCGTGTGTCTGTAGATTCGATCCCCGGTGGCTAAATACTAAAGTTGATACCGGTCTCGGTGGCCGAGTGGTTAGAGTGTCCGCCCCGGAATCGGGAGGTCGTGGGTTCGATCCCGGCCGCGACATATCAAAGTCGTAAAAACTGGTACTTGTATAGCTCCCTTGCTTGGCGCTCAGCATATAAGGGTATCTGCAGGACTTGTTGGCCCGGTGCCAGGAAAATGTGGCATGATACTGAAGTATGGCAGCACTATATCTGACATCGTCTCCAAATGACTTAAATACTGTCGGTGGGAAATTAAATCCAATAAACAAACAAACAAAATAAAGTTGATAAAATGGCACCGGTATATCTCCCTTGGTTATCGCTTAGCATAAAACGGGTAGTTGCAGGACTGATTATGTGTCATGAAAATGTTGCTTGGTGTGGTGTCACGACGCCATATCTCCGGAGTGATATATTTCTTAGAATTTATTTCTCCACCTGCACAGGGGACTGCGACATGGCGGTTTGTGGCGGTGTGAGTAGCATCCTGTCCCCCGACACCTTCATGGCCCTGTGTAAGGCCCGGATGATGTCCGCCACCGGTCAGTGCCAGGCATTCTGTGACACGGCGGATGGTTATGCCCGGGGCGAAGGCTGCGGCGTTGTTATCCTAAAGTCTCTCAAAAATGTAAGAGATGCTAGTATGCATATTTATATTTTCACAACAAAAACATTCATGAATGCAAGAAGACACAAAGAGTATTTGTCTAATTGACACACTGATCCTATCTGGCTGGCTAAACACACACTGATACAAATATTACTATTAATCCGGACAGTTTAAGATACTTCATCAAAACAAAATCTTTAGCCTCGATTATTTGTTTTAAGCACATGCTAAACTATATGGTATTCAATTTTGCCAACGACATTTTCAATTTAAATATAAAGATAATTTTCGTATAGCATATCGTGTTGTTAGAGCGATATCTTTATTGTCGTGACGTAAATGCGCCGTCTCATAATATTTACCTCTGAATCTATATAAAATACATTTTATATGTGTAATTACCATAACAACGGCCTGCAATATATTTCCATCTTCATGTAGTATTAATTAAATGATAAACATTTCTTTGTTTACAGGCGATCAGAGACAAGAACAAAATTTGGGGCACTATCTACACAGGAAGTAATCAAGATGGTCACGTGTCTACGCCGATGACAGCGCCGTCTGGAGAACAACAAGAGGAACTTCTCAAGAAAGTCTACACACAGTATAACATTGACCCGTCATCGTTGCAGTATATTGAAGCTCATGGTTTGTAATTTTGCATACATCAGAGTCCCCTTATATGCAGTAGTAAAGAAACCAAACATACAGTTCCGATTTACCATACACAGTATCTCTCCAGTGCTGAAATAAAACCTGTTTTTATTTTGTATTTTCAATAGTGAATTGTGACTATAGAGAAAACATTAAAAAATCATGGTTTCCGGTCCTGTTTTACAAAAACGATTAATAAATTAATAGGCCTTTGGTAAACAGTGGATCCGACTATTTAATGACTATGATTTAAATTGTTGGGCAAGTTGATACTACAGTTGTATTGCCGTTACTTTGTGATATCTCAAGTAATAAGAGTGTCATACAGACGAAAATGGGAAGTAATCGGTACTTTTTAAAAACCTTCAGATAATGCCTTCGGTAAACGTTTAACTTATTACAACAGGTACTGGCACGCCAATTGGAGATCCAACGGAAGTGCATGCTCTTGGGAGATTCATTTCATCAAATAAACAACCAGATCATACAAGAAAACCTCAGGACAACTCCATAGATGGCGAAAAACAAGATATGTCTGAGAAGGGTAACACCTTGGAGGACGCTATCCCAATTGGATCGGTTAAATCTAACATTGGTCATACAGAATCTGCGGCTGGGGTTGCTGCATTGATAAAAGTACTGTTAATGATGAAAAATAAAAAACTGGTCCCCTCACTTCATGTCAAAAAGGACAAATCAAATTTGAATAAGAAAATAACACTGGATAAATTCGGTCTTGACATTTCTTTAGAAGTAAAAGATTGGAACCCAAACGCAGACGGAGAGCGAATTTGTTGTGTGAACTCATTTGGATTTGGAGGATCAAATAGCCATGCCATTATTGTGCAGAAACCTGGTTTAATGAAGCACAAGGAAATCGAAGATGACGATGAATACGACAAAGAATCATTAATTTTCTGCCTTTCAGCCGTGGACAGAGACTCTTTAAAGCTTGCCCTGACCAGTTTCGAAAATGATATCTCTGACAGTAACATGGAACTGCGCGATATCTCCTATACTTCCATTTTTCACAGAGAACATTTCCCCTGTCGTACACTGATTTTTGGAAAGAATGATGAAGACATTAAGCAACAAGCCAATTTAAAAAGCAAACATGTAGACAAGCTCAAGTCAATAAGTAAATTAAACATTGTGTTCGTATTTTGTGGTGTGGGGACAACATGGACAGGCATGTGCAAAGAAATGATGCAAACACAGCCAGTCTTCAGAGAGACCATTAGAGAAATTGACCAGTACTTAACACCACTCAGTGGATGGAGCATGGAGGAGAAATTCGGCATGGAAAGTGACTATAGTGACCCTTTCCTCAATCACGTGGCAATTTTCTGCACCCAAGTTTGCCTTGCGACAGTCTGGAAAAAATGGGGCATTCATCCAGACGCTATTGTAGGACAGTCAGTGGGAGAGGTGGCAGCCGCTTACATATCTGGGGCACTGTCATTGAAAGATGCTGTTAGTGTGATCTACCACAGATCAAAAATTCTAGCTGAAATGACAGGAGGGAAAATGATGGTTGTTGGTAATTACGTCGTCGAGGAAATTGAGAAATTATGTGAGAGATACGACAACAAAGTCACAATTGCAGTGTACAATAGTCCTACATCTTGTACACTTTCAGGAGATTCTGGCGTAATGGACACAATCAAAGACGACCTAGATAAGTTGAATGAAAAGAATGATCTCGGTATTCTTATCAGACCTTTGAAAGTACAATGCGCCTACCACAGTCACCAAGTCGAGACATCAAGGCCTATGATTGAGAACAAACTGAGAAATATTTCGAAAGAAGGACTCGCAAAAAGACACATTTCAACTGTCACAGGAGAGTTTGCCAGAGAGGATGACTTCAAAACGGGGAAATACTGGGCCGATAATATACGCCAGCCAGTGAAATTCATGCAAGCCATTCTATTGGCATCGAAAGACAATAAAACAAATTTGTTCGTTGAAATAGGACCAAGACAAGTACTTCGTGCACATTTGTCGAATATCATGCCGGAAAAAATGAAAGGTCTTTGCCTACCTTCAATGAATGCCAACAAAGAATGTAGCAGTTTGTATTCTTCATTAAGTGAACTGTATGAAATGGGTGCAGGTATTGTCTGGTCAAGTATAGTGCCCTCGAACGGAAATCTCGTATCTCTGCCGAAATACAAGTTCAACAAATCCCAAATTCTCTACATCCCTGAGACAGCACAGCAAATGCTAAAAGGCATAGAGAGATCCACTTCCCACATGTACGTGAACAAAAGCAGCAGCGAAGAAGCCGAATTCAGAATCGACATTGACAAAAAATCAACACCTTTTGTGTATGACCACTTCTTCCTTAATTCTGTTCTTGTTCCTGGCGCAACATATGTCGAAGCTGCCCTGGAGGTTGGTCGCAACAAATTGAAATGTAATGCGCATGAATTGTCGGTCTCAACAGAATTTGTCAACCCATTTTCTCCTCCAGATGACAAGCAGTACAAAATCGACATAGCAATAAAAGAAGACAAAATGGCCCATCATTATGAGGCATCGAGGGATGGTAGACTTCTTTGTAAGGGGACAATAACAAAAAGGACAGATACAGAAAGGCAAGCGGTGTGCTTGGATCCAATAAAAGAGAGATGCAAAACTTACAGAACAAAAGATGAAAGTTACCGTTGCCTGGAGAAAATTGAATTCAAATATGGAGAAACGTTAAGCTTGATACAACAGTCATGGTGTTCTACAACAGAATGCCTTGTTGAGTTTTTACTACCAGACTCTGTCAAAGAAGAGACGGAGGCAACAAACCTTCACCCTTCTATAATTGACGCCATGTTCCAAACATTCGGAATTTTAAGCACAATAGGAGTTGATGGGCCAACCTTACCAAAAGGGGTTGGATCTTTGGTTGTAAACAGAACACCCCAAAAGAGCATGTATGGTTATTCACAAATGGTCAAGTCAACAACGAGTGGAAATCACTATAACTCCATGCTATTGTCACCAGAAGGACATGTCATTGCTGAAGTGATAGATTTTTACACAAAAACCATAAAAATTTCGGATGCCCCAAATGAAAGCATTGTTTACCTAGCGAATTGGAACGAGCTTCCCGATGAAGAATTAGTGAATACTGAAACTAATGAAAAAGTCTTGATTTATGGAACTGAAAGATTTCTCAAATTGCAGGAAAATGTTCATCACCATATGAATACTACTTCCTACCCACTGGCAGATTGTATAGAAGAAACAGAAAAGATGTATAAAATGACTCTAGAGTCAGACGTAGGTGCGGTCATCTTTGCTCCATTTCAACATATAAAAGAAGGCCAGGATGTGTCTGACTGTGTCTACAATTCTGCAGTCTATACATTCAAGGCATTAATGAAATTAATCAAGGCACTACAAGACAACAACATAACTTGTACACTCTATGTGATAACTGAAAATGTGCGCGGATGCGCGCAGCTTGATATTGAAGGTGAAAACATGTATGGCTCAGAGTTATGGGGAATGGTTAGGTCAGCACTTTGTGAAATGGCATACAGAGATCTCAGGATTATTGATATGACGTTGGAAGAAGAAAATTTCATGCGCATTGAAAATCTCATTCAAAATAGAGCAAACAACCACAATGAGTATCTGATTAACAAGGGGAAAATCTACTACAGTGAAATGATTGAGGACCCAAATCAAGACTATGATCCAAATCAACGCAGTATTAAAATCGATGATTCTGACTGCTTGATTTTGAAATCAGCACACCCATTAAGAGTTGCGAATCCTCATTTCAAGGTGAACCAAGATTACGATACACTGGCTTCTTCAACAGACATATTTCATGTTCAAACACTATCTCTGCATGATTCTAAGATATACCCCAGTTCGACTGAAGCCGATGATACGAAGGGTGCTGTTTGGCCAGAGCTCAATGATGACGGGTTTCAAATGGTTGCTCTTGAAGGTGTGGGTTTTCTTGAAGAAAAAACTAAAAAGCGAAACAAGACAAACAAAAAACATCAAAAACTCGGTTTTTGCTACCCGATCGATGTTTCAACGCATATCCATGTACCATCAAAGTGCACATTTGATATTAACAGTTTGCCTTTATACTGTCCTGGCTTGATGACAGTAAGTGTCCTTCTCTGGAATATAGCTGATGCTTGCAAAGCCTTCTCGTATGTGAAAATTATCTCAGATGATGCATCGGATGCTCAGTGCATTCTTTTGTCAACACTTTTATCAAAAAGCAAAAAGAAAGTAACAATAGAATCGAAAGATGAGTTTATCTCGAAAAATGAGATTGACCAGCAGTGTAAGGCTGTTGTCGTTTTGACAAATGTGACACATAGGTGTGTTGAAATTCTGCAGAAGCGTCTTCCAAATACCCAGTTGATAGTCTCAGTTGAGCAATTTCTACCAAGATACCTCAAAAGATGGATACAGCACAATATCTATGGTGTACGCCAAAGCGTTTTGCCAACTGAAGCTATGTTTGCATCGGTTGAGCTTACTACAAAGGTTCCAAAGATTTACAACTGGTTAAAATCACTCGATGGGCCTACAGTTGAAGCTCTGAACGAAAAAGTAAAAGATTTTGAAAATGAACAGAAGACTAAGTCATTCATGGCTCTGCCATATCAAGATATTGTTCTAAAAGAGGGAGATAGAGTCAATCCTTCCATTGCCCTTCAATCATTCCGAAATGAGGTATTCAGGAAGAACGGTTGTTACATACTTGTGGGTGGCCTTACCGGTCTCGGCTGGGAACTTCTAAATCTAATGGCAGAACTTGGAGCTGGCTATTTAGCAACATTTTCCCGAAGACCTCCTACAGAAGAAAAACAGAAAGAAATCGAAAACATCAAGAACAAATATGGATGCAAAATATTTTGCATCCAGACAGATATCACGAACATAAACTTGCTAAAACAAGGCATGCAGAGTCTTCAGACCATGATTGAGAATGCAAAAATCAAAGGTGTTTTTCATGGAGGTGGTGTTGTTAGAGACACGTTGCTCAATAGCATGACAGATGATATCATTTCGGCTCCTCTCATGCCTAAAATACTTGGAACTTGGAACCTGCACGTTGTGACAAAAGACATGCCATTGGATTTTTTTGTTTTGCACTCATCTATTGTAGCAATCATGGGCAACCCTGGTCAATGCAACTATGCTGCTGGAAATGCATTCCAAGACTCCTTTGCTCATTATCGTCGAAGCATAGGATTGTGTGGTCAAAGTATCAATTGGAGTACACTGGCACTTGGAATGGCAGTTGAAAATAAAGAAGTTGAAGAGAAGTTTAAAAGCCAAGGGTTCTACTACTTAAGCCCTGAGGATATACGGGCATGCTTTATGAAAGCAGTGATGAAAAACCCAGTCCAAGTCATATTCGGAATATTCGATTGGAAGAGACTTGAAGATCACCCGACAGTCCAAATGTACCCCTACAAATACAAAAAATTGCTGGATAAATATGGAAGTAGGAAACAAGCCATGTCAAAATCAAGGAAAACGTACAACTTTGATTTGGATCAATACAATAAGCTTGACATGGAAGGTAAAAGGGGGATGGTAATGGACCTAATAAAGCAAATGGTTGCGGATACGTTTCTTGTAGAAAAGGATACACTGGACGACGATAGTCATTTTGTTACTCTTGGTATTGATTCAATGGCTGCCATGGGTTTGACAAATACAATATCAGAAACCATGCAAGTGAGGATTTCAGTAGTTGCTCTGTTGTCAGATACAACAACAATAGGTTCAATTGTAGATCAGATTGTAGACCATATCGAAAAGGGAACTACTGGAGATGAGGGAAACTCTCCAGAGGATTCAAAAACATTGCTTAAATTTCTGGATGGAAATATCACATTCATGCAAAAGAGTTTGTTGGGTGATTATGTGAAGAATCCAGCGAGCAGAAACTTTTGTAGGCAAGGCGACTACGAGGTTAAGGGACTGAATCTGAAACCAAAAGATTGGCGAGTCATGTTGAATCATCTTCTGAAGATGAACCCAGAGCTGAGGAAAATTTATAAACTAAATGAAGAAGAAGGAATATTTGAGTCAGTTCTGCTACCGCCGGAGGAAGTCGATATAGACATGGAAATGGTACCTTTTGATTCAATCTGCAATGAAAATACCACAGATGACCGGGACAAAATATTTTTTGATTTGAGAAAAGATCTTCCAATCAGATTCAAAATTGCTTGCAAAAAGAATATCACTAGAATGAGGATGTACATTCATTCAGTTGTTGCAGACCTTAGTGGAGTTGCTATGCTATTTAAAGATATAGGATCTTACATGAAACCATACGTGTGTAAGGAACCTCTTCCAGAAAAAGATGTGACTGTAATTCCTGCTGATGTTGTTCGACAGTCACTTTCTCCGAGAATGATTGGTATGAGAGAATATTGGAGATTACAGTTAAACCAAGATTTACGCCCATTTACTTTCGGGAATTCTCTAGAGACAGAACTACTGGAAAAGAACTGGTTTCAAATCAAGGAACCGATCCCAACCCCTATGGTTGAGAAACTCTTGGAATATATCCGTAAGAATGGTATCTCTTTGTATGACTTCATGATATCTATATACATGGCACTGTTACATCACAAAACAGATCTCGATCTTATCCCGGTTGTAACAAATGTTGACATGAGAGGACACGTTCCACAGCTGCAAGCTGTCGTTACAAGATGCATAAATGCCATGCCAGTAATTGGGGACATGAGGCGCTTAGGATCTGCCTTGGAATACATGAAGCAGAGTGCCTCTAGACTGCATCTGATGACACAACAGAGTGGGTATCCCTATGAACTCACAGAACAGGAAATGAAATCAGATGAATTACGCAAACACATCGGACGCCATCGCTTCATCATGGACAACCTTGCTAATCTGAATCAGACCATCAAGCACAAAAGAGTCACCATTCGCATGTCTAATTTCTTTCATGCTCGGTATGTCTACGAAACAACTATGATGGTATCATACGATTTGGAACAGAATTCTATAAAGATTGAGTATGGATACAACGCTGGTGTAGTTCGACACGAAGATGCTGCAGTTTTGCCTAGTCAAATGATTAACATTATGAACGCAATCATGGACCGAGGTTCAGATGAAATAAAAGAGATCTTACAAGAAGACATGACGACACCATTGCCGCCTTATGAACCGGTGTTAAATGGGAAACAGAAGTCTGAACTGATTTCAGACATCCACAACAAAAGACAGAATGAAAACGTAATAGAGAAAAAGTCGAAGTCAGTGCTGAATAAGGACAATTTGAATATTAAAACGAAACTAGAAAATGGACTGTTTCCGCGGGGAATACTGAATTTGAAAAGAAGTTCATTTGATGAGCATGTTGAAACAGTAAGGGGAGGCCATATCCACGTGATTAGACAAGGTAATATTTCTAGATCTTCTCAACGGTCCTGGTGGCCGAGCAGTTTGTTCGTCTGCCCGTAACCGGGAGGTCATGATTTTGTTTCATTTCAAACTTTTAATAAATTGTATTGGCATTACCTCCTTTGCTCGGTACTTAGCATAAGGGTAGTCCGGATCTAGTTTTATGACTGGTATACTAACTGAATGTGATATGACCTGTCTACGACGTTACATCACAGTGAGACAACTCCTTTGTATGCCTCATGGATTTAAATACTATTTGTAGAAATTTAAGCCAAAGTAATTAAACGTCTTTTTTATATTAGATTATCTAGCTGATATAATAGATTTCATTAATTACGTATATACAGACATAATGTTCTCTCTTGAAAACTAAGTAACTTATGTAAAAGTCTACTGCTGATTATGACTTTCACAATCACTTTAAAAGTTTCATCATGTTATATCAGACATACTCGAGAAAGAGACAAGCCAAGGCTGGGATCACGAAGTATTGGTAACCCTGGCACGTGACACGTCTATACGGACAGACGGAGAGCTGATGTTGATGTGGGGGAAAGCGGGAGATGCCAACAGGAGGTGTCTGAGTCTTGACTCTGTGAAAGATTTCGCAGTAAAGAAAATCAACGGTAAAAATTAGATACTGAATATTTTCCCACATAATGTTCTTTAATATATTAAAGATAATTATGCTCAGTCAAAAAAAAAGCGTGCATGACTCTTAAACGTGTAACATTTTTAATCAGTCCATCCATGTTTATCAACTTTTCAGCAAGGAATAAGTACATTAATACCATTCAGCTGCGCTCTAATGTCAAAAATGCGTATGGGTAAATTACAGATTTTTGTACATGGTTCTCTAAACTTTATACAGGCGTTCTTTTTTTCCCTTTTATAATAATTTTGAGTAAAGTAAATTTTATTAATTTTTACATGTGTATAAACTTATGGATAAGAATAGATGGAAATTTTACACAAGAAAATAACCACACATATAAGATACAACGTAAAGTAACTTGTATTCATAGCTAAGACTCGGCCTTATTCCGATTTCTGCAGGAAAGTATAGTATTCTTCTGCGGACGCCACAGAAGTGGCTGGTACTGAAGACAACAAGCCGGGACTCTGCCGTGGATTGGTTAGACACCGTCAAGACGGCGTTCGAGGGTCAGTGGATATAGACAGAAACCGGAAATACTAGTCTACAGAAGTGAAACGGGGGCGGGGGGCTACTGAATAATGATCAGGCCATTGGGTTTAATGGTCATTTCCTTGGAACATATCGACTTGGATTGACCTTGCTTGAAACTGAACTCATTTTGGTCATGTATTGTTTTTATTACACGTTTCTGATATGTTTCTGATTTGTGTTATTGTATTATTATTGTTTGTATGTATAGTGGTGTTCATGAGCTTGTTCGAAAGGGAGGCTGAATATCTGAATATGTGTACAAACATTCTTTATTAAATACATTCTACTTTATATGATGAACTATTACACATGCGTGCTTATGTGGTTTGATGAGACTACTTTAACACTGGAAACACACACACACACACACGGATTAATGATAATGTTCCGTTTATATTAAGATGGGTGTTAAGTTGAAAGTTGTCGAGGACTGACGCATTGCGCTAAAAGTCGAATATACATGTATATTCGTTCGATTGATAACGTTTATTACATAATAAATAATGACTTAATTTACTATTGATTGGTAAATTAAATAATGAGTATGGTTGAACATAGATCGAATGTGATATATAGTGCGGGTCTGTTTGTCATCTATATGTTGATGAATTGTATAGGATGTAATATTTTATGGGCATATATATTGATACTTTTTTCTTTATAGTTTTGAGATATCGCGATTCGTGTCTAGAAAAAAGAAAAGATATATATGATCGTATAGTG
>CM037786.1:37446824-37470740 GCA_021229015.1 Solen grandis | reverse complement strand
CCCTGGAGGTATCTGAGGTCGTTAGTTTGATGTGATTATAATAAATTACACGGATTGGTATCGGAATTTAAGCTTTCTATATGGATCATTGAAACACCACTAAATGATCGAAACCTGCACATCCACAATCCAAATTCACCTACCAGCCACCTTTGAATCAAAAGAAATTATATTCCTCCGCATGGTAACGTGACAGCTACGCAACATCATAGACAAATTAGTTCTTCTCGCTATGCATACTTACATACGCACGTACCTTCTTACATATATACATACATACATATGCGTTGCACATCTTCTAGACATAGAGTCGACCGTGACTGTCTTTGAACAAGGTTGCTTGCAATGCTGTACTTTTGTAGCATTTGAGTATTTGATACAAAAGGCCACTGACATGTGCAACAACTCAATCAGTGAAGTAGCCAAATCCGTTACAGTAGTCTCCCTTCGATCGGTACGGATTGACTTAAATATTTGTTATAGTAATAAATGATTGATTTGTTGCTCGCAGTTTATTTTTATATTTGAAATGTAGGTGAAATGTATTACTGTTCATAGAAATGAATCAGTTTATCTAGGAATGATTATATTTCATAGGAACATGCCAAGCAATTATATGTAATCAGTTGGCATTATTGTGCTATGATGATTTTATCATAAAAAAGCATAGTACGTATATTACATTGAACTATATGTTCTGGAGATACTAGAATGTAAATGAACTGCTTTCAGGGAAGTTATAGTGAAGAATAATTTCGTTAGCGATATATACTGACAAAAAGCTAGGACTATTTTTATTGACTGGGAATGAAATAGGACATGATCAAATCTGAAATATATATCTATTTGCAACATTTCATGTACAGTGAAAATCCATTAGTTTGTATGTGCAACGCTAAATGGGTTGGGTAGTAGGTAACTTGGGTCACGAGTAAAAGGTCAGCCACAAATATTTCATTTTCGTTATTATCTGTAAGAATAAATTAGTGTAAGACCTTCTGTACAAAAATATGTTGAAATTATTTGTAGTTTGTATGAAATCAGCAAATAAAAGTTGTTAAATGACGATAAAAGATTGATTGACTTCTATCTCTTTGTTGTGCCGTCATTGATAGAGCAAACTCTGCCAGCACTATATATTGTAATAGTTACTGTAACTAAAGTCAATATGAAAACGAAGGATTATGGGTGAACATGTAGAGAGCATTATTTATCAATTTACTTTCCTGTCAAAAATAATAAGATGTATTGTTTAGACTAAATAAAACTAGTGATAGTGGAGAGGGTCATTTAAATTAATTCATAAAATGATATATAATAATAATAATCTAAATGTAAATGTCCTGGTCATATCAATATTATGACTCATTTTAATGGACTTTTTACATACCTTCATACCCAAATCCCTCTTATTTTCCCTAGGCTTACAACCCTGTATGTGCATTGGTTTTTCAATACTCAGAGACCATGTTTCTAAATTAGTAAAAATCCCTTATAAATTTACAGATGATGATCAAGTTTTTTTTATTTGTTGTGATTATGTAATTTCCTGTTGGGGACAATCGGGAAAATATAAGTATTACTCGGGTTAATAGAATCATTAGACGTGTTGAAAAGGATTCAGGTATGATTTAATAAATATACATTTTCTTGGAAAATCGACACCAAATTACATGATATTGTAGAGTACCGATTTATGAGAAACATATACATACATATTGTGAACTGTTTAAACTATGTAACTGGTCAACAGAGAACTGTGCTTAACATCTTACCTTAAGATATTTTACCTATCTACATGTATTTTCAGTCTAGTTAGACTTTGCTGCTAGTAACCAGCAATAAAGTGCACAATAAGCTGTGTTTCATTTGAAATACGAACCACAAGCTCATTTATACAGGTTATAAGCTAGTTTTAATCTACTGCACATGATGAGAGCCAGTGGCATTCCTCACAGAGTTTGTTAACTTCAGCAGTTTAACCATGCATGTATATTTTCAACTTCTGTGAACGATCTGTGCACTATAATCCATTTCCATTTTAAGAAATCCTATTGCAATGTCTTGTGCACATATTTGTGCATTATTCTGCCAAGTAACTTCATTTAATTCCATGTATTAACGCAGTTATGGACCATTTGTCATGTAAACATGTGTTTACATTTGTCTGTGTCAGCCATTTTACGCAATGCATTATTGTTCTTTTTGCACTGTTGCTAATGGTTACAGGTCAGCATTGTTTATAAACAACAATGTACTCTTTGGACTTTGCATCATTTAAGCAGAAGAAGGTAGAAAACTTGTGTAAAAAGCCAGTTTATTTTCATTTTTGACACTTAAGATTTTTCATTTAACTTATCTTAGGACTTAGAACAAGTTTTGTGAATTTTAACCATCTTTTTGGTAGAGTCAACCAATATTTTATGGTTGAACAATCCACTTTGGTTACAACCGACGTCAAATGGGTTTATCAACCTTTCCAACCAATATTTTTGGGTTGAAATTGTAGATTACTATAAAAGGGCTCAGATTGTTGGTTGGGGAGCTCAGTCAACATTAGGTATTCAGACGGACAACTACGTTCAGATACTCTCTCCAATATTTTTAAGACTAAAAGTATGCCGTCTGCTATTCAGTTTAACACTACAATAATATAGAATATTTAGTGTTTAGAACTGTATGAAAGCTTACGTAAATTAAATATTGTGTCTGAGGAACTTTTGATACTTTTTTTTATACAATTTAGAGACTTTTAAATACAGTTTTATTGCTGAGGAAATACCATTTAGTTTAACTGACAACTTATCACGGTTCACTGGTGCGCCAATTCATTTACATGTATAAATAAAGGATACTGTAGGAAAATCGTTTGCGCTACACTTGCGAAGATCAATTCACGGAGCGTTTTTCTCTGTATGACTGGGTATTGTCAAGTTGGATATTGAAAGTTACAGACCTATGAACTTGTTATGGTAATTATAAATATTGCTGATTATCAATGAATTTGTGCATAAAGCACATAATTAAATGACATTAACTGTTTACTGACTTGTTCACTTCTTTGTGTAAATCCATGAAGCTCATATATATTTAGAGCTCGAACAGTTTTACAAATCGTCCGGCCAGTAATTAATGTATATATAGATTACGTTACCAAATATAAGAGAATACGCTACCAAACCTAGGGAACCAGAGTACTACTACTACTACTACTACTACTACTACACCTCTCTATATATACACCCAACAGTGCACGTCCAGCACGTGACACCTTTTATGGTGGCAGCGGTGGGATCTGATAACAACATCAACTCAGATCCTGTGATCGAACCAACACTTTCAGTCTTTACAACCTGTAGTTTGCAGTAATATCCAATATGATTGAACCAAAAGCAGTTGATAGCGAGGGTGTAATTGTTTTCCGTGAAAATCAAAGCACTGGGAGCAATGGTAGACCAACTGATCCTGTAGAGTGTGTTGCAACAGATGATTTTTGTGATGTGGCTTCAGTGGCTTCACAAAATGAAAACTATCATACTGATGGCCAGCACAATGGTGACGCTGTGAATGAAATGTCCGAAATGATGAGCGGGGTTGCCAGCGTTCTCAGAGATGTCGTTAAAGAGTTGAGAGACCTGAGACAGTCTACTTCAAAGAATGAAACAGAACAGCAAATTAGCTTAGGTTCAAACCCCTCAAATAACAATTCCAATGATAGGAGTGGGCCTTGGCCAACTGAGTTTGTACCACGTGTATATAACTCACTTGACCTGAATGTTCGTCAAGGGAGACAGGAAGACTTCCCTAATGGTAGGCAAAATCGACTGGATCAAGGTGCATATGGAAAGACCCCGACTTCTCACACCTATCAAGCATTTGACCCAAGGGTTCAAGCACCTTTCAACAATTACTACCAGCAATACGGTCACCAGAATAATGATAGAATGTATAACAGCAATACAAATCAGCATAATATTCATCCACAACAGTTTGGCAGAGGTGACTTCACAAATAATCAGCCGCAAAGACCACGCACAGTGTGCGATACAGCACCCATAAAAATTTCCCCTTTTACTGGTAAAGAGGACTGGTCGGTCTGGATAGCTCGCTTTGAAGCGATTGCAGGGCGGAAAGGATGGTCTGAAAATGAGATGCTTGATCAACTTTTGCCTAGACTCGAAGGGCAAGCAGCCAGTTTTGTCTTTTCGCAAATCCATCCGTCTGTTTTACATAATTACAGGGAACTGAAAGCTGAACTCAATAACCGATATAGAGTAATTGAGACTGCAAGGCTATACGCGTCAAGGTTTAGCAAGAGATCTCAAAGGATTGGGGAAACAGCAGAAGCATTTGCCGCTGAGTTGAAAGTATTATATGACAAAGCGCACGGTTATCGAGACAGAAAGACAAGAGATGAAGATTTGGTGCGCAGGTTTCTGGATGGGCTTCGAGATGACGATATTAGATTCGCAGTAGAATACAATAAAGAGCCAGAAACCATTGATGAAGCTGTCTTCCACGTCGTGAATTTTGTGCAGACCAAAAACATCCGGGAACAAAGAAACAGAGAGAGTACGAGAAGAACCAGACAGACATACCATGAGTATGATGAGAGCGAGGACCAAACAGATGACCTTGGTTATATTCATACAAGAAAAGTGGACGATGGATCAGCAAGCCAAATACCAAGAAAGAGAAGCGACTATGGTAAACCTCGAACTGGTGAGTCAGAGCAAAATTCAAACAGCAAACAAATGAAGCTTTTGGAAACACTGATAGAAAGGGTGGAAAAGTTAGAGGGTAGACGAAACGGGAATAGATACAACAGAGGTAGTCAAAGACACGGTCGCGAGTGCTACAATTGCCATAAAATTGGACATTTTGCCCGTGAGTGCCCCGATAAGGAGAGTGAACAGCAAGCCAAGAGTAAAGATACAAGGAATACTGGAGATGGAATTAAATAAGAGCCTTTAAACTACATAGGACCAGCTCTTGCGGCCAAAGAGAGGTCCTGTTAGATGCTGCAGGCCATCAAGAATCTATTGTGGATACCAAAGCACCTCAGAGAGAAGATTCTGGTGTAGAGCTTAGGGTAGGGGATGGGTCTGCTGAGGCTGGTAAGTGGCCAGTGTTGAGCCAAGGTCAGGAAGATGGGACAAAGAAAGGTCCAGAGAGTCCTGAAGGGGGTTCAAGAGATGCAGAGCAACCTACAAGTGCCGAGACACCAGAGGAAGCGAAAACCAGAATTTATAAATGTAGGGGTTTGAGTGAGGGTATCTACATTAAAGGTTCTATTGAGGGTGAAAGGATATTGTTCACCGCCGATACCGGAGCATCAAGAACTGTCATATCATCAAGAGTGTTTAACAATATTCGGGAAGACCAAAGGCCAGTATTGAAAGCTTCAACTTGCTTAAAGGGAGCAGGCGGGTCACCTATTAGAGAATATGGGAAAGCGGAATTTGCCATGAAGCTTGGGTCACTGGAGGTCGCAAATGAAGCTATAGTAGCTGATATTGAAGATGACGCTTTGCTAGGATATGATGTTTTATGTGGGAAGGGTAAAGGTGCAGCAGACATTCTGCTTAGTAAAAACAAAATCGTTCTGGACGGGGTGGAAATTCCTTGTTTCCAGATTGGTAGGAATGGTGTGCCTAAACGTGTGACAGTAGCCGAAAGAGTTGAAGTACCAGGACACTCAGAGACGCTTGTAGATGTGTTTGTCAACAGAGTAGACGAAGATGACTTTGACAATAGACCCGAGTATTTAGTTGAGCCCGCAGATCATTTTACAGAAAGCTTCAACTTGGTTATGGCAGCGACTTTAGTTGACATTAACAGAGCCACAACTTGCAAGGTTAGAGTACTGAATCCATTTGAACATACCATCACCATTTGGCAAGATACGGAAATTGGTAAGGCGGAAAGGCCTGAGCAAGTAGTCAGCACAATAGTAGAAGAGGAAAACCCTGGGGAAACGGATAACTTTAACTGTATCAGGAGAGTTGGCGATCTAACCAAGCAAGCATGCAAAGAAAAACACATGCCTTTTCATTTCTCAACAGAAGACAAAGTTCCGGACCATCTAAAAGCTTTGTTTGAAAGATCCACTGCGGACAGATCTGAAACAGAGAAGCAGGCAGTAGCAGGACTTTTTGTTAAATTTAGTGATACGTTTTCCAAAGATGAATGGGACATTGGACTGACACACCTTAACGAGCACACAATAGACACGGGAGATGCAAAACCCATACGTCAAAGACCAAGGATCCCACTCGCCTTTGCTAAAGGCCATAGAAGATTTGCTGAAATAAGGTGTAATTCAGAAAAGCAACTCACCATGGTCAAGCCCCATTGTACGTGTGCGAAAGAAGTCAGACGCCGTGCGACCTTGTGTCGATTACAGGAAAATAAATTGCGTTATTAAACAAGATGGGTTCCCATTACCCAAAACCCAGGACTGTTTAGATGCAGTATCAGGTTCAAGTCTTTTCAGCAGTTTCGACTTAACTAGTGGATATTTTCAGATCCCGTTAAAGAAAGAAGATATCCCCAAAAGCTCTTTCGTTTGTAAGTATGGACAATTTGAAATGACAAGAATGCCCTTCGGCTTGTCAAACTCTGCCAGTACATTTCAGCGAACCATGGAGCTAGCTCTGCAAGGCTTGCAATGGGTCACCTGCCTTGTTTATATCGACGACATTATTGTCTTTGCTCCTAATTTCATACAGCATTAACGCAATGTAGATGAAGTCTTATGTAGAATTAGAGATGCAGGCCTCAAGTTGAAACCTGAGAAATGCCAACTGCTTCAAACCGAAGTTGTTTTCTTAGGACATGTGGTTTCAGGCAAAGGAATTAGTCCGGACCCCACGAATGTTGCTAAGATAGTACAATGGCCTAGACCTCAAAATGCCAAGCAGACCAAGCAATTCGTAGCAACAGGGTCTTACTATCGGCGTTTTGTTAAAGACTTCGCAAAGATAGCTAGACCACTGACAAAGCTCACCAAGAAGGACTCCACATTCAAATGGGATGAAGCTTGTGAAACAGCTTTTTGCAAGATCAAAGATATACTCACAAGTCCACAAATTATGGCATATCCTCTAAATGAAGGCGGTCTCTTCTACTTAGATGTAGATGCATCTGGCTTCGGAATTGGTGCCGTACTTCAACAAGAACAAGGGGGTCGAGAGCGAGTCATCTCATATGCAAGTAGGTCTATGAACAAAGCCGAACGCAATTACTGTGTTACAGAGCAAGAACTGTTGGCTGTCGTATTTTTCGTACAGTACTTCAGGCAATATCTCCTGGGACGTAGGTTTATAGTTAGGAGTGATCACAAGGCATTAACTTGGCTCTTCAGTTTATCAGAACCAAATGGAAAAATCGCAAGATGGATTGAGATTTTAGCGCCATTCAACTTTGTTATTCAGTACAGACCAGGAAAGTTACAGGGACACTGTGACGCATTGTCAAGATGTGACAACCCGAGGGACTGTACATGTAGTGAGGTTGATACAAGTGAACCCCTCAAGTGTGGTCCTTGCCGCAAGTGTAGAAAGAGAGCTGAGGTCATGCTCCTGAAGACTAAACCGCCTAAAGGGGAGCATGTAGGTGACACAAAGGTGGTGAAGGATGACACACAAGTTAGAGCAATCGCTCCAAGCACTAGTACCTCGCCTGAACTTGGCAGTGAGCAAGCTCAAGGCAAAAGAAGAAGTAACTGGTTTGGGTTCTGCTTACCGGAAACAATGCAAGTGGCACAACGGAATGACCCAGAGGTAGCGTTGATAATCAAAGCACTAGAAGGAGGTCAGAAGCCAAGCAGTGACCATATGGTAGACCAGAGTCCTGCAACACGCCATTATTGGATTCTTTGGGATGTATTGACTTTAGTAGATGGCACGCTATATAAGAACTTCAGCAAAAGGGATGGTACATACGACTTCCTCCAAATGATTATTCCCAAAGAATACAAGAACACTGTGATGTCATTAGAACATGATTTACCAGTGGGTGGTCACCTTGGAATTCGCAAGACAAAGGCGAAAATCCAAACCCGCTATTACTGGTTTAATATGAAAGAGGACATTCGGTTGTATATTCAACGGTGTGACATTTGTGCTGCTGACCGAAAGCCACAGAAACCTCCGAGAGCTCCTCTCGGTAGACTCGCTGCTGGAGCGCCATGGGATCTGTTAGCTGTAGATTACCTTGGTCCATTCCCAGTAACTCCTCGTAATAATAGATATGTGTTAGTACTCACTGATCATTTCTCAAAGTATGTGGAAGTTCTAGCAGTTCCGAATCAATCAGCTGAAGTATGTGCATTGAGAATTCTGAATGATGTCATTGCCAGATGGGGCACACCCTTAGCTATACATAGTGATCAAGGTCCTTCGTTTGAGAGTTCGGTGTTCAAATCTCTATGCAACATGCTTCAAATCAAGAAAACAAGATGTAGTGCCAGAAACCCTAGAGGAAACGGCCAGGCTGAAAGGTTCATGAAAACCTTGGTGAAGATGATCAAGGCCTACTTAGTGGAAGAGCAAGACCAATGGGATCTTTACCTTGGATGTTTAGCAGGTGTGTACAGGTCAACCCCAAATGAGACAACCAGAATGTCTCCAAACCTGATGACGATTGGCAGAGAGATCCGGTTACCAGCAGATCTTGTCTTCAGACATGCTGATGGAACAGCCAGTGAAATCTGCAACCCTAATGAATTCGTACAGAATCTGAGGAACAAGATGCTCCATGCTCATGAAGTAGCAAGACGACATTTAGGTTACAATACCAGAAGGTAATTCGGAATAGTATGTTCTCCATGAAGTGAGGAAAGTAGGTGTGACACCTAAACTTGAGAAGGCGTATGATGGACCATTTGTTATCAAAGTGAAGATGTCAAAGATAAATTTCGTTCTCCAGATCAACGAGAGTGGAACAGAAAGAGTTATCCATCATAATAAACTGAAAATGTACCACAGATCCAATCCGCCAAAATGGGCATTACGGATCTCGAACACACTTAAAAGCAATTAGACAAAAAACAGTTCAAACAGTTCGACCAGATAATGTATATAGTTCAAGATGTTATGTTCCTTTTATTAGTTCAAACAATATTGTAAATTGTTCTAAGAGACACATACTGTAAACAGTTATGGTTAAATAAAAGTGCATTTAACTGGTAGACATAAATTATGTTTTACCAACTGTGTTAAATAAAACGATAATAAAATAAACTGTTTTCTGTGCCCAATATCTGCCCAAAATTGTGAATTGTGTATCTGTATACAGACTGTAAAAGGTGAAGATCACAGTAAAACAATAATCACAGATTTTCTAGTGACTTCCAGAGCCATATGTATATCTCTTGATAAAATAACAAAAAAAAAAATAACATTGAAAACCTATAAAATTCGGATTAAACGGAGTAGGAATATGCGCGCCGAAAAAGACGGAGACGTTTGACATAGAACTATCTGAGCGTATAAGAAGAGGTCGCACCGCAACATCGTAGACACACGGAAACATAAGGTCGGCACCAGTGACTGTGTAAATATTGCACAATTGAAATGACACACCTCCAGAGATGTTTTCTTTCGTATATTTTCAGGCTGCTATGTCTCTGTCTCAATTCAAGGGAAGAGGTCGTGCATATCGCTGCAACAGATGTGCGAAGGTGGACAGGAAGGGGCGAATGATTTCGCATATTCTTAAGCATCATGTTCCATTCGATAGGGTGCCATTCTCCTGCTCGCTGTGTTCCTTTCGGTGCACCGATAAACTTTCTCTCATGGACCACATCAAAAAGTATTCCAGGCATCGAGATGAAGTCGCAAAATTTGGTGCTCCTGATTATACCAAGGTGCTAAGGATGGCTGCTAACCCATACCAGATCGGGGAAGAAGACATGATTCAGCTCAGTAGAGAAGATTCTTTAAGATGGCACGGACGCCATACCACTTCACAAACAGAGAACCCTCTGGATGACAGTGAAGGTCTTTTCGAGGAGGAGGAGGATGAAGCAGTCATGATGTCTGGGGGTTATCAACTCCCAAGGTGGCTTCTTTCGGGTCTCAGTGACACCTCTGCACAGACCAACACCCTCCCGGATCTACATACGAGAGCCATGCCTTACGAGGTGCCAACAAAGAACCAGCAGCCAGCTCAACCCGTCTATGTTGCATCAAAGCTTCACAACGCACCACCTTCCAAGCCTGAAGTCCCTTATGAGGTTTGTCATCAGCAGCCCCGAACAGCCATCCCCAGTCTTTCTAATTCTGGTCCATCTTCTCAACTCATGACGCCTACTGGTTCTTCATCTTCCAACCTGCCTTTTCCTATATCTTCTTCTCTAGGCAGTGGATTGAGGACCATCAATGCTGGCGATATCCTTACCACCGTTCCTCTGGAAGCGCACTCTCTGCTTGCTGGGATTCTCAACACCCCGCAGTTGCTTAGAAAAACGCCTTCAGGAACCCCTCTCCTAGACGAGAACAGTGACTATCTGCTTCCACAACTTCAAATCCAAGACTCTGACTTGTCAGACCCCCTCTACAAAGAGGCTGCAGAGGAGCCCAGTGCCAAGAAGCAAAAGGTCGACGAGGGCTGCACATCATCAGCTAATTCAGCTCCCTCTCCCTCCCCTCCCTCCGCAGTAGAAGAAAAGGGCCTGGCATCGGTTATAATGGAGGCTGCCAAACTTATTGCAACCGCCATTGACTCAAACACAAGAGCCGTGAGGAACAATGAGAAGGGCATTGACCGAGTCGCCGCAGAACTAGGAAGGATCGAGCGAAAGGTTCATTTCATTGAGAGGACCCTGGCGCTGCAGCAGGAGAATCCTAGCCATATTGCAATCCGTGACGGAAACAAGGAAAATGAAAACAAGGCCGAAAAAAGACCAGTCCTGAAAAGCGTCGTTTCAAAGACAAAGTCTAAGGCAAAGTAATGTCGTTTATTGACTATTCAGTGCCTTATATAACCATGGACTTTGGAATTAAAATTGTGAAACCAATGTGATTTAAATGAACTGTGTACTTTCTAAGTGACTATTTCTAAACTATACATAGCTGTGGAAAAAGGACTATGAAACTATAACTGTGAACCCAAACTGAATTGTGAACTATTCAAGTGAATAACATTCAACTGCACCTTTTATTGTGAAGAATTTTAAAAACATTGAATATATTTATATACACATTGGGACAGAAGATTCGAACTGTGCAATAGAATCTATAACTAGGAACTGTAATTTTTGCGTGAAGTTGGATAGTAACTAAATTATGATTTCGTTCAGCATGAAAATAACTGATATTAGCTGTGAGAAGAACTCAACCTATATGAAGTGTAACACTGAGTGTTTGGGACTGTTTAATGTTTTAAAACCTTGTGCTTAGCACCAGAGACTTAGCGTCGTAGACAGATACTGAATTGTGTGCTTATTGTTTTGTATCTATGATACATGAATCTAGTCAATATGAATATGTTATTGTTGTTTATCCAGTTATCGTTGTGGTATTTTAAGACTGTTGTTGCATTAATGTCATTTAAATGCATGAAGAATTTGAACAGTAAAATTGGTATATTTTATTCATTATGTATATTGTAAGTTTAATGGCAACAGGAGTTTAGCCATAGAAACAAGGGGGTAATGTAGAGTACCGATTTATGAGAAACATATACATACATATTGTGAACTGTTTAAACTATGTAACTGGTCAACAGAGAACTGTGCTTAACATCTTACCTTAAGATATTTTACCTATCTACATGTATTTTCAGTCTAGTTAGACTTTGCTGCTAGTAACCAGCAATAAAATGCACAATAAGCTGTGTTTCATTTGAAATACGAACCACAAGCTCATTTATACAGGTTATAAGCTAGTTTTAATCTACTGCACATGATGAGAGCCAGTGGCATTCCTCACAGAGTTTGTTAACTTCAGCAGTTTAACCATGCATGTATATTTTCAACTTCTGTGAACGATCTGTGCACTATAATCCATTTCCATTTTAAGAAATCCTATTGCAATGTCTTGTGCACATATTTGTGCATTATTCTGCCAAGTAACTTCATTTAATTCCATGTATTAACGCAGTTATGGACCATTTGTCATGTAAACATGTGTTTACATTTGTCGTGTAGTCAGCCATTTTACGCAATGCATTATTGTTCTTTTTGCACTGTTGCTAATGGTTACAGGTCAGCATTGTTTATAAACAACAATGTACTCTTTGGACTTTGCATCATTTAAGCAGAAGAAGGTAGAAAACTTGTGTAAAAAGCCAGTTTATTTTCATTTTTGACACTTAAGATTTTTCATTTAACTTATCTTAGGACTTAGAACAAGTTTTGTGAATTTTAACCATCTTTTTGGTAGAGTCAACCAATATTTTATTTAAAACCACTTTGGTTACAACCGAGTCAAATGGGTTTATCAACCTTTCCAACCAATATTTTTGGGTTGAAATTGTAGATTACTATAAAAGGGCTCAGATTGTTGGTTGGGGAGCTCAGTCAACATTAGGTATTCAGACGGACAACTACGTTCAGATACTCTCTCCAATATTTTTAAGACTAAAAGTATGCCGTCTGCTATTCAGTTTAACACTACAATAATATAGAATATTTAGTGTTTAGAACTGTATGAAAGCTTACGTAAATTAAATATTGTGTCTGAGGAACTTTTGATACTTTTTTATACAATTTAGAGACTTTTAAATACAGTTTTATTGCTGAGGAAATACCATTTAGTTTAACTGACAACTTATCACGGTTCACTGGTGCGCCAATTCATTTACATGTATAAATAAAGGATACTGTAGGAAAATCGTTTGCGCTACACTTGCGAAGATCAATTCACGGAGCGTTTTTCTCTGTATGACTGGGTATTGTCAAGTTGGATATTGAAAGTTACAGACCTATGAACTTGTTATGGTAATTATAAATATTGCTGATTATCAATGAATTTGTGCATAAAGCACATAATTAAATGACATTAAACTTGTTCACTTCTTTGTGTAAATCCATGAAGCTCATATATATTTAGAGCTCGAACAGTTTTACAAATCGTCCGGCCAGTAATTAATGTATATATAGATTACGTTACCAAATATAAGAGAATACGCTACCAAACCTAGGGAACCAGAGTACTACTACTACTACTACTACTACTACTACTACACCTCTCTATATATACACCCAACAGTGCACGTCCAGCACGTGACAATATAAGGAGAAATTGGAAATACGCCATTAATTAATGATATAAAAATTATGTAGAATAATGAACGATATAAAGTCACGTTGCACAAAGCCATTTTATAAAGTCATTACCTTGTTAACACTTTAAACGCCTAATACCTTTCATAACTAGAAACTACAGACTTCCTGTAGAAACCAGTAGATGGAAAAATATGTAATATAATGTGTTTTTCGATATATTGATATAGGAGACGAATACCACTATTTTTTGACATGTCCACTTTTTGGTGATATTAGAAAATTTATTAAAAGATATTGCTGTACAAAGCCAAATACTCCAAAATCTGTTGAGTTGCTCTCATGGGAAAATACAAATATGCTAAAAGTTCTTTTGGTAATGGTTGATAAAAAAATTAAATATGTTGAGACATACATGTATTAATTAGAATATATATGTATAATCGTATATTATGATTCCTGTCTGATTAAATATATATGCTTAACCTTATATATTTGTCCATCATTCATTATTTACTTATTTATTTTCTAAAGTTTTAAACGTAAAATGGTTTGATGATGACTAAATGCATCATTAGCAAGTATAATTGAAATAAAAGTTTGAAAGAGATCGGCAAAGTTCATTCATGAGAATGTAATTTATATTTCAAATCAATTGTTTTTTCTTTGTATAGGGTAAATGAAAAATGTTACAGACCTACTGCTGTCACATGTTATATAATGTAATCACAAAAGTATGCCAATGTGATTCTGATTATCTGTTTACTATAAAACAAATGAAAGGTTATGAACTAACGTTAAAAATTCTTAAGAAAAATATAGGCAGTGACAATGTTTTGCCCAAGCGTGAGAAGAAGACGTGTAGTTCTGGCTGGATATGAGTCCAGGAAAACTATCCTGCGATATACTTTTTTAATATAAAGCAGTTAAATAGTTAAAAAGCAGTTAAATAGTACTTTCTTGTTTTTTTTTTTTTGGGGGGGGGGGGGGGTCATGTGTCTACTTTTATGTACGGTTGCGCCCAACCCCCTTAATCCTCTGACGCATTTGCTCAATCAATGACGTCATAGAGGTCACGTGACCCCGAAATGTATAAACTGCCCAGCAGCTTACAAAATCGGCATTTCACATACTTTTTCAAGTGCTTTTTTGCAAAAATAAGTACATGTATGTTCATGAATTATCTAATTTTAATAGAAAGGGTTTTAGTAAAGGTAAAGTTCACTTTTAAAACTGTAAATATCGCATGTGTCTACCAGTTACATCGATAAAGGCCACGCAACGACGGCGCATTTTCCTGATGAGTGTGGAAATCTGGAGCTGGATATCGCTGATGAGGATCTCTCTGCCGTACACGCTGGCCTAGTATGTCCCATACTTGCTCGATAGGGAAAAAGTCGTCAGGGAATCGAGCAGGCCAATCAGTACGATCCGCATTATTCTGCTGTAGAAATTGCTGAATTATCCTCGCACAATATTTGTTACTTGAGCAAACTTTTAACACACAATATTATTGACCTGATTATTATAAATGTATAAGTTTTACTCAACGAATTCAAACTTTTTTTGGTTCAGTATATAATATGAAAATCATGTTGCCTTTTCATTGTTTACAAAATATCAAAATATAATGCCTTCTGCCGTACGTGCACCTATACTAAAAATAAATATGCTTGCATGGCGAGCTTATCTTTAGGCGAGTGGTTGTTTTTAACATATTGGTGTTCTATGTTATTCAACATTATCAATTTAAGCATTAAGACAATAGAATTAACGAAACTCGCCACATGCTGTTGAAGATGTTCACAAATCGTCAGAATCAGCGAATATTTGGAGTTCAGATAAAGATAAATAAAAATCATGTTTCCGAAAATATGGCTTTGCTGGAATCAACATCTTCACATAGAAATTCCTGTTAACAAAATGCTGAATGTCTGAGTCACTAGATTCACCTGTCTTTCGTAGCCCGTATGTTGCTATTGCTGGTGAGGGGCTGTTTCCAAATACATGTACCCGAATGCGGTAGTTTTCCTGCTTATACAAAAGAAAAGAAAGTATTCTCTGTGTTCCTCATCCACCAGAAATTGGTAAAACATTTGTTCGATATCGACAGAGAAGGTTACACTATCTTTGCGAAATCACAGAAGAATTTCTAGAAGGCTATTTGTAAGACCTTGTCCCGACAACAGCAGTTTATTAAGAGACATGCTTTCATACACTGCGGGAAAGTCAAACACTCCCCGGATACTGTCTGGTTACTTTGCATTATAAACCTCCAAACAGTGGTAAGTACCGCCATTACTGACCGCTATGTAGTGTGCTTCCGGTAGGTCTCGTCCAATCAGCAGGTGAATCTCAACACCAGAGTCTATAGAAGGTATCTCAGTAGCTATGTCTCTTAAGTGAGGGAAACTGAGAGCAGCATCTGGGTTGGTAATCTCACTTCTTTCATTGGGGATCTGATTATATTCACATAATGAAGGTATTTTTAGTTTAGCATCACTAAAGAGGGGCTCTACAATTATACTATCTGCTCGCCGAGCCGACATAGGAAACGTCCCTGCACATGAGGTCAGTCTATAGGGAACAGGTTCACAATAAATACCGAGTGAATCCATAAGCTCTGTTCTAGCTCGCAAGCGGTTGCTTTTGTCATCGAGAATGGCGTATACATATCGACTTTGATCTGGCTTTTCAGATGGGTACACTTTAACCATAACAATTTTCCCCACAAAATTTACCACTGAATGAAAGTGGATCTAAATTGAGAAGTACATTTCGAAAGTTTTAACCCAGGGACCTTCCCGACATTGTCTTTTGGAGTCCTAGACTGATGACTGAGTGAGTGATGGGGCTGATCACTGCAGTTGAGCACCTCACATTTACTGTGCATTTTCGTGCGATATGATCAGCAGATACTAGGCACCTAAAGCAGATTCGTTTTTCTTTAAAGAAAGCTTTCTTATCACTTAAAGTTTTGGCTTTGAAAACCTTGTAGTCCGTCAATGCATGATTTGCCCTGTGTATGGGACAACGTGTTGGTGAGTATGGGCTTCCATAGTTTTGAATATCAGTTTTACGACTGAAGACTGCTAGCGCATTATATTTGGGGTTTTTCGGAGGTGGGTTGTTGTACTGAAATGCAGGGTTATTACAGACTTTGCAGATACACCCCATGAAGTTAACAAAACATGAAAATGGTGGGGGTCTTTCGTGTACTTAGAGGCGTGCGATACCCATTTTTGCTGTAGATAATATGGCAGTTTATTTACAATTTGGTTAATGCCAGATGACGAATCAACGTATAAAAGCAAAACAGCATATTTTGGATCTTCTTTAGCTGCCTCAATCTCACATAGAATGTCTGTTTATTTAAGGAGTTTAGCATTATCTTTGTCAAACGTGGAAATTTGTTAATTGTTGCAGCGAGTCCTGCTTCAACTATTTCAGGCGACCCATACGTCTCATCTAACCTTTCCCAAAGTCGTTCAAGACCGCGTTTAGGATTATTTGATGACTGTTGTCCCAGCCATTGAACGAGCAGGTCAAGTTCTTCTGCAGGATATACCTACAGATCTTAATTATGCTAGAAAAAACTATTTTTCCATACTACAAAGGTTTCAGGACAGTCATTAAATTGTAAGTCTAGACATTTAAATCGTTCTTCATAAGAAACTTCAATAGAACTGATTTCTCGCCTTGAGATATGCTGTTCTGTGGAGCAAAGACACCTGAGGGCACATTCTTCACGAGGGAAACACTATTGTCAGTTCTCCAGAGTAACAGTATGCGTGAGTGGCTAGGGTTTCTCTTGAACATAGTCACCTGACTACACTCTAGTACAATTTCTAGGCATATTTGCTGTTGTATACAATGTTGAGTTTGAGGAAGTATTGATTAGTACATGAATAATTACAGGTGCTTAATGCTTTTCAGTCAAATGTACCTGCTCAGTAATCATATGTGATTTTAAAGTCTGTGGAACGCTTGTATGCTTGTTGTATTACAAGTACATGAAAGCATTTGGAGAGAGTTTGAAATTATACTGATCTGACTGACTTGTCTCTATGTCATAGGATGGACTTACATTATCAATTGTCTTTTGCTGCTAATTTGGGTCTTCAACTGGGTTCTCATTCAAAGAATCGAATTCGTACTCATAATCGAAAACTTTCGCGCCAGCTTCAGCAGCTGCGGCTTCTCTTTTCTCAACTTATGCTTTCATGGCCGCTTCAAGTTCTGCCTTCACTCTTTCAGATTCACCTCCAATAACTTATTCTCTTCTTCTATGGAATGATATTTAGGTAAAAATTACATTGTGCTTGGTGATAATGACACTGTGCTTGATGACCATGCAATTATGCTATGTAGCAATGCCATTGTGCTTTGTGAGAACGTCTTTGTCTTTGCTGACAGTGTTATTTTGCTTCGTGACCATTCCAATGTGCCTTTTAAAATCTTTAATTATTTGTAAATACTGCCTTGTGTATGATTGCAGAACTTGGAGTACCAATCTATTTGATAACAATGTTCTAACAACCTATCCAACATTAAACTAACGCTTAGCCGCACGCACCATGACATAAAGGATGTCACCAAGCATCAAGCATAATGCAACGACGCATTGTGTTACGCCTCTTTCAATCAAGAGATGTCGCTTTCAAATCAAAGCGCCGATAGCGTTGAAGTGTTTTTAATGTTAATGTTTGTTTATTTATTGGATTTTACTTCCAGCGACAGTATTTCAAATATTTGGAGACGATGTATGCTTGAGACAGATATATTGCTGCCACACTGCAGTATCACGCCGTAGACATATGGCATGATGTCACACACAGCTGCATCATCTTTACTTATTTGCTTAGCTCGAAGCAAGGTAGTAGTACCAGTACCATTTTTCTACGACCTGGTATGTCGCGGCCGAGGATCGAACCCACGACATCCCGATTCCGGGGCGTTTCTTTTTTGGAGGGGGGGGGGGGGGGGGGGGGGTTAAACGTCCCACCGACAGTATTTCAGTCATTTGGAGACTATGTTTACTTGAGACAGATACAGTGCTGCCACACTGCAGTATCACGCCGTAGACGTTGGCATGATACCGCACCCAGTTATATTATCCTAACGCCGGGCCAACCAGTCCTGCAACTACCCTTATATACTGAGTGCCAAGCAATGGAGTTATAACATTTTGTTTGTTTGTTAATGATGTATTTATTTCGAATAAACGAATATCAAATTCTCATGTCACGCCAATTAACCCAAAGTTATTAACCAGTTTTGACTTGCATAAAATAAAGTCGTAACAAAAATATAGAAATTTGTTTTAATGGTTTCAATGGACTGCTTATGTAAAGCTTACCCCCCCCCCCCATATTCTCTGTCTCCGTATTTCATACAATTTACAAAATATACATAAATTTGTGTATTTTAATCAAAAAGAAGTAAAAATATAAAACAACAAACTCTCACCTTTTTTATCTATGTCTGGTATATTTTAGATTTTATTTGATTTATTTAATATAGGTTAATTGAAATTAAAATCTAATATTAAAAATGATTCGAACCCTTGACCTTCCCTTACAGAGGCTGCGTAATGAACGTTATCATAGAAAGCATATCAACGTGTATTAGTAGGTAATTTCAAAAGATGAAATCCAGCCAGTGAAGATTCAAATATATCCGAATAAATTAACTCACTTACTCTTTTTCTTTTCTTTCTTTCAAATTTCAATTCAGTTTCGAAAATGCTTCCAAAATGCAGTCGTATTTAAATAAACATAAAAATCAACAGTACTTAGTGATAAGACAGAAAACCTAATTTGGAACTGGTAGCCCCGAAATGTTTTCGATGCAGAGTTGTGTGCTACCATAGAACAGAATTCAAGCAACATAGCTAAAAATCTTAACATTGGAGCTACGGAAGTGTAAATGGTTATATTTTAAGACAAACATATTTTATATACAGGTGTATATTTAACTCCATGTTTTACTTCAATATTAAAGTGTGTTTGTTTAGTTATAGGGTTTGACACCCCGCCGACAGAATTCAGTCATTTAGAAACTACGTCTATTTGAGACAGACGAAGCGCTGCCGCACTGCAGTAATTAGTTATATTACCAACCACTCCTGGAACTACCCTTATATGCTGATCGCCAAGAAAGGGAGCTATACCAATACATATTTATGATAAAATCATTGTTGAAATTGTATATAATTTATTTCCGAGTAACAGCAGCTGTCCTGAAAAAGAAACATCTCAATCATTGTTGTTGATCTTTAGCTGTTAGAGTTACTCTTCAGCTTGTTACCCGCGCTGAACCAAAGGTTTGAGAGGGATATATTTTTTGGCATTGTCTGCCATATCGTCCGTTGTTTTTTTTTGATGTGTGAATAAAGACATCATTATTGTTTTCATATGTCTGAATGACATGACAAAGACTCCTAATTTTCAGAAAGGGTTCCTGAATTTCAAAGCAGGTGTTCTGTCGAGGATACCTCGCTAAGTATTTAGTGTCAAATACTGTTTTTAGATTATACTTTTGCTCTCTTATGTTTGCATCTGTCTGTATAAATGGTCCTCAAAGTACCACTAACAGGTAGATGTCCTAACCAAAACGAAACAAACAATGTCATTGAGCTGGGGATACGCGTTCGATTCATCGATATCTACAGCTTAAGTGTTTTTTTTTTTTTTTTTTTTTTTTTTTTTTTTGCTGAAAAAACAACAACAACAACAACAACAACAAAAAATACTGGTTCGTTTATAAGGACATTTGTCCCAAACCTTTTCAATTCAATCAGACAGGAAACTAATATATATATGTCATCAAGTCCAGCCCGAGCTGGAATCGATCTCAGGACCTTCGGCATGCAAGTTGGACACTCTAAGACTTCGCAACAAACGTAAGTTTTAAGGCCAGATAAAACAGATGTAATTTTATGCCTATACTTCATTTATACATCAGTTCAAGGATCGAGTATATTTCCGTTAAGGAAATATTACAAGTGTATGTTTTTCCTGAATTAACTGGACTACATCCATTACCGACTGAGCTACCGTGACAACTATATCATCTAAAAAAAGAACCACTCTTCGTGCACTGATACTCGAAATTGTATTCCTACCTTACTGACTTTGACAGTAAATCGAAGTGTAAATGCACAAAAATAATTTTAATCAAAGAACAACGAGTCCTAATGTTGCGTAAAGCATAAACTGAAACAATAAAGTAAAAAAGTCAAGAGGCTTTTAATTTGAAACTTTTATTCATTGTCCACATCAAATCGATATTGTAGCAAATATATATTATTTTGCCGTGAGAGTCGAACATATTTCAATGAACGACATAATATTATTTGCCATATACCTTGTGCTGGATATAGAATACTGGTTACTTCCCCTTTTTCAATTTTTGTTGTGACACAGAGTTGTTCCCCTTACATTATTGTTATAAAGTAATGAGTGATGAGTCACATGGGGTTTGTTTTTGTGGCCATGTTTGAAAGAAGCGTACAACATGTGTTCCACTGTTGTCAAACAAATTTGTGTAGCCCCATTTCAGCACACAATTGTTTTACCATATTATGAGGTTATTATACATTTTTGAATACAATACTGAAATCTATTGGATGAGTACACAGCTGTGAAACCTATATTGGACGAGGCGCTAGCTTTCTTATTTCACGCCACCATTGAAAAAATATAATTAAACAACTCTCATAGTATTTTTTTTATTTCATTGTCAAACACGTTTAACAGTCATAATTGATAATGACAAACATTTACTATTAAATTTAAGAAGCCTTAAATACAAAATGGAAAAAAAAATGCTATTAATACAATAAACAATTACAAATTGACAATAACAGTAACAATAAAAATGAATAAATAAGAGAACTGGATCACAGCATTAAAATGAGGATCATATCAGATAGTATCACAGAGTTAATATTAATTTGCAAAATTTACCGAAATATTAAATGTGCAATTACTGAAGGTCCCTGAGGAATAAGAGATTTTTGTATGCAAGAGTTTACTTTTTGAGAGGTATTTGCCTCATATTTTTCTAATTCAGCCACAATTTCTTCAAAATTGTCATCCATGTCAAAGTCACTTTGATCGGTGATCTGATCATTAGCAGCAGTTGGTGCTGCTTGTGTTACATTGGCAACGGGTCCAGCAGTAGACACAGGACAGGCTAACAAACGTTGGTCTGCACATCTGTCTGCAGACTTTCCCATACCAGACACTAATATGTTGGACATTTGCTTCTGCTTCTTAACAGAAACATCAGAATAGCTGTTAACTGACTGAATGTTTTTATGTCCTGTTAACTGAATAATGTCGGTACTTTCAATACCAGCCTCTCGCAAGCGTTTGACTGTTGTTTTCCTGCCAGAATGGTTGGTGTGTTTACCAATACCAGCATTTTCAGACATTTTTTTCATGATGCATCCGAGAGAATGAACACCTAAGGCACAATTCTTATACCATGTGTTTGACTGTATTTGATGTGGCGGCAATACACTTAGGTAGAATGGTGAATTTGGCTTGAGCATCGATAAAGGACGTTTATGAGTAAATGAAATAAGCGGGTTAAAAGGACATCTATCTGGTGTTTCAGGTGTGGCATATATTCTCGTGTTGAAAGGTCTCTCTTGGCGGGGGTCTTTCCTAGTTTTGGTGTCTCTCTCCGTGTATTCAAGATACGGGTGCCCATCTGGATCCGTCTCAATTACAACATCCCCCCACTTCATGTCCCTGTGTTCTTGTCTCCCTCTAATTCCAAAGAAATTGTTCCGCCACCAGATGGCATTTTGTAGGCTCTCTGGGTTGTGGTCGCCTAGCTGGCCAGTGCTCCACAAAATCTGAAGCAGATGAACATTCATTATTAAATATTTTGCATTGCTTGTGCTACTTAAAATACATCTGCATTAACAATTAGCAGGTGTGTACCTATTTTTCAAAAGCAGTTTAAATAGAGTTTATTGGCTAATATAATCAAGTGAATATTTTTACGAAGAGCAAATCATGCAATATAGAAATCAATAAAGTCGTTGTTCATATGTCACATAAAAGAGGCGACTCTGAACAAAAAAATACATATTTCGAATCTAAGTTTGCAGTAGTTCGTGTGCGTGTTTGTGCGCGCTCGCGCGCGTGTGTGTGATTTTATAATCTTAATTATTATTATTATTTTTTTGCATTCAAAGAGTCTATTTTACATGTATTTATTATTCGAGAAGCTGTGGTAATCATGTACCTCTTCTTCGTCATCTCCGACAGGCTTTGCACGATTTGGCTTTCTGCCGAGACCTTCATGTTTCAGTTCTTTCCACTTCGCACACATTACTTCTCTGGATCCTGAAGATATGCAACAATATTGTATAAGGTAGAAGTAACACACACCCGCGCCACGTTTTTTTTTTTTTTTTTTTTTTTTTTTTTTAAATAAATAATGACTGATTTAAGCAACATTCAACCATGAAAAACCTTCTTTAAAATGCGTGTATAATATAGACACATCGTTGACAGTTTGGTCCAGGGAAAACAGGGAAAATACTAGCTTAATATTTGCTTCATAGTTGTTTAAATTAAAAAATAAGTAGATCAATTTATGTATCTGTATTAGCTATATATATATATATATATAGGTTTACCTTTAAATTCATCACCTCGCAGGATACTTGTACTGTAGTTTTTCTGTGCAAGATATCTGTCGATTGAGTTTTGCATTGCTTTGATGCTATCCGGCTCATACAAATTTCCATCATTTTTTTCGGGCCTTGATGAAAAAGCTTCTGAGAATACAGTTTAACTGATTTGGCTCTATTTCTTCGATTTTTCTTTTGTCATCCGGGAGGTTTTCTCTGATCCACTTATTAAATATCCTCAGATCTGAGTCAGTTTTCTTTAAGGTGTTCACTGGCGTATTATCTTTAATGAATTTATTTATTTCTTCGTCGCTCAACATGATTTTGTTTTCTTTGCAGACGAACTACGATCAAAATGTATAGACGCTTTATCTTATAAATTTTAACGAGCGTCTGATGATTAAAGGGAGGTAAGTCGTACTGGAATAACCAATTTGACATACAGAGTTATCCGAGTCCAATATGGATTATATTTTGGACTCTGAAATTGAAAACGAGGCCATGCGGATCCAATATGGAAATCTATTTGTACATCACGTGGTGGAAATGCTGAAATGCTATTGGGTGATCAGTGATTGGTGTGAAATAAAGATGGTTACGCTCTCTGAAATAAAGACAGTACATGCCCTGGATATAGAATACTCTGTTTTACCATATAGATGGTTACGCTCTATGCAAATTAAGCCAGAACAGTGAAACAATTGTAGACGAGCTACAAAATCAACCTCAATATGCTGGCACCCGCTGACGAACTGAAGATGTCTCCTCCCAATACAGTTTCTTGCGGTGACTCAAAAAGGACCTCAGCAACTATCAGGCGGGATCGCACACTGACTGAAGGAGGTCAGAGCATTTATGTGAAGAATCAAAGGCAAAATACTGTTTTAAAACACTTTGGACCAAAGTGTATGAATGTATAGTGTAGTTTGATATGAAACAGTCTGAAGTATTAGATAGACAGTCAGTGATATCACTAGAAAAGACTATAATAGATACATTTGTTCAGTTAAATGACATATCAGAAGATTAT
>CM037786.1:37431386-37446724 GCA_021229015.1 Solen grandis | reverse complement strand
AAAGTTTGATTTCTATGATTTTTATATGCCTATGACGTCATATGACGTCACATATGAAATATGCAACAAAAGTTTGTACGCGGTCCAAGCCATTGTTTATGAAACCGATTTTCATAATTTTCACAGAATGTGTATATTACGTTCTTATTGTGTATACCGGTGTCCGTTTTTCAAAATTCGAAAAGTCCAAGCATATATGGCGGATCCAAGATTCGAACCAATGACGTCAATATTTAAATGCTTATAAAAATGTCCTATTTGAGATAGAAAGTTGAAATTTTGTCAGTTAGTAGGACTCTGGGTGTCTTAAACAATTTGTGAAAAAATGTCATATGACGTTACGTGACGTCATTATATGATAATGTATTTCTAATATTAACAAGAGTATTTCTATATGTTGAAATTGTCGAAGGGCAATGAAAATTTAATGGCACATGCTTCAATTGCTGAAAGTTTGATTTCTATGATTTTCATATGCCTATGACGTCATATGACGTCACACTTGAAATATGCAACAAAAGTTTGTACGCGGTCCAGAGCCATTGTTTATGAACCGATTTTCATCAAATTTTCACAGAATGTGTATATTACGTTCTTATTGTGTATACTGGTGTCCGTTTTTCAAAATTCGAAAAGTCCAAGCATATATGGCGGATCCAAGATTCGAACAATGACGTCAATATTTAAATGCTTATAAAAACTGTCCTATTTGAGATAGAAAGTTGAAATTTTGTCAGTTAGTAGGTCTCTGGGTGTCTTAACAATTATGTTAAAATAAACGTCATATGACGTCACGTGACGTCATTTGTTTATTATCATTATTCTTTTCTTCTTCCTAACTAAACGCTTATTTTTCTATGTTACAATACTCCTAGGACGATGAAATTTTTATGACTTATTAGTCACGTGAGAAAATTTTGATTTCTATGATTTTCATATGCCTATGACGTCATATAACGTCAGATTTGAAATATGCTACAAAAGTTTGTACGCGGTCTACAGCCATTGTTTGTGAACCGATTTTCATCAAATTTTCACAGATTGTGTATATTAAGTTTTAGTTGTGCATCCCGGTGTCCGTTTTTCAAAATTCGAAAAGTCAAAGGTTCTATAGCGATTCCAAGATTCGAACCAAGGTCGTAAATTTTCAAATTCTTATAAAATCGATCCTATTTGAGATAGAAAGATGATATTGGGTCAGTATATAGGTCTCTGGGAGTCTTAAACATTTTGTGAAAATAAATGTCATATGACGTCACGTGACGTCATTATATGATAATGAATTTCTAATTCTAAGAAGATTATTTCTATATATTGAAATTTTCGAAGGGCAATGAAAATTTAATGCCGCATGCTTCAGATGCTGAAATTTCGATTTCAATGATTTTCAGAAGTCTATGACGTCATATGACGTCACATTTGAAATTGACTACAAAAGTTTGTACACGGTCCAGAGCCATTATTAATGGGCCGATTTTCATCAAATTTTCACAGAATGTGTATATTACGTTCTTATTGTGTATACCGGTGTCCGTTTTTCAAAATTCGAAAAGTCCAAGCATATATGGCGGATCCAAGATTCGAACAATGACGTCAATATTTAAATGCTATATAAAAACTGTCCTATTTGAGATAGAAAGTTGAAATTTTGTCAGTTAGTAGGTCTCTGGGTGTCTTAACAATTATGTTAAAATAAACGTCATATGACGTCACGTGACGTCATTTGTTTATTATCATTATTCTTTTCTTCTTCCTAACTAAACGCTTATTTTAATATGTTGCAATAGTCCTAGGACGATGAAATTTTTATGGGTTATTAGGCACGTGAGGAAATTTTGATTTCACCCCTACTGCATATATGTAGCTATATCTCAATAAATATCGATTTTTGTAAATATATGTATGAATAAGAATTATAGCTGAATAATTGACGTTTCCAAAGATATTTAGTTTATTAAAATTGGTTTACGCAATACAAAGTTATAAGCAAAAAAACTAAAGGAAATGAAGCTAATTTTGCTGATAATATGCTGTTTTCTTGAGGTTTAACAGTCAATATCTCAGAAACGACATGAAGATAAGTTTATACATTATGCGTATAAAATGTAGCATGTTTTTAAGAGTTTTCTAACGGTACCAAGTTTATTGAAATTGGAACTTCATATAAGAAAGTTACATGGAAAATAAGATATTTCATAATCATGCATCATAAAAATATGGAAAAGGTCACGCGCAGGGGTCACCAAGCTTAAATACTTGCGCAACGACTTAAAAAAAAAAAAAAAAAAAATATCAAATTGCAATTGATGGGCTATATCTTGATTTTGTTTTTGTCGTATGTTGACTGTTTCCAAAATAAGCATTGAAGTTAATACATGTACAACGGCACAAGACAAAAATCCGTATTTGCAACACTATGTAGCTAGCGAGCAGTTTGCAAGCCTTGAAAAATTCACACGCAGCCCCACATTTAAGACCATCTAAAAACTGCATTGTTATGCTAACGATATTCATATTGCATCAGTTTGTAGGCTGGGATGTTACCTTTCAAAATATCACCATAGTTCGAAATTTCAGGAATTTATGGCAAAACTACGGAAGCCCAAACACGCCAAAATCGCTAAATACGTTTAACTACGTTACAGGTGTCGAAAGGATATAGCACTATACAAATATTTCAATACTTCTTCCTACTGAGGCTAAAATTAAACAAGGTTACAACTGAGCTGGAGTGATGAAATTCTATGTGTGATGAAAGTTAGAAACTTACATTTGAACACTGTTTCATTTTTCTTTCATGTCATATGACATAGTATAAATTTTGTATGTAAACTACATGTGCAAGATATGGGCGGACTTTTATTAAAATTCACAGAATGTGTTCTATTTGTGCTATTTTATATAGAAATAGAGGAGATAGAAAGTTGCAATTTGGACAGATTATCTATTATGTCATCTTCTTATAAAGCAGATGTTGCAGAAAGTCCTATCATTCGTTTAAACGAATGACATCTAGTTATTATTAGGACTTTCTGCCCTTTCGGCAGAAAGTCCTATTGGGTTTGTACTGTTTTTTTATTAGGACTTTCTGCCTACTGGCAGAAAGTCCTATTGGGTTTGTACTGTTTTTTTATTATTCTTATTATTCTTTTTTTCTTCCTCTTATATTTGTGTTAATTTTGAGGTGTTGCCATTGACTCAGAACAATGAAAATTTTATGGCAAATATATTTCAAAACCATGAGCTTTCGGATGCAATGAATTTCATATTCACAGGACGTCATATAACGTCAGATTCGACGTCAGGTGAAAAAGTTTGTACGCGGTCTACAGCCATTATTTCTGGACCGATTTTCATCAAAATTTCACAGGATGTGTATGTTAGGCTCTAGTTGTGCCTTTCGGTGTCCGTGTTTCCAAATACGAAAAGGCAAAGGTTTTATGGCGAATCCAAGATTCGAACTAATGACGTCAAATTTCAAATGCGTATTAAATCGCTTCCAGAAGAGCTAGAATGCCGATATTTTATTTGAATATTAGTCTCTATGTCTTCTTGACATTCTGAAAAGATGAATGCCATATGACGTCACATGACGTCAAAATGCTAATAAAACTTTCGTATTAAAACTTAACGGTTTTTAAGCCCTGTTGGCTTTATTTTTTGTATGATTTGCTTGAAATTTTGTCTGAGGATGCAATATTAGATTTTATGGAGCCATGTCACCATGTCGAGACACTATGCGTATAATTTGTAGTGCTTAGAAAGACCTTTCAGATGATATTTAGTTTTTGAAGATCGGGGTTGAATCGGTTGAGTTATGGCGGAAAAACGAAAATTTGGTAACCCTCAATGTGTTTAACAGTTTATATCTCGAAAACCTTTGATTTTTGAAAATATGATGATGAATATTATTTGTAAAGCAATGTTTGTCCGTTCTTTTGATGCTTAAAGTTTAATGATTGGTTAAAGAATCATGGAGGAATGGGGAAAAAACGAAATTCGTGCATATAGCTTTGGTGATTTTTTTCATTTTTCAGGTGGTTTAAGAGCTTGTATCTCAAAAAGTATTAAACATTTTCCTGTACATAAAGCGTGTGAAATGTAGAGAATGTTCAGACGATTATTTTTGTACCTAAAGTTTTGAAATTGATCAAAGTATAAGGAAGTTACATCAAAAATACGAATTTAAACAAGTAGAATTTCAGCGATTTTGCAGTCATGTCAGAGTTTTACGGCTGATATCTTAAGAATCATTAGAAAAAAGTTCTTACATTAAGCAAGTGAGATGTAGAGAATTTTAAGACGATTATTTTGGCACCTAGAGTTTTGAAATTGATCAAAAAATAAGGAAGCTACATAAAAAAATACGAATTCATAGCCAATTGTAAGAATTTTCATAAAATATCCTACTTTCGCTTTCACCTTAATTGAAGCATTTTCGGAAAATGTAAGTTTACAGATATGTATTAGTCATATAAATTGAAAGAAAAAACTTTTTACTTTTATCATATTGATATTTCTAGCTAAACAAGTGTACCGTTCCTGGTGGCCGAGTGGTTAGAGCGTCCGCCTCGGGAGCGGGAGGTCGTGGGTTCGAAATTCAGAAATACAATAATTTCCAACAATACCCATGTTAAACAATAAATTGTGTATTTATTTAATTCTCACAAGTTATGCTTTTTTCCAGAAGTCGTTAGAACGATGCATTCCGCCCTCATTCCACTGTTGCATTTTGTTATGACTGACGGCTACCATAATCGCTGGTTCCCCAATGTCATATTGTAATCATCACAAAAGCCGATAACCAATTCGTATGGTAGCAGCTAGTCAAAAACAAAATGCAACAGTTGGAATGAGGGCGGAATGCATCGATACTAGCGAATTCTAGAAAAAAGCATTACTTGTGAGAATTAAATAAATACATAATTTAATGTTTATATGGGTATTTGTTGGAAATATTGTATTTCTGTGAAGTTGCCGTTGAAAAAAGCATTGACTGTGATTATGCATTGCTTCGGTCACTCGTGTCCGAGTACAGTTTCCATTGAGTTTCGTGATTGTATTGTCTTTGTTATTTATCTTAGATAAAAAATCGACTCGGCAACAAAAAGGCATATTGTTTATGCGTTGAACAAGCCCAGCATATTTGAAATCGGCGAAAATTGTGTCAGATACGAAGCTCAGAATACGACCATGTCAGTTTTCTATAGATTTTGAACTGAGAGTTACATACCTTTCCTTATTTTATGATATCAATTTATTTTCTTGAATTGTGAAATTTTGTTATAAAATGTGTTTTGAATTGTTACTTTGTATCATTGGGGGGTCAAACGCCGGTAGCCTGTGCGTGATACTGCACTGTGGCACCACTATAACAGCATTAAGTAGACATCGTCTCCAAATGACTGAAATACTGTCGGCGGGACGTTAAACCCAACAACAACAAAAAAAACAACAAACAACTAAACAAGTGTTGACAGTGATTTAATGTTTTGTAAAATCATTTTATTTACGTTACATATACATATCAGTTGCAGCATTGCGTTACCATAATCCCTTTGAGCGTTTTGACATATGTCATTTGGGACCGTTGTTGAAACATTGCAATTTCCGACTTTATTGTTGCATCAATCGATAAATGTTGTACAAGCTATATTCCAAATTTATGATAAAGGATAACCTATGTCAAAATATGTTATAGTACAATGTAATTGAATTGCCAGCTTGAGATCCCATGAGCGTGTATAAGTGTAAACGTTTGAAACAAAATAATCAACACATGTCATCCATTAAGACGCTGCAAGCTAATTTGTCCGTTAGCTAAAAGCGCAAAATGGAGTAACTTTGTGTAATACAGTCGTCTCGATCGTTTGAACAAGCGTTTTGGAATTTAACTAACGAGGCTACACGCATCGACGATTCTATCGCATGGTAGATTTATTTTTTTTATTCCCGCGACTGTACACGAAAATAAAAAAAGAATTTTGATATGCAGAATTAATAGATTTAAGTTTAATTGTTATATTTTGAATACCTATAAAACTAGACCCAAATATGCTACAATGGAAATGTCGGGATTTTCAGGCCATTTTTTTTTTATTTTTTTTAAAAAATTTTTCGGTATTAATCTTTATATTTTTCAATGTTAGCAGAAAGTCCTATCATTCGTATCAACGAATGAAATCTAGTTATTATTATTATTATTATTTTTTTCTTCATAACTAAACGCTTATTTTTCTATGTTGCAATACTCCTAGGACGATGAAATTTTTATGACTTATTAGTCAAGTGAGGAAATTTTGAATTCTATGATTTTCATATGCCTATGACGTCGTATGACGTCACAGTTGAAATATGCTACAAAAGTTTGTACGCGGTCTACAGCCATTGTTTGTGAACCGATTTTCATCAAATTTTCACAGAATGTGTATATTAAGTTCTAGTTGTGCATGCCGGTGTCCGTTTTTCGAAATTCGAAAAGTCCATGGTTCTATAGCGAATCCAAGATTCGAACCAAGGTCGTAAATTTTTAAATGCTTATAAATTCTGTCCTATTTAAGATAGAAAGTTGATATTTAATCAGTATATAGGTCTCTAGAAGTTTTAAAGATTTTGTGAAAATAAATGTCATATGACGTCACGTGACGTCATTATATGATAATGTATTTCTAATATTAACAAGAATATTTCTATATGTTGAAATTGTCGAAGGGCAATGAAAATTTAATGACACATGCTTCAAACGCTTTAATTTTGATTTCTATGATTTTCATATCTCTATGACGTCATATGACGTCACACGTGAAATAAGCTACAAAAGTTTGTACGCGGTCCAAAGCCATTATTGATGAACCGGTTTTCATCAAATTTTCACAGAATGTGTATATTAAGTTCTAGTTGTGCATCCCGGTGTCCGTTTCTCAAAATTCGAAATTGCCAAGGTTCTATAGCGAATCCAAGATTCGAACCAAGGTCGTAAATTTTCAAATGCTTATAAAATCAGTCCTATTTGAGATAAAAATGTTGAAATTTGGTCAGTATGTAGGTCTCTCGGAGTCTTAAAAATATTTTGAAAATTTGCATCATATGACGTCACGTGACGTCATTATATGAAAATATATTACTAACATTAACAAGATTATTTCTATATGTTGAAATGGTCGAAGAGCAATAAAAATTTAATGGCATATGTTTCACACAATATAATTTCTATTTCAATAATTTTTATAAGCATATGACGTCATATGACGTCACACTTGACATATTCTACAAAAGTTTGTACGCGGTCTACAGCCATTACTTATAAACCGATTTTCATCAAATTTTCACAGAATGTGTATATTAAGATCTAGTTGTGCATCCCGCTATCCGTTTTTCAAAATTCTAAAAGACCATGGTTCTATGGAGAAAAATATTGATATTCGAACATTGTGTAGGATTATGGATGACTTTAATTAACCGAGGTCGTTAATTTTCAAATGCTTATAAAATCGGTCCCATATGAGATAGAATATTGATATTCGAACATTGTGTAGGATTATGGATGACTGAACGATTTTGTGAAAATGAACGTCATGTGACGTCAGATGACGTCAATACATGAAAATCTATTTCTAATATTTACAAGAAAATTTCTATATGTTAAAATGGTCAATGAAATGGAAATTATGACATTTTGCTTCAAATGTTGATATTTTTAATTCTACAGTTTTCATATGCCTATGACGTCATATGACGTTACACTTGCCAGATGCTACAAAAGTTTGTACGCGGTCTACAGCCATTTTTATGAACCGATTTTCATAAAAATTTCACAGAAGTGTATATTAGGTTATAGTTGAGCATCCCGGTGTCCGTTCTTCCAAATTCAAAAATGCAAAGGTTTTTGGCGGATCCAATATTCGAACCATTGGCGTCAAATTTTAGATACGTTATAAAATCGTTTCCAGATGAGTTAGAAATCTAATTTGGAAAGTAAATAAGTCTCCAAGGTGTGCTTTACATTCTCTGAAGATGAACGTCATTTGACGTCATATGACGTCATAAGGTCAAAAATTATGTCTGATATATACGCGTAAATTTAATATTGTTGTTAACTTCCCAGGACCATGAAATCTTATGGTATATATTTAGAAATGCTTTTAAAAATGCAATGTAATTCATATTTTTTGACGTAATATCACATCAGATTTGACGTCAGGACAAAAAGGTTTTACGCGGTGTACAGCCATTATTTTTGGACCGATTTTAAGCAAATTTCAAAGAATGTATATGGTAACTGAATATTAGTATTTAAGACTTATGTATCCCGGGTCCTGTTTTACAAATTCGAAAAGACGAAAAGGCAATGGTTGTATGGCGAATCCAAGTTTCGAAACATTGACGTCAAATTTCAAAAACATATAAAATCGCTTCGAGATGATTTAGAAAGTTGATATTTGGACTGAATATTAGTCTTTAAGACTTATTTATATTCTGTGAAGATTAACGTTATTTGACGTCATAATGGCAAAAAGAATGTTAATATATCTACGCGTTAATTTCTATATGTTGCAAAGTTGCAAGGAGCATGAAAAAATTACTTGATATATTTAAGATACTTAATATTTCATTTCATTGATTTTCTTATGCCTATGATGTCATGTGACATCAAACTTGACGTTGTCTAAACACTCTTGTACGCGGTCTACAGCCATTATTACAGGATGGAATTCGAATTGTAAGCGTTTTAAATAAATTTGATTTGTAACATAGATTATAAAAATAGTCCAAGTTAAATAAATCGATATAAAAAAATGATTTTCAGTTACTTTTGCCATTTCCTCCAAGTTAAACGGTTTATTTATCAAAGTTCATTTAAGTTATGGCCATACAAAAGCAAGTTAAAGGCTGCAGTTTTATATCCTCTTACCTTTTTTTTTGCTTTTAAGTATTTGACAAATGTAGCAGAAAGTCCTATCATTCGTATCAACGAATGAAATCTAGTTATTATTATTATTCTTTTTTTCTTCATAACTAAACGCTTATTTTTCTATGTTGCAATACTCCTAGGACGATGAAATTTTTATGGCTTATTAGTCAGGTGAGGAAATTTTGATTTCTATAAGTTTCATATGCCTATGACGTCATATGACGTCACAGTTGAAATATGCTACAAAAGTTTGTACGCGGTCTGCAGCCAGAATGTGTATATTAAGTTCTAGTTGTGCATGCCGGTGTCCGTTTTTCAAAATTCGAAAAGTCCATGGTTCTATAGCGAATCTAAGATTCGAACCAAGGTCGTAAATTTTTAAATGCTTATAAAATATGTCTATTAAGATAAAAATTTTTATATGACGTAAGTTGTATTTTTTTTTATGTTGAAATTATCGAAGGACAATGAAAATTTAATGACCTTTGAATCTGACGCTGAAATTTTGATTTCAATGATTTTCAGAAGACTATGACGTCATATGACGTCACATTTGAAATTGACTACAAAAGTTTGTACGCGGTCTACAGCCATTGTTTGTGAACCGATTTTCATCAAATTTTCACAGATTGTGTATATTAAGTTCTATTTGTGCATCCCGGTGTCTGTTTTTCAAAATTCGAAAAGTCCATGGATCTATAGCGATTCCAAGATTCGAACCAAGGTCGTAAATTTTTTAAATGCTTATAAAATCTGTCTTATTTAAGATAGAAAGTTGAGATTTGGTCAGTATATAGGTCTCTAGAAGTTTTAAACATTTTGTGAAAAAAATGTCATATGACGTCACGTGACGTCATTATATGATAATGTATTTCTAATATTAACAAGAGTATTTCTATATGTTGAAATTGTCGAAGGGCAATGAAAATTTAATGACACATGCTTCAATCGCTCAAAGTTTGATTTCTATGATTTTTATATGCCTATGACGTCATATGACGTCACACATGAAATATGCAACAAAAGTTTGTACGCGGTCCAGAGCCATTGTTTATGAACCGATTTTCATCAAATTTTCACAGAATGTGTATATTACGTTCTTATTGTGTATACCGGTGTCCGTTTTTCAAAATTCGAAAAGTCCAAGCATATATGGCGGATCCAAGATTCGAACCAATGACGTCAATATTTAAATGCTTATAAAAACTGTCCTATTTGAGATAGAAAGTTGAAATTTTGTCAGTTAGTAGGACTCTGGGTGTCTTAACAATTATGTGAAAAAAATGTCATATGACGTTACGTGACGTCATTATATGATAATGTATTTCTAATATTAACAAGAGTATTTCTATATGTTGAAATTGTCGAAGGGCAATGAAAATTTAATGGCACATGCTTCAATTGCTGAAAGTTTGATTTCTATGATTTTCATATGCCTATGACGTCATATGACGTCACACTTGAAATATGCAACAAAAGTTTGTACGCGGTCCAGAGCCATTGTTTATGAACCGATTTTCATCAAATTTTCACAGAATGTGTATATTACGTTCTTATTGTGTATACTGGTGTCCGTTTTTCAAAATTCGAAAAGTCCAAGCATATATGGCGGATCCAAGATTCGAACCAATGACGTCAATATTTAAATGCTTATAAAAAATGTCCTATTTGAGATAGAAAGTTGAAATTTTGTCAGTTAGTAGGTCTCTGGGTGACTTAACAATTATGTGAAAATAAACGTCATATGACGTCACGTGACGTCATTTGTTTATTATTATTATTCTTTTCTTCTTCCTAACTAATCGCTTATTTTAATATGTTGCAATAGTCCTAGGACCATGAAATTTTTATGTGTTATTAGGCACGTGAGGAAATTTTGATTTCAATGATTATCAGCAGCCTAAGACCTCACATGACGTCACAGCTAAAAATAGTGAAAGATGGTGTTCGCGCTCTACAGCCGTCATTTATGGTCGGATTGTCTTCAAATTTTCAAAGATGGTACAACTAAGGTGTGCATATCCTGTCAGCTAACCGAAATTCCGAAAGACCGAAGTTCTGTGGCTGAAATAAGATTCGAACATAGGACCGAAAATTTCATTTTAGGATTAAAGAGCTTCAGGATGAGATAGAAAGTTGAAACTTACACAGTTTGCAGTTCTGCAGAATTTCTACATATATTTTGAGTCGTGACGTCATATGACGTTATGTGACGTCATAAGCATACTTCTTATTTTTTATTTTAGGGCAATGATTTCGACATGATGCCAGTTGTTCAGAATAAAGAATATTTCAGAGTTATGACAGTAAAGTATGCGCTTTTGAACAAAAGCATCTTCAGCACCCTATGACGTCATATGACGTCAGAGCTAAAAATAGTGAAAAATGGTGTTCACGCTCTACAGCCGACATTTATGGTCGGATTTTCTTCAAATTTTCACAGATGGTACATCTTGAAACTAAGGTGTGCATATCCTGTAAGCTAATTGAAATTCCGAAAGACCGAAGTTCTGTGGCTGAAGTAATATTCGAACATAGGACCAAAAATTACATTTTAGGATTGAAGAGCTTCAGGGTGAGATAGTAAGTTGAAACTTGCACAGTTTGCAGTTCTGCATTATTTCTACAAATATTTTGAATCGTGACGTCATAAGCATACCACTTATTTTTAATTTGGGGCAATGATTTCGACATGATGCCAATTGTTCAGAATAATGAAGATTTTAGAGTTATGACTGTAAAGTATGCTTTTTGAACAAAAGCATCTTCAGCACCCTATGACGTCATGTGACGTCAGACCTAAAAATATTGAACAATTGTGTTCGCGCTCTACTGCCCCCATTTATGGTCTGATTTTCTTGTAATTTTCACAGATGGTACACCTTGAAACTAAGGTGTACATATCCTGCCAGCTTACCGAAATTCCGAAAAACCGAAGTTCTGTGGCTGAAGTAATATTCGAACATAGGACCAAAAATTTCATTTTAGGATTGAAGAGCTTCAGGATGAGATAGGTAGTTGAAACTTGCACAGTTTGCAGTTCTGCAGCATTTCTACAAATATTTTGAATCGTGACGTCATAAGCATACTTCTTATTTTTAATTTGGGGCAATGATTTCGACATGATGCCAATTGTTCAGAATAATGAAAATTTCAGAGTTATTGCAGTAAAGTATGCGCTTTTAAGCAACAGCATTTTCAACACCCTATGACGTCATATGACGTCAGAGCTAAAAATAATGAAAAATGGTGTTCGCGCTCTACAGCCGCCATTTATGATCAGATTTTCTTCAAATTTTTACAGATGGTACATCTTGAAACTAAGGTGTGAAAATTTTGTCAGCTAACCTTAATTCCGAAAAACCGAAGTATTGTGGCTGAAGTAAGATTCGAACATAGGACCAAAAATTTCATTTTAGGGCTAAAGAACTTCAGGATGAGATAGAAAGTTGAAACTTACACAGTTTGCAGTTCTGCAGAATTTCTACATATATTTTGAGTCGTGACGTCATATGACGTCATAAGCATACTACTACTACTGCTACTTTTTTTTTCTTCGTAACTAAACGCTTATTTATAATATAATGTCAATTAATCACCATGAACATGAAATACTACCAGAGGTGAGACATTACATGAAACTTCTATCTCCTGCTTTTTGCATTAACACAGGTTACAGAAAGTCCTATCATTCGTTTAGACGAATGACATCTAGTTTTATTATTATTATTCTTTTTTTCTTCCAAACTAAGCGCTTATTTTTCTATGTTGCAATAATCCTAAGACGATGAAATTTTTATGGCTTATTAGTCACGGAAATTTTTTTTTTTATATGTCTATGACGTCATATGACGTCACATTTGAAATATGCTACAAAAGTTTGTACGCGGTTTACAGCCATTGCTTGTGAACCAATTTTCATCATATTTTCACAGATTGTGTATTTTAAGTTCTAGTTGTGCATCCCGGTGTCCGTTTTTCAAAATTCGAAAAGTCCATGGTTTTATAGCGAATCCAAGATTCGAACCAAGGTCGTAAATTTTTAAATGCTTATAAAATCTGTCCTATTTAAGATACAAAGTTGATATTTAGTCAGTATATAGGTCTCTAGAAGTTTTAAACATTTTGTGAAAATAAATGTCATATGACGTCACGTGACGTCATTATATGATAATGTATTTCTAATATTAACAAGAATATTTCTATATGTTGAAATTGTCGAAGGGCAACGAAAATTTAAAGACACATGCTTCAAGCGCTGAAATTTTGATTTCTATGATTTTCATATGCCTATGACGTCATATGACGTCACATTCGAAATTTGCTACAAAAGTTTGTACGCGGTCTACAGCCATTGTTTGTGAACCGATTTTCATCAAATTTTCACAGATTGTGTATATTAAGTTCTAGTTGTGCATCCCGTTGTCCGTTTTTCAAAATTCGAAAAGTCCATGGTTCTATAGCGAATCAAAGATTCGAACCAAGGACGTCAATATTTAAATGCTTATAAAAAATGTCCTATTTGAGATAGAAAGTTGAAATTTTGTCAGTTAGTAGGTCTCTGGGTGTCTTAACAATTATATGAAAATAAACGTCATATGACGTTACGTGACGTCATTTTTTTATTATTATTATTCTTTTCTTCTTCCTAACTAAACGCTTGATATGTTGCAATAGTCCTAGGACGATGAAATTTTTATGGGTTATTAGTCACGTGAGGAAATTTTGATTTCAATGATTGTCAGCCCCCTATGACGTCACATAACGTCACAGCTAAATGTAGTGAAAAATGGTGTTCGCGCTCTACAGCCGTCATTTATGGTCGGATTTTCCTCAAATTTTCACAGATGGTACATCTTGAAACTAAGGTGTGTATATCCTGTCAGCTAAGCGAAATTCCGAAAGACCGAAGTTATATGGCTGAAATAAGATTCGAACATAGGATCGAAAATTTCATTTTAGGTTTAAAGAGCTTCAGGATGAGATAGAAAGTTGAAACTTACACAGTTTGCAGTTCTGCATAATTTCTTAATATATTTTGAGTCGTGACGTCAAATGTCGTCAAGTGACGTCATAAGCATACTTCTTAATTTTCATTTTAAGGCAATGATTTCGACATGATGCCAGTTGTTCAGAATAATGAAAATTTAAGAGTTATGACAGTATAGTATGCGCTTTTGAACAAAAGCAACCTCAGCACCCTATGACGTCATGTGACCTCAGGGCTTAAAATAGTGAAAAAAAGGTTTTAACGCTCTACAGCCGCCATTTATGGTCGGATTTTCTTGAAATTTTCACAGATGGTACATCTTGAAAATTAGGTGTGCATATCCTGTCAGCTAACCGAAATTTTCGAAAGACCGAAGTTCTTCGGCTGAAATAAGATTCGAACATAGGATCGAAAATTTCATTTTAGGATTGAAGAGCTTCAGGATGAGATAGAAAGTTGAATCTTACACAGTTTGCAGTTCTGCAGCATTTCTACAAATATTTTGAATCGTGACGTCATAGGACGTCATAAGCATACCACTTAATTTTAATTTTGGGCAATGATTTCGACATGATGCCAGTTGTTCAGAATAATGAAAATTTCAGAGTTATTGCAGTAAAGTATGCGCTTTTGAGCAATAACATTTTTAGCACCCTATGACGTCACCTGACGTCAGAGCAAAAAATAGTGAAAAATGTTGTTCGCGCTCTACAGCCGCCATTTATGATCAGATTTTCTTCAAATTTTTACAGATGGTACATCTTGAAACTAAGGTGTGAATATTTTGTCAGCTAACCTTAATTCCGAAAAACCGAAGTATTGTGGCTGAAGTAAGATTCGAACATAGGACCTTTAAACTAGAAATCAAGTTTGCAGTCATGTCCTGATGTCATATGACATCATCTTACGTCACAGACTAATACTTAGTTCTTATTATTTGCACTAATTTCGGAATATAATGTCAATTGTTCAGCATGAACATGAAATACTACCAGAGGGGAGTCAATACATGAAACTTCTATCTCCTGCTTTTTGCATTAACACAGCTTGCAGAAAGTCCTATCATTCGTTTTCACGAATGACATCTAGTTCTTCTTCTTATTATTCTTTTTTTCTTCCTCTTATATTTGTGTTAATTTTGAGGTGTTGCCATTGACTCAGAACAATGAAAATTTTATGGCATATATTTCAAACCATGAACTTTCGGGTGCAATGAATTTCATATTCATATTACGTCATATAACATCAGGTACGACGTCAGGTGAAAAGTTTGTACGCGGTCTATAGTCATTATTTCTGGACCGATTTTCATCAAAATTTCACAGAATGTGTATGTTAGGCTCTAGTTGTGCCTTTCGGTGTTCGTGTTTCCAAATTCGAAAAAGCAAAGGTTTTATGGCGAATCCAAGATTCGAACTAATGACGTCAAATTTCACA
>CM037786.1:37420186-37431286 GCA_021229015.1 Solen grandis | reverse complement strand
AATATTTCATGAGAATGGTGGAATGTGTGTCTATCTAGATAAAGAATTTAATTACTACTTAGCGCTAAGTATTGTTGGTAGAATTCGAGCATGGTTAGTTTAAACATATTTTATTATTCACATTCATACAAACATAAATGGTACAAACACTATGAATAGTAAATTTAACTGGAATTCATGGTTAGAGGTATCGCTCAGCACCTCACCGCTGTGGGTTCGAATCCCGGAAGGGACTTCGGATTTTTCATGTGAGGAAGCCTTCCAGCTGGCTTGCGGTAGGTCGGTGGTTCTACCCGGGTACCTCTGTGTACTCAGGGTCTTCATCCACCTGTAATTAGTTGGACGTCGCTATATGATTGAAATACTTTCGCAGCGATGGTAAACCCCAATCGCAGTATAAAACTTGTATACGCAGTTGTAAATTAGATAATGATAAGATGTTAACGGAGAAGCTTATTCAAGCAAGGTATAAAAATGTTAAATTAAATTGGAATATGATTAAAATGCGTGCACATGTAAAGCAATGCACTGTACCACTGAGTGTTTTTAAAGGTATTTTAGCTGTGTAAACAATCCGGATGATCCATTTTTCACTCCCGATGAGGATATTATTTACTTTATTGAGCGGTATGAACGTAATGAGATGGTTTCTATGTTTCAAGGGTTAAATGTACTTTTTTAACTTGGAATCACTTTAAGTCGCCATTAATCAATTGAATACGAATAAAAGTTCAGGTCCTGATAGGTTCATAAACTATTTTTTTATTTATTAGCTGGATATCTGCTTAATTTATTCTACACAATTTCTTGCCGGTACAAGATGACATGTTTTAAAAGCGATATAAAGTATATGACAGTGTTCAGAATAATTTTCGATTTGATAGACGGCGGAACTTGTTATGGACGAATACAGTTATGATCGTGCATGTCAGATTCTTAGAAACGTGATAATTCGATAAATCTTACCCTTTGGTTAAGCTTCGCTCGACATTTTCTCGCGTCGCTTAGTACCAATATCCGGTGTCGCTCCCATACGATAAGTACCAATATCCGGTGTCGCTCCCATACGATAAGTACCAATATCCGGTGTCGCTCCCATACGATAATAATATACTTCATGCATGCACATGGCGACATAATCAAATAATTAGACCATTTTCAACATGGCAGTCTTTTGGTTCACTTTAATCTAATTTGTATTTAATGAATGCATAATGCTTTGTAAAAATAATATAATGCTCACTATATTACTTCCACTTCGTAACTTGCCTCCTACGGAATTGTTTTGATATTAATATGCATCTATATACGATTATATAATACATATATGATGTGAAGTACATCTAACATGATTGCATTCATTGTCTTAACCTTCTGTTTGTTCACATCGTCATGTTTTGTACACCGGTCCCCGTGTTCTCGAAAATAAAGATGGTACTTAAGTATGATTTTCATACTTTAACTCAAACTATGCCCATTAGGTTAAGGGATTTAAGTATGATACTCAAATTTGAGCCTGAGATCGTTCTTAAGTATTTTCGAGAACACGGTGCCTTTTGTAATATGTATTGCCGCATGGATCGGAATATTCTGCCTTCTTAATAAAAGAAATTCAATACCAAGGTCACGTTAATGTCTTCATGCTCCGCATGTTTAAATGCATTCTGGGTCAATATCTTAACAACTACAACAGGTATTGCTTACCGGGTTTTACATACTTAGACTGTTATACGTGCATACACATTACAAACTGTAACGTGGGTTTGCAGAGGTAAGTGAAATATTCTTACATTATTATCATGCTTAAAATACTCATACTTGTTTAACATTAATGAATTATTAGTGAGAGAATCATTATAATTCTAGTTATACGTTCAGATCTTATAGGGGTAGATTTACTTGCGTTGATAGATACGATGTACAGGTTGATGTCCTCGCGTCTTCGATGGCCATTTACCTGTATGGAACATAAAATATAATATCACAGAAACAGCTCTATCTTTGTTTGACCCCTGGAATTTTATCTTTTTTTATTTAAAAAAAAACACCTTAATATACCTTATGTATCCGTTTAATAAATCATATACCAAAATGCAGTTGGCGATCCGCCTATATGTAATATAGGGGCCCGGCATAGCATTAGGATAGTGACAAACAATGACACCCTAAACTTACCAATTGCAACTGAAGTCCACATTTCAAAGACATTTTCAATGCATTTTTAAAGATATATATATATATATATATATATATATATATATATCTTTATATGATCTGACATGAATTGTTATTTCATATCGATTTCACTAAACGAGTTCATGAAAATGTTATTGATCGAGCCTCTGGCTCAACATATGAACAATGAATCCAGCTGTTCGAGTTCAACAATCAACACACTATGGATACATAAAATACACGCTCGTGACGCGGAGTGATGTAATTCGGCCTAAAAGTTATATATATATGTGTTAAACATAAGAAAATATGTGATGGCTATACGAAACTGGAAACAGCTAACTATTCACAATGCCAAATGGTAAAAAAGTGTACACTACGAGTACATTTTAACTATAAACACTGACCATAAAAATCTCGACTCCACTCAAACCGTTTTCAATAAAAGCAAGCCGAGATATCGGGTAACATCGCATTTTCTTTTCAGGTCGGACAAAAACGTGCAACTCGACTGTCACTCGATATTCACGTGTAAAAACATGCTCGCAAATAATGCGCGACAAATTGATCATACATATACAAAGAAACACGCCGGAAAGTGTTTACTTGCATGTTTAATAACGGTTTTCTGAGCTTCCAAAACTAAATGAATTTATTAAAAGTAAGTTGACATATCGTGAAAATTTTGTAATGGACTATTTCATTGGCCCTTGGTATTCGTTCCCTGCTCTGAAATTTAATGTATACAAAGCTGGAATGAAAAAGGGGGTATCGGCCACAAAAGTAAACAGAGGATGTATGAAAACTGTGTAATTAAACAGCGGTAAGGATAAATTTGAACTAGAATCAAACACTGACACTAAATGTTGCTGCTGATGGGAATAATCTGCTGTTATTAGGTTCAGATGGAACAGGTAAAAGCCTTGTTATGTTCTGTTATTTTTTTTTGGGGGGGGGGGGGTTTTTGGGGGGGGGGGGGGGTTGTGTTGTTTTTTAAATAATGCGAAATATGATACAAAAAGTTAGTAAAATTATGTCAGCAGATGTGTTAATTGTTGATGGGTGCTCAATAATCAGTAAACGAACATTCGAGTCTATAAAACGTGTTTGTGAAACTAAGGATCCATGTAAAACATTAAGGGGTATGCAGATAATATTCAGCGGAGATTCTTTCCAATTCCAACAGTACCAAACAAAAGATACACTTACGATGGTACATATTGTTTCTTAAGTGAATACTTCATTATTCTTTCCCTCACATGGTTATATTAACTGAAAATGTGCGTCAAAATGAGGAATGAAATGAAATGTTTTGTTTAAGCTCCATCTGATATTTATTAGGGTGATTTAACAGAACATGTTGAATTGTTCATAAATAATGTAAAAAGACCATTACCAAATGGTTGTGACAATGTGATTTTTTTTTCAACCAATTTATTTGTTGATACATACACTCAGTGTTTACTGAATTCTAATGGAGGCATGTATGAGTAAAAGGTAACAGATGATTGAGATATTTAACACCTGAAAATTTGGACAGCTCCCAAGATCTTGTGGTTAAAATTTGGATGTCCAGTAATTTTGCTGCGTTATCAAAATGGCACCATTGTGAATGGTTTAAGAGGAACTTTGGCATCTGCTACCAAATGAGAGCTGGCTGTGATCTTCTCATACCTGAATAAGACAAACATATTACATATTAAAGAGGTTTTTTACAGGTGATAAAATTTCTCATGCTTCACATGTAATCCTTTCATAATTGATTTGTTTTGTTTCTCATTTATCACTGTTAATTTAGAAACAAGATCCCTCCACTTATAAATGCTTGAAGGATTATTACTACCAGCAGGGTTCTCATCCATAACCTTTGGAGCTGCATATATGTGTACATTACCGATAGACCATGGCGCCCTTAATTACTCCGCAATGAAGCCCCCCTTTGAATTATTATAAAAGAAACAATTTTATGTTTAAAAGCTTCATTGCTATTCACAAATATTTAGCAAACTCATCAAAGTTGTTGCTTAGTCATTCATTTTTATTTTCCTGTTTGTTTGATCAAAAAAAGAATGCAGACATTGCAAGTCGACTTTGGTTTCCAGTTAAACCTGCATTTGCCATAACAATCCACAAGGCACAGGGAACATTGTCTTGATAAAAATGAAATTAAAGCATTTTCTGCGGACAACATTTACAATTGCATGAAAATAAAAAAAAAAAGTCATTTTATTTGAAATAAGTTATTCTACCCCAGAAAAGTGATAATGTGTAATGAAAGACTGCAAAATAGCTTATCTAAGGGCATATTTTTCCTGTTTCAAAACACTTGAGTCGACTGCCGTGATATGTTTAAGACGGGTCAACTTGGAGTTGCGATTTCTAGAGACAGACCTTCAGAGAGATTGCATGTTATGATTTTCATCCCAGGTGCCTCTTTCCCCCATCTGCTGCTATCCAACAGCTAATGATATGAGAAGTAAAGACATGCTTGAAAACTTAAAATGTTGTAGAATTAGAAGGTAAATGTACACCAGAAATCAAAGAACTCAAAGTACTAATTTCTTCTCTTTTTTACAACATCTGTAGTAGAGCTTGAGGTGGGTCTTTTACGTAAGGGCTAACCTGTATGGTTCACATGTGACTTTGGAGTTACCAGTATTTGACTTTTTGGAAACAATATTTTGCCCAATAAGAATACTGTCTATTGCTTTCTATTATTGCAGGGCACTAGGATCTTAATTGGCTGCATGGTATGTTGATAATTGCAACGAACGTATTTTTAAACGGGTCTGAGCAAACCGATCCTGGAGTTATGTACATAATAGATGATTTATTTACAGTTCTGCACAGTACAATGAAATACAAAATATATGACTAAATGTCTTTTTAGCACTGTTGAGAGAAGCTTCTTCCATTTGTCCTTTGACTTAAATTTGTCTGCAGTTCATAACAAAAGTTTGTCACTCAGAAAACCATTCACCAACAGCTTTTAAAGTACCAATTAATGTATCATTTAATTAAATGATTTATGGGTCTCATGTCACAAAAAGTATCAGTGTTCCAGCAGTTCTGATGCTCTATTTGAAACTTCAACATTTTCACCAAGGCTATAATATACAATTTCATGGAATGCAACATTTCAGAATTTAATACATCATCCGCAAAATGATTTCGCAATTTTAACTAAGAATCAATACAGAAATGTTCCCTGAATAGTTTTTTGTGAGTTTGTAGTGCATTTTGTTGGTCCCACTTAAAGAAGTCTATGAAATTGTGCCACTGAATTGTGTAAAAACTTGGTATTGTCAAAATTCTTTTATTATTTTCAAGAATTCAGTTATCTTATAAGAATAGTTTTCCTCGACCCCATCCATGCATGTACGCAAAACAGTAAATCCTGCAGAATATAAAAGGTATACAGCTTGCAAGAACAGGCCAAACAACGCTGATGCTTGTACACCATTGGTTATAAAACGCGCAATAGGAAAACGAAAACCATTAGTCCAAAAGAAAAGTAACTGGAGACCATATTTTCCTAAGCGCTTCTCTTTTGACCCTTGTTTGATAGCATGACATGAGGCTCCTTCCGTACAATAGTCAGTAAACCCCGAAAGTTCGACAACATCTCTACGTTTCTCAATTTAGATGTCTGTTTGTATAGTAATTCATGTTTTCATCTGTCTGTGGACTTGATGAATAACATGTTCAGGTTCTGGAAAATTTGATAATGTTTGATTTTCCTTGATTCCAGAACAAGAAAATGTCATTTCTTGACAAATTTTACATACAGAAACTTGACTGTTGAGAGCAATTATCTTAGCACACATAAATGACCTCAATGATCTGACTGCTTGTTCACCAGTGTTTGCTACAAATCTAGTGTGTGATATCGGCTAACAATTATGAACTTGGTACCTAAGGGGCCACAAAAAACAACAAAGTTGTATCTCATCAACAATAGAAAAGAAAAAAACTAATTTCAAACCTTCTTCAATGGCATGGAATTTTCCATCAATAAATAGTTTAGACAAGTCCACAATTTTCCCTGCAATGTTAAGTTCCCAAGTGCCCTTGTAATGTAACACTATGGTTTTGCTTATGTTATGCCTATCGCTTGTCTTTCACCAATGACTTCTTTTAACATGGTAATTTTCTGGTACACTTTTCTTTATATCTTCAGGTTTAATATCACTTCTGTTTTTAATTGGTTTGATGCTTACATTTTTTTCCTTATACGACGCACTCCTGGGGATAATGCTTTTAAACGCTCAACAAACACTTTTGTACCTAGTAATGGCGACTCTTCTCCAGATTCCAAACATTCAAATTCAAAGTTACCATAAAAGAAATTAATCTCAAGTTCTCCATCCCCATCTGAGTCTTGACAAAAACCTGCAAAAATAGGATAAAAAATTGTCATTGTAAAACTTCATATTAGTGAACTAGTCAAACCTGTTAAAGTGACCACATTGAATGATAAAGCAACACCCTCACTTTAAACGTCACCGGTTTGATTTTACAAATGGGCATTTATATCTTTACTTAACCCTAAGTAAGCAACCACCTGGCTAAAATAGCCATTAGTTTCCTGATTGACTGTGTACATATGTTACTATATTTCTCTCCTAAAATTGTTCTAGGCAAATTCAGATATATGACATGCACTAAAGAGTTGCTGTAATTTATGTTATTAGAATCAACTATGACATCTATTTTTTTTTTTTTTTTTATAAATGAGGTGCTTTTAATTTTTTCTTATAATTTAACAATTATCATTTATTGAATAACTATTATTCAATTTAAAGAAATAATCATAGACTATTATGAATAAACAAGACTATGTCACAGACAGTATATCCCCCGCCGATCGGTGCTTGTTTGAGGAAAGGGTTAAGTCAGAATTTGCACAAAAAAAAGAAACTGGATTGAGCATTTGCTAAGGTGAGCTAAAAATTGTGTGATGGCAAAAAATGATGATAATATTATGTGCTGTAGTGGGTTGGTCAGTTCAGTGGAACAATATGATTCAGCACCATTTAAGGAATAAATCGCAGGCTATTGTGTTGAAGGGTCCAACTGGAACATGCCAATAATATGCGCATCTCTAACTGATATGAATGGTTTTATTGAAATCCAGTAAACCATTGCATAAATAGCGCAGAAAAGAATTTTATTCTGTATACATATTGCATAACTTATCAAGGGTCATAACTCTGTCTTAAATGGTCCGACCAAAACATGCCGAAGATTTGCAAATTTCTAATGATGGTTGCCATGAAGTTTCTTTAAATTCCAGTCAGTAGTTGCAGAGAAATAGCACAGAAACGAATATTACTCTGTAAACATACTTCATAACTAAACAAGGGCCATAAATCTGGGTTAAATGGTCTGATCGAAAGATGCCGAGGATATGCGCATCTCCTATTGGTAGTGATGGTTGCCATGAAGTTTCTTTAAATTCCAGTCAGTAGTTGCAGAGAAATAGATCACCAAAATAGAAACCAAAGATTAGAATTCAATTTCATATGGCACATTTGGTCACCTCATCGCCAGCCGCAATAATTGCTAAAATGAAGTTGATCCCTTGGAAAATGATGCGACTGGGGTCGGCTAATTTGCCTTTATACTTTATATAGAAAACTTCGAAATTCTTCCGTGAAACAGATGGCCAGAATTAAATTTCATTTGGAACAAATGGTCACATGACTGTCTACCATAGATAATTCAGAATATATTGTTTTGATTGTCATATTTTTCATCTTGAAATTTAAATTTCCTACCATGGATCATATAATAAATCTTGAAAACAAAATTGCTGTTAAATGCTCTACAAATAAAAATGTATTTAGCAGGCACAAGAAAACCCCAGCTTGAACTTTGTAACACCTTTGATATCTTAGTTCTTTTATTAGAAATGTTTGTTTGTAATTAATATACATGTTATTCATTAATTAGGGTACATTTACTTGAAGAAAAAACAATCGAAAAACTTAAAAAACAAGCATGGAGTCTCGCTTTCGGGGATAAATCTATTACTGATATGTAACTGCAACAGCTGAATGCTTTGAATATATTTTAGATGTGTGAACATAAAACAAAAAGTTTTAGTCTTGTGTGCTCCAAATACAATCATTGCATAAGAAGTAAATTTACTAATATAAGCGTTTTACAATAATTGTGAAAATATGTAAGCTAGATCAGGGGTCGACATCTGAGTCGGAGTACAATGGTATTGGCCACGTAAAGAGTAAAGCAATATCAGTTGTTGTAGTTGTTATATTGGGGTTTACCGTCGCTGCGATAGTATTTCAATTATATAGCGACGTCCAGCTAATTACAGGTGGAGGAAGACCCCGAATACACAGTGGTACCCGGGTAGAACCACCGACCTACCGCAAGCCAGCTGGAAGGCTTCCTCACATGAAAAATCCGAAGCCCCTATCGGGTTTCGAACCCACAGCGGTGAGGGGCTGAGAGATATTTAGTCCACGACTGAAACCGTTCGGCCACGGCGGCCCCCAGCAATATCGGTAACTGAGAGGTCTAATAAACCTTTGAGCTCTAGTACGACGGAATTAATTTATATAGTAAATCTTTAACAGATAAAGCACAAGATACAGGTGACAATTTTTAATCATGTTATGTATTTTGAGAATGGACTATCCGGTTTTGGGGTTTTTTTTTTCTTTTTTGTTGTTGTTGTTGTTTTGTTTCGTGATTGTTGTTGTTGTGTGTGTGTGTTTTTTTATATACTACTGAAGCTCATAGTCTACATGTAAAGTTGTTAAAATTCTGTATTCTTTATTTATTATCTGACATATGTTTATCTATATTCAGTGTTGCGTTACTGTCTAGCCTGAAAATAATATTTATAAGACAAAACCGTTGTTTATGATTTGCATTGTTTTTAGGTTAATCTTGATCTTCTTTACAGAGATATCCGGTATGATGTTGACTGAGATATACTGATGGGTATCTGATAAGTAGCGTATTCAGTTGTTGGAGAGTAGCTGATCGGTAAAAGTACTCTTATTTAAAATTTTCAACAAAAGTGTTAGCATATTTGTTTGTTTGTTGGGTTTAACGTCCCACTGACAGTATTTAAGTCATTTGGAGACGATGTCTTCTTGAGACAGATATAGTGCTGCCACACTGCAGTATCACGCCGTAGACATGTGGCATGATACCACACCCAGTCACATTATTCTGACACCGGGCCAACCAGTTCTGCAGCTACCCTTTAAAGCTGAGCGCCAAGCAAGGGAGCTATAACAGTACCATTTTTACGACTTTGGTATGTCGTGGCCGGGGATCGAACCCACGACCTCCCGCACCCGCTTAGCATATTTGATGTCCCATTATTAGTGTCCATGTTCATATCTAGTACAGAACGAAAGCTTATCTGAAAACGAGACCTTTCTGTCCACGATATACCTGCCCACAAGGTTAATGTGATTCAAATAGTGCGAAGCGCTTGGGGTGTTTCCTGAGCTTCGTGGACACGTCTTTCCTGCTCAGAAAGGCCGATGTAAGAGGTCTAAATAATAGACGTCATAACTGATTATGGTTCCTATAAAATTAAAAATTTAAAATATTTTAGAAAAACACAACGAAAACCTTGAAAGCAACTTGTTTTTATTCCGTTGTATTATTTCGCAGTAACCCAGTAATCATATACGAAATTACAATTATGATGTAACTTCAACTAGTGATGACTATAAATGCGCGTTAACATATCGCCCAGCAAGCAACGCGCCTACTATTTGCAAGAGAAAGACATAAAGGCGAACACCTAAAATGTGAAAAAGAAAAAAAAATTAACGTAAAATCAAAACATTAGACTTGGTTATAAAATCATTTCATCATACAGTTCTCCAAATCTTAACAAACGAGAGTGATTTTTTGGATATCTATTTATTGATTTTTTAGGAAACGTTAGCAATAAAGTTCTAAGACAAACAATGAAAACAAAGGAATCCCTTTATTTTCGTAAGGAGAACTCGGTATAATTATAAAGATACCCTTTTTCATTAGAAGTGGAAAGTTGTGTAATTACTAACTCGAACCGATTAATGCTTGGGAAAAAAAATAAATTATAAGTTTGCAAATGTATAAAAACATGTCAAATATATACCAGATTATAAATAAGATTAAAACAAATATGTACGTATATATGTCTTTGGAGTGTCAGACGTTGCAATATTCATTAGGTATATACAAGAAATGAATCTAACCGGGCCAACCACGATTTCCGCAAAATATGTACAGATTCTGTGAAAACTTCAATTGACACCACACATGTTTACATCTTTTCAGTCTAGCTGTGTCAATAGCTCGATTAACAGTGTCTACTAGTCTAAATTAAAGCTAAATGGTTAGGGGAAGGTCTCCTTTAACTGCATAAATACGGTCCTATATAAAGAACCACTGTTTTCTTAGTATAGAGGCAAAGGACATATTGTTCCGTTCTGCCCTTGTTTTGCTCTGGTCTTGCCTGGTCCGGTTTGATCTTTAGGTCTTTATGTATGTGTGCGTGATACATGTAAGAAGCGGTAATGTTGGACTCCAAAATATGGAATATTCTACTAGTGAGTGGTAAGGTTTGAGTCAGAAAAAAAATGAGTTTCGAGATGAAAAATGTGAGTTTCGAGTAAGAAAAAAGTAAGTTTCGAGTAAGAAAAAAAGTGAGTTTCGAGCCAAAAAAAGTTTTTAATTATGGGTATAATCACTGGTGATGAATAAAAGATACCTGAAAACAATTTGCCTTATGACACTTTAAATATGTTATATTTAAAAGAAAATGCAGTATCCGAAAACGAAGTACATGTACTATTCGTGATTTTCTAATAATTTCTTCAAACATAACGTCGTGAGGCTAAAAATTCAGTTACCCATATGATATCAATTTGGAAACCAGATGATTTT
>CM037786.1:37370086-37420086 GCA_021229015.1 Solen grandis | reverse complement strand
AATTTTATGACGGTAGATTGCATTTAAATGCATGAACATTATACGGTCATGTGAAACAGTAGCCTTCATGTTTGTTTGAACGTTGAGGTCATGTATAGGAGAGAGAGAGAGAGAGAGAGAGAGGTGGGGGAGAGAGGGGGTGGAGACCGAAATCTTTTCGTTGTTTAAACAACTTATTTTTGTGTGAGAAATCCCATGTTTAGTGGAAAGAGAATACGTGTTTCAATTTTAAGATATAAAATTCAATTACTTTGAGGATTAGGGATCAAACGCACGTCGAGCTGCATACATATGTATACTGTATGCATGAAAGAACATTCGTTTTCAGATATTCTCTTTCAGTGGACTTACACTAAACAGTAAGCTTTTAAACATTTAATGAGACAAAACACGCTTCGGGGAGGATTCGTGAGATTATGTCTTAATACCAACTGATTGAGAGATTGTTGTTCAAAAAGGGGAAATGATTATCTTAATCATCCCGACATGTTTATATGTCTTTGCTTTCATGATAAGGCATGTTTGTTTTTCATTCATTATGTAATATATTAATTTTATGTATACATGGATTGTACGTTCTCAAAATAAAATACATTTGAAACAAGTGTTGATGTTGTTGTTGTCAGTTTCAATATGCTGTTACAAACGTGATATTTCTCGTTAAAACAACAACAAACAAACACCTGAGTACTGAAGGTAAAAAAGCTTCATCTATTTCTGTGGTCTAGAGGCTGGTCCGATATTTACATATCTGCCTCAAGCTTTTGAATGCCCTGTGTCTAATGCGAAATTCAATTTTCTCTTCCTTAAAAAAAAGTTAAATAAGTTAGATAAACATTAAATGTATGTCCTAGTTCACATATCTTAAGAATGTATTTGAGATAAATATTTTTTATATCTAATTGACAATTAAAAATCAAATGTCGATGACGCGTGCTACTTCCTCGTTCATTTATTTCCATTTTTCTCGTTATTAATTTAGTGACATGGATACTCGAAGTCTCTAGTTACGTTTTTGAACGTTCGTTTTAATTCAAAACATGTAATAATCAGCTAAAACCCCTCCTGTCACCATATCAAGTTCGTTAATCTTTATAATAAAGATTATTCAAACGATATCAGAAGCGTTCTACAAGCGATAAAAGTAGAAAGCTGGCACGCAATACACACGTGCCTTTCTTACATTTCTATAAAAACCTTGATAAGAAAACTACATCAACAGATATTTTTATTTTCTCGTCATATGTGAAGGTATACTGTATTCCTGGTCTGTGTTGGTATATATTCATTTCTTTGCTTGCTTAGTTTTAACCCTCGACAGCATTTTTATTCTGAGACTTCCTACAGGAGATAAATGCACGTATGCCTCTCTGTTACAAATGACATGATACCAAACTGAGTCATGTCCTTTCAATGGGTGGTCCCACTTAACCCTTATCGCCAAGCAAGGCTGTTTAACGACGCCGGTATCAAATATGTCTACTCGACAAACCTCGGCAGAATTCCGAGCTATTCCGAATGCGACGATATGTTGAGACCTTGGATCGGACCCCCGAGGCGGACGCTCAAACGACACAAGAATGAAGTCAAAGAGCTGACCGACATAAGTCTATGTAATTTGCTGTATAGGGCCTAGATCCTATCACGGTAATCTAAAAGGACATGAGGAATATAAGCGCTGTGTGGTTCACATCCGGTTTATGATGCATAAGTTTCCTTGGAAACCGATTTATTATATGACATCTAGATGACGTCCTTGCAAAACATTGCGATATAAAGATTTACACTTCATGTTTTATCTAGGATAACACATGAGCTTAATAAAATACGGCAAGTATACACGCATTAAAATACTAAAAACGATCTTGAACAAAAAAAAATGATGACTGAACTTTGACTTATTTAATACAAGGACTGCATAAAATGCTCTTATTGTAAGTCACACTTTTTTCCATGATAATTAGTATCATTATCTTATTTTATTTATTTGTTCTTTAGATAGATCGAGATATTCAAATATCTATTGGCATTTCCTTAATCCACCTAACATTATTGCCGTCACAATTATAGGCACAAGATGGAGAATCAGTACATTGGCCCCTCCTGTAAACTTAAACATGACATATGATTGAGCAAGAACCCATAACGTTAGATGAAATCATCCAGAAGGCGGCTACTTCAGACAATAAGTCCTAGTTTGTGTAGTTTACAGCTCATCTAGAGAATTACAGGCTAAGGGTTGGAACTATTTCGTTTATAGTTATTTCTGCTGAAACTGTCGCTATGAAATATACACGAGTACTGGGGTAAAGTTTGGTTTTAAACAAGGAAAACCTTTTAACTCTTCGGTGAAGTTAGGATTATGTAATTGTTGTATTGCGCCGTTTTATTTATATACACAACAGACATAAAAAGATCTCAAGTTTATTTTGCACTTGAACGATCAAAGAAAAAGTTAAAAACAGTTTAGAGAGTAGGCATGTATGAGATGCGGCGCTTATGTAGAATATAGGTGCCTTGTCGTCAAGAGAGTGTTTCAATCTTTACGTTTTAAAATACTAAGCTGTTAATATTAGCAGTATGTAATTTAGTGCTGAACGGAGAAATGAAAGTATGTTCCACTTTGTTCACACAAGGGTTTGTTAGCAGTAGGGGGAAATAACATCATTCAAGAATGCACATTATAAAGTCCCCGCCTTCATATTATTGTCTTAACTAGATACAAGACATTGCAAACTTCAAAATTAAATTACTTTAATGTGTTTTTCTGCTAATTTAAATGAAAAACTCAAACTGGAATTCCAAGACAATTTCAAATTTAAACGAAAGATAGAATTAAAAGAATGAAAAAAATGCGTTTTGGAAGAATGGGTAGGCAATCTGAAACAAATAAAATAGAAAGACGTTCACCGTCCTATCTAAAGCTGGACTATGTTTTAACTACTTTGAAAATTAGCTGTCTTCAATGCTTTCGTCTTCTCTGAGTAAAGAATAATTAAAATTACAGACATATCTGCTACCTATAAACCGCTGTGAACACAGGTTCTAATGCTCAATCTGTTTCGCTGTAATCCCACCATGGATAGCTATTGAAGTGCCTGCTATCATATTCTGACTGTACATTGTTTCTATTTATCTCAAGGGTTATGAGGATAACTTGGTTTGAGCTGGATTTTTTTTCTTCTTTTTTTCTTTTTTTTTTTTTCGTCCAAGGTAACAACAGTCTACATGTAGGAGCACATGTAGGAATCTTTGCTTTTTTGCTTTTCATAAAAAAGGGCTAATGAAGTACTATTAATGACTTGACTATTTGAGTTAACCATCACTTCGACAGTATTTAAGTCATATAGCGACGTCCAGCTAATTACAGGTGGAAGGAAGACCCCGAATTCACTGAGGCATCCGGGTAGAACACCGACCTAACCCAAGCCACGCGGTGAGGGGCTGAGTGAATGTAAAGTACTATTAATGCGCATATTTTTCCTTTCATGTATCATGAAGTTGGTTGATCATTAAATGTCATATATCCTACATATTATGTGTGAATTATATGCGGGGATTTGTACTTGTTTATGACGTTATTTATGTTGTTATGTTGTTGTTGTTGTTGTTGTTGTTGTTGTTGTTGTTGTTGATGATGATGATGATGATGATGATTTCTTCAGCAAGTGTATTTTTTTTTGTTAATTAGTTGTTTCTTCCCCACTGGGTTTTATATTATTGATAGGTCCTTTGCTACTTATTAAATTCAACGAGGAATTTTAAAACCAGTTTACCTTTTTATAGTTCATGTAAATATACAGTTAACTAAAATTTAACATGTAAGTGAACACATATATTCTACGAATTGTTTTGTTCTTCATCCTAGATCGATACTCATATTTGCCACCAGTTCTTTCCTAATTTGTTAATTATGGAATGAAGAATTCGATCTTGGTTATGTATTTTGCTTGAAACAATTTCAAATGAGTACCTTGGTGCGTCAAGTACGCATGGCAATAATTTGAAAGTTCCCTGTCTTGTGTATAAGCACTCGGAAATAATTTGAAAGTTCCCTGTCTTGTGTATAAGCACTCGAAAATAATTTGAAATTGCTGTCTCATGTAAGCACTTGGTATGAATTTAAAAGAATCTAAAGTAAAATTCTTACAGCATTCAAAAACCATGAAGGCCAAGTAGAGGGACAGCAAAGATAATGTTGGGCGATTTTGTCTCAGATTTTGATGGAGAATATGTTTTTATTTAATTATATCTGCAGAAAGAACATAAAATACTAAAAAGATGCACTTTTATGTTGTATCTAGGTTATATATCATCCTTTCCATCTCAGTTTGAGCGATCAAGTTGTCAGAGAGAAAACGTTTGTTTGAACTATGAATACGTCAACGTTGTTTGTTTGTTTTTATATATAACTGCATGTCAGTAAAAGGCATTTGATCGCTGTTGATTTTTCTATTTGTTTGTTTGTTTGTTTTTTGTTGTTGTTTTTTGTGTGTTTTTTAAATTCACTCTTTTTTCGAGGTACATGTATTTGAAAGGTTTATACAGTAGTGTACATACATTTTGAGCATGATGACAGCATAGCTAAGTCAACATAAAGGAAGTTTACTGCAACTTAACATATACGTATATGATAATAGAATTTTATGATATTGAGTTAAGCCACAAATTCAGTCAAGCCTCACTAAAGTATTGACAAATAGTTAAAGAACTATTCACAATCACTTTGGAAAACATATAAGAGATCAGTTCTTTGGAGTACACCATGCAAAAAAAAATGTTATGCAATAATTACAAAACATTTGGGTATATATACTTTATGTTGATTAATTTAATTTTAATACAACACGATTCGGCACTAAGTGTTAATCTTTTAAACTAATTCTGAAATTAGACATGTATAAAGCGTGTAGGAAAAGTATGTATCTACCTACGACAGGCACAAATAGAACAACATTAAAGAGTTTGACACCGTTTCTATGTAAACATGCACTGGATCCATACAATATGAAGGGTAATATAAGCATACAGTAGAGATAATGGGTTCCCAGACCACACACATACTTACACAAAATGATTTAAATAAATCACGTATTCTTACATTATACAATCAAACCATAAGCAAACCTACTTCATAACTTTTTTCATGAGAAAATCAGAGGAAAGTGCTGTGGGAGGAAGCCCTGTTTTAATTGTACACTTGTTTTGAACAGTGATTTGTTACCAAAAGTAAAATCAATCCTTGAAGTACGAATAAAGTCTCCTATATTATCAGAAAGATACGAGAAAGAGAAAATGGTTGAAATAAAGCAGACAATAAACATCTATGATACAAAATGATGTAAGGCTGTAAGATTATGAGGAAATGTGGTTATGGTATCGAATACGTTTGTTGGTGTTAGTTTGAGAATGTAACCTCATTTTTATGTCTGTGAAACATGCAGGGCGAAAATATAATTATTTACAGTGAACATCATCATTGGATATACCTCAGACATACACTTTCCGATCAAGTAAAATGTTTTAAACCATAAAGTAGTATCTAAAATCTACTCCCGTTACGAGAATTTATTTGTTTGACAATAAATAAAGAGGAATGCGTTTCTTGTGCGCTGATAAGCATCATTCTCTTTAAGAAATGCAATCACTGTTGAACAAGTTGAATATTTCTGGTTGAAAATTATTGCATGCCAACAACACATGTAGCTATTGCTGATTTAAGGGCTTTTCTGTTGAAGATTCTAATGTAAGATTATATTGCTGTTATTTTCCAAGTTGGAAGATGTCACAAGGCAAATTATGACAGTATATTTTATATTTAACATGTTTAATATTTAATAATTCACAGATATCAATAATTAAGTGTGGGTTGTAGTTTGATACATAATTTCTTCATTAAAAACTTTTTTAGTCCGCATTGTTATGAACCATTCTAAAGACGTTTTCTATGTTTGATTATATGATTGTATTTGTGACACTTTTTTAAGAAACAGCCGTTCATGTACTAAATGTCTGCTCTGTTATTCGTGTCACTTTGAGCATGTTTTGGTCGCATGTAAGAGAGCCAGAACAGAGTATTTCTTTATTTCATCCAGATACATTATGTACAACATGGGGTAATATATATAACATACAGGTAGGTACAAAACAATGTTCCGGTTTAAACAAAAATGAATGGATTCTAGAATAGTATGTATTACATAGCATTTTAGAGGGGGCGGGGCCCATTTAAGATTAAAATACAATACTGAGCACAATGTAGTAATTAAGAGAGAAAGGGGGGAGGGGGAGGGGGTTGAGGCTTGAAGCAAGAGTCAGTGGGTCAACTAGCGAGTTAATTAGGATTGGCATCTAAATTTACGGCAAAAAAAGTAAATATTTGTTATAAAATGTGACGTCATGTCAGGGTTAACAATTTCAGGCAAAACATGTATTTCCATATGGTGTGCATACAGTTATGTATTGTTAGTTAGACATACGGAATCGCGTATGAAACATCGGAAGAAAGAAAATAAGTTTATTGTATATTTGTAATATAAGTTGAATTTAGCAAAACAAAGAAGATAATATTAAGTCGTCTACAGTCTTCGCTAATTCCCCAGTGCGAAAGAGAAGAGAGAAACGAAGAAAGATGACGTAAGGTAACAGCGGGTGAAAGCAACACCCTGTTACAAAGAACTTAAAGTTTTAAGATTCTAATGTAAAAATGATAATGCTGTAATATTCTGATATTGAAAGATTCTAAATTTTGTAAGAATGTAAAGTTTGTTTTCATATGTTTTATTTTATATTGCAAGAACCTACAGTTTGTTTTCATATTCTTATGTTGTAAGAATCTACAGTGTATTGATATTGTAATGTTTTAAGAATAAAATACTGAAAGAATCTAATGTTGTAAGCATCTTATATTGGAAAAAACATGGTCAAATACTTTTCCAAAAATGACTATTGACTTGACTATTTGAGTTTACCGTCGCTTCGACAGTATTTCAGTCATATAGCGACGTCCAGCTAATTACAGGTGGAGGAAGACCCCGAATGCACGGAGGCATACGGGTAGAACCACCGACCTACCGCAAGCCAGCTGGAAGGCTTCCTCACATGAAAATCCGAATGTGTCTAAAATGAATGCAAAAGAAATGAATCAGTTCAGTGCATATAAATGCCCATTACAATGTTTGTTGTCATTTTTAAACTGGTATATACAGTGCGTTACAATATGCAAGCATACAGTTAGATATCCCAAATAAAAAATAAGCCACACATTTGAAATTGATTTTATCATCTTCCATATGTTAAAGGTTCTGCATTGAAAAATTAAGAACAAAACTTAACAAGAAACGAATTAAACAAACTTTATTCACCTTTTCAAATTGTTGTCATTATGCATCAAATACCTATTATTTATCGAGGCTTACTTCTAAGATTTTTTATCAAAATTTCATTTTTCTTCCTTTATGATAGTTTCAAGACAGAATTTATATACCGTTTAAGGCAATATATCTGCGATGCCAAATACTGGCGTGTTTTTTTGTTTTGTTTTTTTGTTGTTGTTTTTTTCTTCTTCTTCTTCTTCTTTTTTGGCGGTGTCAAAAATGGGCAGAAATTAGCATAGTCGGGAAAATGATGTCTTCAATCATTTACATTTATAAATTTGTGAACAAACTAGTGTCTTCAGGACGATGTGTTCATTGAACTGATTATTAATGTGTTTTAAGAACGTTACAAGTTTCGATAAACGAAGGTTGATAAAAAACAAAAAACATTTAAAGTATGGTCATGTTTTTTACACAAACTACAACAATATCAATATGCTGCTAGGATTTGTGTACTAATACATAATTACTCAATATATCAACTTATCAATCCATCAAAATACTGAAATATAAGAGTCATATATATTAGAGTATTGTTCTCGTTCAATCGTTCATGCACATGTCAATATAAAATAACTATCAATTAATTCTTGATACGAGCATCTTTTTATAGTACACTTTTTTCAAACCCTCCTTATTAATAATCTTGAGGCCTTTTGTACAATAAAACATGGACTTGAATTGAATTGTTAATGCCCCATAATTGTGCTATACGTAGAAAGGCGTTTTCAAGAAATGGAGATTTCTTTCCTAAGATTACACTTTTACAATTAAAAACTTCGAGTATTTGGTTTTAAATCAATATATCTTTAGCCCAGTCTGCCTCTAAATATTCTATAAAATCCTTTATAAATACGCTTATAAGTTGAGTAGAATATAACCTCAACACTTAAAACCGTTTATAATTGTAACCCTTTCCCTCAAATAGACTCATTTTGACGCACTCAGTAGGTACCACATAAAGCCTGATCTGCAGAAAACCACAGTTAAACCTTACCAAATTTTATTATAAAGTCCTCATTTCCAGACCACTGAGGAGCAGCGAACAGCATAAAACCTGATCAGCCTGCGAGTTACTCGCAGGCTGATCTGTAACTCGCAGGCTGATCTGGTTTATGTTGTTCGCATAGGTCTTTTCATGGTGTCCTCTATGAGGGAAAGGATTAAGCGCTATACGTTTATGGGTTAAGTAGTATATATATAATCCATACATACTCATACGTTTAAAATTTAGAGTAGTGTATTACTTGGACACACAAATACGTTTAAAATTTTGGGTTGTTTATATACATATAAACTTTAACAATTTTGAGTAGTCTATTACCTTTGTAATTTTGAGGAGTGTATCACCTTAAACGTTCAAACTGCTTGAACACAAAACTATATCTAAAAGATTTAGAATGTATAATTTTAGTAGGATATCATCTAAACATACAGTATAAATCTCAAATTTAGAGTAGTAGTACCTAGAATTTTTGGTAGAATATATTACTTTAAGCCACAAATACCTTTGATATTTTGAGTATTATAGAAACAGATATTTGCATCATTTGTAGTGAGATATCTCAAGATTAATTTACGTTTATTACTTATAGTGTCAATGGAGAAATAATGTAGTACTTAGAGAAAGAAACATATTTTTTATCATTAATGTTAAACCTGGATCATTCAAGAATGTTTCGAAATACTGAAATCCAAAAAACATTAAACAAAATACTTACGCAAGACGGACTACCACAGGCTTTTTAAATCTTGATGTCCGTAGACTACTTCGCGCTTTCCATCCAAACACTCCATTTGCATCTATTTCCTTCGTCATTAATCACAATTATATTGCAATGATTTTAATGCAACACGAATATATAATATAACGCAAAACATATACCTGGGACTTTTTAACTCCTTAAGATCACTCTTTATTTGCAAATGGAAATCTCACAGTTATTGCTAGGTTAAGTGACATCTTCTGTTGAATGTTATTCTTTAAAGACTAACCACTCCTTTCGTGACGCTACTATTATTATACAAATGAGAAAGTAAGATAGAACAGGAAATTGAACGAACACTGAGAAGACATTGATAGGATGCCAAATTTCCGCGTTAGCGCTGCTATATGTTTTAAAGTATTTTCTAAAACCAAAGACACCGCGGACCTAGTTAAAAACAGTTAAAGCTCTGATTTGTAGACGTCAAAAATGTCCGTCTATCGTGACCAGAGTTGATGCTCATCAATGGATTCCGTAATTGGTTGGCAACGTGTCAGCTCGACTTCTCGGACTGAATTTCTTTTACAATCACAAGACGCATTTATACATCACGTGTATGCCTTTCGGTTTAATTAGCCACTGACGATGTATTAAATTGTACTCTCATAATCTTAAATTCTATGTCACCATTTAAACTTGGAAACATTTAAATTTCTGATTCCGGCGAGGAAAACATTTGCTTGCAGTAATGACGTCTTTTCCGGAATAATTTTTTATAAAACCTCATTCGTTTGCAAATTGCGCTGACGTAGGCTTTGGTCCTCCTGATTGCAAAAGGTTTTTTTTTTTGTTGCTGTTGTTGTTGTTTTTTGTTGTTGTTGTTTTGTGTTGTTTTGCTTTTTTTTACTGTATCATTAATTTTGACATGCTCGCCATGTTTCATATTTTCGTCATATCATCTAAAGACGCTCTGCTTAACCTTGGCTACTGAATACAACAAAATACATCAAATTTTAAATTTAGGGCAAAAATAAAAACCCTACTCAAAGAAATCACAGGAAAGGCTTATTTTAATTTACAGCTTGTGACGTCTCACTGAGTCTTTGGATCTGCGTGGGGATTTAGTTAAAACATGGTCCTTAAGTGTATTGAATATCAGTGAAAGGTTGTCTTCTTTTATTCTTTTCTTTGTAAGCTTCTTGGCACTTCTATAACTTCCGAAACCCAAATACAGTGTTAAACCATATATCGCTGGTTTTGTTGAAATTGAATGGAAATTGTCCTTTAGAATTGCTTGTTTTACCATATAACATGTTAGCGGGGCCTATAGTGTGATATGTAAAATGATGTAATACACCTCCTTGTACACTAATGTAGTCAAGATGAGTTAGTATGCTGTTGTATTGGGGTTTACCGTCGCTGCGATAGTATTTCAATCATATAGCGACGTCCAGCTAATTACAGGTGGAGGAAGACCCCGAGTACACAGAGGTACCCGGGTAGAACCACCGACCTACCGCAAGCCAGCTGGAAGGCTTCCTCACATGAAAAATCCGAAGTCCCTACCGGGATTCGAACCCACAGCGATAAGGGGCTGAGAGATTTGTAGTCCACGACTGTAACCGCTCGGCCACGGCGGCCCCGAGTTAGTATGCTCTTATATGCATATTTAACCCTTTCCCAAAATGTGTCTATATGAGGGGAAAAAAATGCATATTTAACCCTTTCTCTCATATAGACACATTTTGACGCACTCAATAGGTACCACATAAAGCCTGATCTGCAGAAAACCACAGTTAAACCTTACCAAATTTAATTACAAAATCCTTATTTCCAGACCACTGAGGAGCAGCGAACAGCATAAAACCTGATCAGCCTGCGAGTTACTCGCAGGCTGATCTGGTTTTATGCTGTTCGCATAGGTTTTTTCATGGTGTCCTCTATGAGGGAAAGGGTTAAAGTGTACAGTGTACTTGATTAACTTGACACAATTTCTTACCGCTATAATTAACATTGTGAAGAAGATAAACAGTTGGGTAATTTTATTAAAGAAACAAGAATAATGGAATCCGCCCAAAGCGATTAAGTTCTAATAAGCTCCATGTAAAGGTCGTGAGTTCGAGTATAGGACGATGCATACCAACGTCGTAGAAGAATGGTACTGGTATACACCCTTGCCTGGCGCTCAACACATAAGGAGATAGTTTGCAGGACTGGTTGGGCCGGTGTCAGGATAATGTGACTTGGTGTGGTATCATTCCACATGTCTGCTGCGACGTGACACTGCAGTATGGCAGTACTATATCTGTCTCAAGTAGACAGAATCTCCAAATGACTGAAATATTGTCAAACAAACATAAGACAAGACGTAGTGTCAAGTCAGCTGATCAGAGTACCAGTAGACAGACTCTTTCCAAAATTGCAAGTAAACTGCTTCATATGGACGTAAACCTAATATATTAAATATAACGTGATATTGAACATAACGACTAAACTAAATAAGTTTAGGTTACATCGTATTATTAGGAAGATTTTATTTCCTTGATGTAACTGAGCTAATTCAATAAATGTCTCTAGCACATGCCATGTTTCTAACATGTAATATGATATTTCCTTATATTAGATAAACCGTCCTAAATTTGAAGATGCCATTATCCATAGGGAAAATATGTCTGATTATTAAAAGCACAAGACAAATTGTATTTGACCTTCGTCTTCTGTAGGGTTTTAAAGAGTAAATGCAACCAACACATTGTCGAGGATATTCAATATTCATGATAAAACATTTTTGATATTTGATAACTATATTTTAAAACGTACAGTTGTACAAAGTGTAAATAATGCACCGAAAAACAAAATTGTATGCTTAGGCATGCCATATTTTTGTTTGGTAAACATATTATCACAAATTGTAAATATTTACTTTAGAATTTTGAAATATATCTGTGAATCCTAACATCCTTTATCCTTTTAGAGATTCTCGATCCTCACAAAAATACATTTTTACTGGCTTGCAGATTAAATTGATATTTATTATGTTGCGTTCTCATAATTTCAGAATGTTCAACAATATTTAAATGGACGATTTTTAATGGTACAGTTTGTTTCACTTTAAGCTTATCGGGCTTTTATAAAGCTTTATGGTTTAGTTTATTATGTTGAAATTCGGTATCCGTCATTCCATTTTGCCGCAAAGAAAAACTGCATGTCGCCGTGACTTTCTTCGATGATGCAATTTCTCTATCTTATTTTCAGTTTTCAGGGTTAGGTTAAGGCATTTTTGATCTCTTTTTTTTCTTTTTTCGTATTTGAAATTAGTTATGGAAACACCACATATTTTATCATTGGCCATCAATAAGTAAAAATGAAATGGTTACACAATTTTACACAATTAATTATCTATTTTTTAAGGTTAGAAGGGTGTGTTAACCTGACGCACAGACAGATAAATACGAGAAAAACACACCTGTAGTAATTTGTTGTTATGGAATTAGACGTCTTTTGATCTATGTCATATGTCATAAATGAAATAGCCTACTTCGTTACCGCATTAAGATTTTCTAAAATATTCAGAATATAAAAGCACATGGTTACTCGAAAAAATGCTATTTTAAGATCTTGCTGTCCAACTTCGGCCCAAAGTAAATCTTATACATGCCATTTGAAATACAAGCACGTGTAAAATGGTGACTGAAATACTGTCGGCGGGACGTTAAACCCAATAAACAAACGTAAAACTGACAAAACTTGTACTGTACTGGTCCACCACCGCCTTGTCAAGATCAATTGATAATTCCACATAAATTATTCCAAAAATATTTCTAGGTTTACCCCATTTCGACCAGCTACGGGAAACCTTAGACACTACGTTTTGACCCGATCCCTGTCGAAGTAACTGTATCTAGATTGGCGCAGCCCATTATCTGAAGTTCGAGATGGTCGACAAGGGCCAGAGGATATTCGCATTTCCGACTTAATTATAAGGACAGACAATGATGCATCGGTGATGATGAATTTGTCTACCATAGACCATAATAAATCTTTCTGTTTTTAATTGTCCATTCAATCGGGTGAATTAAATCATTTAGGGACGGTCCGGAACATGATTGTTGTGCTATTAGGATATGTAAATGATTTGAAACCGATCTATCTCAGTACTGAATCACTGAATAAATCAAACAAACATAAGCAACTTTGTTTTGTTTCATCTAAACTCAAAATCAAACGGGGCAATACCAGTTAATACGCTGTTTTCAAGGTTCGCTTTGATTTTCTAAACATTTTGAAAATGTCCCTTCTAAGTTAATGTTAACGAGTTTAATCGATAATGTCTTATTGTTTAGAATTGTCTTATCTTAGAAATGATATAAAAGATTTCAAAGAAATATTGTATGTATTTTATCATAGTTAAACAAATAATTAACCAGAACTTAGATTGACATGTTTGTTAGTGTATCGGCCGAAAAAAAACTGACTGTGGGATAACATCACCTCTTCAGCACTTTTAAACCTTGTAATGTTTGCGATAACCATCCATATACATGCAACAGCGATATTAACAGTTAATTTCAATAAACATTATTTTTCATCAAGAAAATACAAAATCACGAAATTAAAATGACCTACCTCTCTATAATGTGACCATTTGAGTGACTATGCACATGCAACATGTCTGGCTGTCAATCTAGGACGCTGTGCTCAACTCTTTGTTTGATTAAAATATGCCCAGGAATTGAACATTGAAACAACAGCACAGTATCGTAACACCAGGGCACTTCCTGGATGTATCCAGTAATTTGTGACTATTGGGAATGAAGTTTACAGATAAACTCAACCGAAAAACTACAGCGGTGATTCTTCGGGGGTAGAGCTCCTTCACGCCGGCATATTTTGATTAAATGTGATGAGAAAAAGCATCTTTATGACCCATACGGATGATTAGCGGGCAAAATTAAACAAAATCATCGATCACCCTCATTAATCAAAACTAAGATCGATGCCGAGAGCGATGAAAATGAAGGAAAACAAGATGCTGATCGAGACGGGAGGGCCAACAGGAACCGCTGATCGATTGAGTATTGGAGGGCAAAGATATTAGTTTTGAAATGTGATATTGTCCAGATTCATAATTTAATTTACATGTTTATAATTGATATATGCATGCATGATATCATACATTGTTGTTGTTTTGAGAGGTCAGAGCGTGCATATATATGTCATCTGTAATACTAGTATTATCAGTCAAACTCAGCTCAAGTTTATCTCCCTTTAATATGTTACAGTAGTGTAACTGTATAAGGCACACACAAAATTTGATTTTGAGTTAATGTCATGCTGTTTTTTAAGTCTGCTGATAATTATGCTATGGTGAACGGCTTGGAAAATAACAGCAAAAGGGCCCGATTGATGCTTTGATAAACTTTAGACATTTTCACTAACAAAACAAATGCAGTTTCAAGCGATAAAGTAAATTAGTAATATTTGTGCTTTTTAAAACACAAATGTTTATAGATATTATTAAAAGGGTGAAAAAAGTCGTAGAAGATCTTTTTTTGTTAATACAAATTAAACGTATTTGTGTTGAAAAGAAGGCATAATTGTCATGGTCGATCTATTTACTATGGATCAGACAGATGGTGGTTCGACCCCCGGTGGCGGCAATATCCCTCCATGACCTCCAGGGCACAAATGAACACAATTTCGGGGTCTACCTACCAACAATCAGCTTCACGTTTCTCTTCGCAACCACAGCAAACTATAAACCTCAAAAACGTTAAATGAACATGCAAGATGGACCTTGGCCTTAACAAATTTGTTTGAATAATATAAGTTATGCACAAGAGTTTTACGTCAATGCTCGGTGCATTGAGAGTGTTTAATGCGATGCGGTAGGTGCTGGTGATAGCTGGTTTGATTGATGAGCTATCTCAGTTCAGTGAATTTTATAAACAATGAAAGAAAGAAACACATATCCTAATCCATCCTTTCTGCTTTTGATTAAATCCAGTTCTTGTTGATTTAGTGAATATATAATTCAGTTTGTTTGCATACATATATACATGTGTACGGGTTTAAATGAAGACCTCTAACATTGGTTACATTGGTGAACCAGTCACTGAATTATGATAAAACAGAGGAAGCTACAAATTTGGTTGAAATTTGAAATATCAACTTTCATTTGACAGTTAAACAGTGTTATGTTTACATACAAAAATGAATGGAATGGAGAATGACCTATAGAGGGTATTGCTTCAGAGGCATTCATAACTTAGAATACTGCGCTATTTGATTTTTATTCCGCCCTATCAATATTACCATTCCTTCATTGTTAAAAGGTTGTAACAACTCTACTCCAATATATGCCTTAAAAGTACTTTGGAATTTTGAAATCATTACGCCAATTTGTGCTTAACGAAAAAAATAACATGGAAAATGTGAGGAAAATAAAAATGATGATTTTGTAATTGACAACAAAGTTATTGGCCACACAGAGAGGGAAGTAAATACATGTGTACATTAAAAATGGATAATTTGTTAGTTTTTCTAGCGGCGTCACAGCATTGGCACCAATGGTGGTTTTTCATAGAAAAAAAAGGCGGCTGGCCCCAATGCCGCTGTCATGGTATTGATTGACTTTATCAAAATTAAATGTAATTTCAATTTATTGCTTCATTCTATCTGATACAATTTCAGCAGTAATTTAATTCATGTTCAGACTATTGGCAACTTCAACATGATCGGTTATCTTTCCAAATTTTCATCGCAGAGAGGGAAAAAAATCGGTCAAATATCAATTAAAACCCAAATCATTCTGAAAGAAAAAAATAAACATAAGATAAATTTTGTGACAGTTTTTAGGACGGTATGTAAATTTACGTTGAGAAAGGTGTGTATTCCATTATTCGTTATCTCTCTCTCTCTCTCTCTCTCTTAGATTTGAAAGTACTTAAAATAACGGCCTGGAAGTAATCCCTATCGATTATAGCTTTGTGTAAGCGGCCCGGTAGCTCAGTCGATAGAGTACTCTTCCTGTAGGTGAGATGTTCCGGGTACGACTCCCGGTCTGGCTGCACACTTCATTTGATGCCCAAACTGGGACCGTTACAGTATCGATCTCCGGTATATACGGCTTTTAGATTCTAGAAAGTAGCAATTTGTTCTCTGATCTGTTTATAGACGAGTTCTAAACTGGCAGATAGTATGTAACATTTCTCTGTGAGAGCCCAATATCTCAGTCGGTTGAGAACTCGCCTTTAAGCAATGGATCCCGGTCTGCCTAGATGCATTTTTCTCAACCTGTGTTACATTACATTTATTACATTGTAAAATATTAAGAATACATGTACAATAACCTGCATATCATCAGAAATCTATATCTAGGACGAAGTAACTGCATGAATCATTGAATTGTGAAGTCTACTTTCGCTTTCGATTCAAAATAGAGCAACCTCGATGAATAACTGCTTAAATCATTTTATCATTTTTAACTTTTAACACACACACACACACACACTGTATAGTTTATATCTGTTCAATAACAATGCATACAGATGACACAGATTAAGTATAATTACGTTTCGACCATGATAAAACCAACTGTTCTACTTTAACCGATCGTCATTTGATGACAGCTTTTATAATTGATTATTATAGTTTGATATTAACTGCTGCATCAACTATTGGAAAACCAGTTATTATGGTTTGGTGTCAACTTACAGACAACGCAAAAAACAATTACAATGTATCTCAGAAACAAAATGTATTTATTTATACAAAAAAAAACAAAGTTTGGCCATTCGCATAGATAGATAAACTAGCATTCCTAAAAATAAGGTATATATATTGTTCATTATGTGGTCTATTCAGAAATCTGTGGTAACTACACCGTTTTCAATCTCAATAATATCAGGTCTCAGACACATTCAACAGTCGTGAAAAACATGTAACATTGATAATTATTTACAGAGATAGAGACAATGAGATTTATGAAGTTCAAATTGTGTGTCTCAAAAAGTATACTGAATGTTCAGTGATCTGGGGTTCTTACGTCTCATTGTCCAATTTTTAGCCATATGGGAACAACCTCTACTTGGGGCAGATAAATATCTGCCATATTGCAAAATAACACTGTGGACATGTGGCAAATGATATCAGATACATTATTGAGCATGCCTTGTGTATACCCTTATATGTTAAGTGGTAAAGATGAGAGGTACATTTTCCTTTTTATATTCGGTATGGTTTTTGCGACCGGGGATTGAACCCACCGGGAAATGACCTGATGGTCACGGGGAGGTCAGTTATTGGAACTGGTTATCTCGTATTTTGAGTTTTAAAAGTAAATGTGGAGAGGAGTGGTCAGCAGACAAACTCGGCCAAAAAGGATAAAAATTTCATATTATGAAAAATATCAGAACTGCTTATTCGATCCGTTACAATGTGCATGGAGAATAAGCTTGATCGACACTATCTATTGGTTCATAAGCAAAATATGAATTTAAAAACTTCCTCATTCCAATCGAAGCACCTTAGAAAGTTCCAACTGTTTTGTTTGTATCAGTTTTGCAGCTGGTATAACTGTTACAATAGACGTAATTATTGCTGAAATGACCTTTGAGTCCTGATTTCCTACATCGTGTCTACATCGGCATGAAGCCAAGATCATAGGAATCGTTTGATTATACATTTATAAGCTTGAAGATATGAAGGGAGTTCTCTACGATATGTCTACATTCTACGGAAATTATTGTACTTATGGTGTGTTGTAAATCGCATACAGTTTGTTGTTGTTGTTGTTACTTTAGAATTCCAGTCATCTAGCAACGTCCAGAGTGTTGTTGTTGTTGTTGTTGTTGTTGTTGTTGTTGTTGTTGCTGTTGTTGTTGTTGTTGTTGTTGTTGTTGTTGCTTTAGAATTCCAGTCAACTAGCAACGTCCAGAGAGAGACCAAGGTACATTAGACCTGGATGAACTACATACCTATCGCAATCTGGACGGCAAATAGCTCACTTGCCATATGTATTGCCATGAATTACATTTTAAATGTTTATTCCGGTATTTAGTTCAACAACGAGCTATTAAAAACAAATTGTCAGGGGATATATATTTCAGTAATGCGGTTTATTCAGTTTTAAATCTGCACGTTGAATTTGGAATTTACTGGTAAATATTTGCATCTAGACAGCATTTTTTCTTCCACGAAGAGAATCTATTTTCAAGAAATACGACAAGAAGTGAAACAACACAATTTATCGGTTAAACCCTTTACCATGCTACTGTAAAGATGTTGCATTTCCTTGAGCATTTTACCTTGGTTCTAAAGTAAATCTCGTTTGTGCCACGAGAACCGCTCAGCAGCCAAGCAAACAATGTGCACCAGTGGCCGTCAGTCTGTCAATACTTTGGTCAATAGGACTTCATCTAGGAGAGTCCCGTCGCCTTTGATCCTTTATGAAATTTTCCTTCTGCCTATGGCAGGAACAAGAGCTTTTATTGCAGCTTATCACTCCTTGCCTCTAACTTAATCGCTAAACCCTAGCTTCCACAAATCGGAATATTTTTATACCACTCTCGAGCAAATCAACTGATAAAGTACTTGACATTTTATGTAATGGACCTTGGTTATTTGAAAATCTCCATCTGGTTATGGTCATAAGTTACACATTAAATCGAAGTTTTACAAGTGCCCCCTTTGTGCAAAGTTTAGATATGAAGGGTCCTATTTTGATATTATGGTTAGATCGATAAGTGTCAAATACAGTACGTTTCTACAATAGGTTAGTACGGTGACCGTGTCTTTCAAATGATTCCGTTCTTTTTGTGTTGCTTATTTTTTTCAGTATTGAATCAGAAAGTGGAAATATCAGATCTATTGAAACAGAATTAAGGAATCTCTGTATAATAGTTAATACTTACAGACGATATTCAAAGGCTGTCAGTGACATGTTGGCAGTTTTAGCTGAGTATTGGATCTGTATGAATTTCGATTGTCAAAAAGTGAGCGGGCACCGCGGATAATCACGATCTAGCGATAATACAAACTATTCCTATTTTCTGGCAATAGACATGATACTTACGTCAGAGGCATGTATCAGATCGTGTTAATGTCGTAATATTCGGTTTATCTCTCTGAAACAATACGACCGTATAAGTCTGTATCAGGGGGTTCCATCTACCCGATACGAATGGATTTGCCACAAACATTATTGATCTGTTTAATGTACCAGTGATAATTGTTATGTAAATAGTAGGTACATAGAAAAACTATGAAGAGCTATAACCCTTTTTTTTATTAATGATCAATTATCCATATAATAGTCCTTGCAAATATAAAATGATCAACATTATGTACTAAATATAAATGTAATCTAGAGGAATTGCCAACAGTGTAGAAACGTTTCTTTATTTAATCTGGTCGCCTAACTACTTATGATGTTTTTTAAATATTCTCATATATTGTTGTATGATTTTAGTAATATGTTTTATTGATGGAAGTTCAGTTAAGTACAATTACATTCATAGAGAAAACATCTGAGGAAAAGATAAGTTTACAAGACTACTTATGAGCTCACACTGAGATTAAATGCATAAAAATACCAAGAAATATCAGAGTGTAACACAATATTAATTTATAAAACATTTTATTGGTTTGCAGAAATCAACACAGAACTCTTTGAAAACAAAATCTGTATAAAACTATTGATGCAATTTGTTCATATATGACACACGGTATTAAACAACACTTGTAAGTATGTCCCAACAATTCTTGACAAACGGTATACCGGGGCCAAAACTTGAGAGAAAAAAAGTTGGTGGTTAAGCAACAGATGTTTTGAATAGACCGACGAATGATTAACTGGACAAGCCTTTCTTATAAAAGGATTTTTTTTATATAGAGAGAGATTTATACCAAAAATGTTATTATTCTTGCTGTATTTTTCTTTTGTCGACTTTAAATCAATTTCGCTCATGTCTGCTTATTATAGGTACACTGATGTAACATTGACACTCGGTTTACCCTACTGTGGATCTAGCCAGGAGTCCTTACATATCTAGAGTCTCCAGTCGTTGTTCTCAAAAATCTACCCACTTTTGGCCTATTAAGGGGTGATAACGAATGAGTATTTTAATTGGTAGATATTCCTATACTCACGGGAAAAGTTACGCAACATTGGTAGTTTAAACATATTTTATTTCAAAATTACGTACCATTGTTTGTTGAGATAACAACAACCTGAAAGATATACTTCGTTCTCACGAAATTCTAATAAAGGAGTCGGACTGAATTACAGTTTCTTTGATAAATATAAAGTTATTTTATCAAAGCACTTCTCTTTGGAGCTCAATGAGACTTGTTTCTAGCCGAACGTTATAAATGCCTGCAATATGTTATAGCCTGTTTCACCGTGTCCGCATGACTGAGAGACGGTGAGCTTTACTCCATGCTGTTTACTCCGCCGATAGTGGTTAGGCAGATAAAGATTTTATATCATATAACCGTTCTACATTCTACATGACGTTAATCCCCATCAACGCCGCATATCTTTTTTAACAGATATTTATTGTTATATATCACTGTAATCCAGTATTTGCATATTATTGTAATCAGATACAGAATATAAAATTTCAAGAAATCACACAATGCGCTTCCTAACTGTAGGGTGTTTCAGCATAGTCGATTTTCGTATTTAATCAAATCTTGCATACACGTACACGGCTTGTCTCTAATATTTCTTATGAGCAACTGCGTTATTAAGTCAAACATATGATTTTAATTGAACACTCTTAAACCAAGATTAGAATTCACTTCGAAGCATTCACTTTCTTACTGCAGAGAATTTGCGTTCTTTGTCAATGGTATAAGAATGTTCATATGATCTAACCATGGATTTAACCATATTTTTAACCATAAAGAAAATCTCTCACGAATCTTGACTCCTGATTCTGAATAAAATATGATTCTCTAACTTAATTAATTTACGAATCAAAATTCAACAGAATTCGTGATTCATTTTGTCATCGAAGATGAGACTTGAATGAATATTTTCAGCTCATATGAATAAACAAGAGATTGTTCTACATTACACGTGATCCTGTATGTGGGCCCTAGTGTCTCAAAATTAAAAAAATAAAATGATTCACCTACCTTATTAGAACTATGTTACATTTTGATTGCAAAACTCATAAATAAACACAAAACACGGTTGACTAGCGGACGTACAGTATGATAGAAAGTGTATACGCGTGTTTATATAGTGTAATATTAAACATATACAACGCGTTCGATAAGGGGTCAGCCAAATGGCGTTCTTCTACTAGAAAATTCCTCCCATATTTCGTAAAACACCTGTGATTTTTATCTCTGATGCCGTCATCTTAAAATGCTCCGAACTGCACTAACGCGTGTTCTAATATTGTATCTTTGATCTAATCACGGATAGTTGTACCTTGGGCTGTTCCAAGGGTCGTTCGAAAAGCACGTACCTAGCGGGGTGGGTTCGTTATAGATCCCACGCCGTAATTAAAGATGTAAAATGATGAACACAATACGTCTGAACTCATTGAATAGTGATACAGGTTTTACTTTCAAAGGGCGTGTATGCCCTAAGAATGGTAAGGCAGGAATTTCTTGAATTTCAAAGCTTGTTCGGCATTGCAGGGTTTCGGTTGCTTTCTATGATTAGAGTGAACTCTAAATTGCGCTTCACTTAAACGGAAATGCAATTATCCTATACACTGCATTGCGCGAATGCACACTTGCAGTCATAATTGTCACCTGACAGATTGTCTTAACTTTTCTGGGTAGTGAAAATCAAATTTCTTAGAGAACGATTTTAAATTAATTTGATTATGCGAATGATTGGTATAAAATGGTTCTTTGTATATGTGTAATCGTGTACTTGAATTGATTCCTCGTTCTGTCTGCCTGTGTCCAGGTATCAAAATAAGTCAATTATGCGTTGTAATGACCCTCAATTTCTTTTATAGTAAAATTAATTTTAACAATTTAATCGTATGAGCAGAACCACTTTAATTAGTCTGATCGTTTATCAAATGCATGCAGAATCAGAATTTATAAACTATGGGTAAATTAAATTGAAAATATTTAGAAATGTTTAGTCAAAGTAATATCAAAATTAAGATCCCATTGCGTAATTAGAGCGTATTCTAAGATTATTGTATTTAATAGAAAAGAATATGAGAATCCGGAAAATTAATAAAATTATGTTCTTCAAACAAGCTTTGACGCACAAACTATTACTAAATTATGATGTAGAATAAAAACACGGAAGAAAAACATAAAGAACAAAAACTATAATTCTAAAATTTGAAAAGTTGAAAAGTTGCCGTTTCTCAGGAAAATTTCAAACGGCATTTAGCGTATTAGTGTGATTGATGAATTTACCAGACATAACACGCATGCATAGGAGGATAATAAAACAATTGATCATAGTTAGTTATTACTGGACTGTACTGAATCTTTTACCTTATACGGACTCACTTTAACGCATTGGCAAACAGGGCAGACCCTGATCAAACAGACCTAGAATAAGAGCTGTCTGATCAGGGTCTCTTCTGTTTGCTTTAACAATACTGTAGCTCAGATTTCTATAGTCTGCACAACAAAATAAAATCCATTGTACCAATCAAAGTTCCATTATATTGATATTCATCAAATCATATTATCACGGGGTAAAGGGTTAAAACGCTTATACAGATATGAAAGATGGAATTTACGTACCCCAACCGCATTTCCCATTCCTCAAGCTCCTCAATCATGGCTTTGTGAGACTTCATCACAGTCGTCCTGCAATGGTCGTACCTCACGGACACTGTCCCACAAAATTATACGTTGAAAAACAGTCGTACATTCTGAATCCTTTGATATTTGTCTCCTCTAAACAGCTTCGATTTGAAATATAATATCAAAATAACATAAGTGAAAATTCATCTGATAAGTTATTGATCCATAATAAATTATCACCTTCATTTCGCAAGCTGCATCAGAAATCGTGCACAAAATGCAATTATCGTGGTCTTTATTATCATATAAAAAAACAACTTCCAGATCACGTTATAATATTGAAAATTACTTTCATTTTTTTTCTACCAATTTCAGTGCCATTCATACGTACGGCACCGTAGCTAGAAGTGAGTACGCCGAAGAGTTCAGCGATCAGTTCTACCAGTTATATGCTGAGCCAAGGCCGAAGTATTGATAAGACGAAGTTCACGTAAATTAACTGTGGTGCTGCTAAAAACCACAGCCCGTAATCTTCGATGATATCAAAGAAATATAGAACCAAAGAGGCGCCTTTTGGATTAATTACTGCTGAATAAAACAATGTAAAAATGTTCTTGAAAACACCAACAATTTTACGTTCGTTCCCGCGTACACCGATTAAATAGCGCAAAACTTTAGTTCCTTGCAGAACACCATGTTGCTACTTCAAATGAAGAACAATTTAGTTGAGAGTCTTTCACAGTCGACCAAGCTTGTTTTGGATCGATGGGTCAAATTGCTATCTGAGAGTCATTTATTGTGATTTCTCTCGAAATTATTTGTTTTTCTTGATACCGGCGAGTTGTGGGATTAGCTGCCGTGCCATAAATGGTTGTAAAACAAATGTTCATAGGAAGTAGTCGGGATATTGGGCTCTTACGGACAACATGATATGCCCACTTTGTATGCCAGTAAGTCAGCGAAAGAAAAAAAAAAAACACGTTACAAGCCAAGTTTTACGAAACCGTTCCAGTGAGTAATGTTTTCTAAGAGAGAGGTTGTCACTTCGAAACCCTGTTTCGGAAATTCGGTTGATATTTTATTATTTGCATACTGATATCGATACGGTGGTTTACTTTACAAGATCATCGTAATTTTGTGACTTGTTTTGAATTTATTTTAAATTTAAGATATCGTTGGAGTAAGGAATGACAACAGCACACAAATATGATGCACATTTAATGACTGTGTAGGTTTAACACCCAAGTTGCCATAACGAATTTCAATAAGATCATTACCGGACATGATTTCGAAATGTCCTTCAAATAATGCTAATTAGCTTAGAAAATATAAATTAAAATTTGAATACTTTGATAGTCAAGTTCAGTTTTGATGTATTTGTTTCTTCTTTCTTTTCTTTAAGGGGGAGGGGGGTGATGTTGTGTGTGTTGTTGTTTTATAGGGGTGCGTGGAATTTGAAAGTAAATATACATGTAACTCAAATTGGGCTTCAGTGAATAATGACAATTTAGCAGATAATAAATTGAATCAAAAAAGATATACATGTGTGTGTGTGTGTGTGTGGTAATGACATATGCAGTGGTATATCAGAACATGCAGTGGTATTTTGTTAATCGAGATAAATCTCCGACCCTAAATTGTCCCAATTAACGTAAACACTGATTAATTTAATTCCATGATCTCGTAAGTGTACCATGTGTTATAAGTGACCCCTTATAAATCAGGATAATCCAAAACCCCTGAATCCATACCGCGGTAATTCATAATTCATATCTACAAATAATACAGGTCCTGTAATTCCATTAAGGATTGGTTAAGTATCAATAAATACTCGTAAACTTAAACAATACGACTCAGAGATAACACCAGTATTACTGCATACCCTGCATTTTCATAATCTACGTGTTTGTTTCTGACTTTATTGTAACGATTTGACAGGACGTCGGTTGCAATGGAACTCAAGTCAAGAGAGGGGATTAAGTCCTGGACATTGATTCATACCTTAACCCCAACCTCCTTACGAGCGCAAATGTTTGGATAACAAGTCACTCGTCCTACGATGTTTAAATATAGTGGTGTAAAAACTGCAGACTGACCAGAAAATCGTGGTGACGAGGAGGATGATGATGATGATGATGATGATGATCGTGGTGGTGGTGAAAGTGGTATAAGTGGTATTGGTTATGGTGTAACTAAACAGGAACTGTTGGAAAGATAACTATAATGCATGGATTAAAAATTTTAAGGCCTATTGTCACATTCCTATAAAATATTGAACATAGCTGTAATCCATTGTTTCAAGAATATCAGACCATAACGCCATAATTCTTGCGGCTGGCAGAAGCAACTCTTGATTCCTGTGATTTATGCAATATTTGCAATCGCTCAATGTATCAGAATAACAAATAAAGTCTGCCAAATAGTTTATCCTCCACGAATCCTCGTCTGTGTATAAACAAAAGGCCTATGAAATAGACATGGCAGGAAATAAGACTATGTATTGAGTAGTGCCTAATATAAACATTTGTATCTGTTGGTAACACCCACACAATCATATGATTTTCAAACCTGTATATACCGTCACCTGTAAAATGCGACAACCCTGTCAATTTGGATAATTTCAGTACACGAGTGTTATGGCATAAAAGTTTTACGTATATAGCGTCATATTAGCGAAAATCTACATGTATTTTAATCAGAGTTGTCAGAAATGTAGACATATTTGAGGTATATGATATTATGTAGTTTTGGATATCCTTTTAATATAAAATGAGAATATCTCAACATATAGTTTTTTTTCGAATTGTTTTATGCGTTAATGCGGTCCTATAACAACAATGCGTTACTGCGGTCCTTTAACAACAATGTTTTATGCGTTACTGCGGTACTATAACAACAATGTTTTATGCGTTACTGCGGTATTATAACAGCAATGTTTCATGCGTTACTGCGGTCCTATAACAACAATGTTTCATGCGTTACTGCGGTCCTATAACAACAATGTTTCATGCGTTACTGCGGTACTATAACAACTTATGGTACTGCTAATGTTTATGCGTTACTGCGGTCCTATAACAACAATGTTTCATGCGTTACTGCGGTCCTATACCAACAATGTTTAATGCGTTACTGCGGTACTATAACAACAATGTTTTATGCGTTACTGCGGTACTATAACAACAATGTTTCATGCGTTACTGCGGTCCTATAACAACAATGTTTTATACGTTACTGCGGTACTATAACAACAATGTTTTATGATTTACTGCGGTCCTATAACAACAATTTTTATCGTTACTGCGTACTATAACACAATGTTTTATGCGTTACTGCGGTCCTATAACAACAAGGTTTTATTCGTTACTGCGGTCCTATAACAACAATGTTTTATACGTTACTGCGGTACTATAACAGCAATGTTTTATGCGTTACTGCGGTCCTATAACAACAAGGTTTCATGCGTTACTGCGGTCCTATAACAACAATGTTTCTGCATTAAAATGCACTGGCACGTGTAAATATCTTATTACTTGTCAAAACATGCACCGACTTAAAATGAAAACTTATTTTTAATCCAATCATTGGCTCAAGACCATTCCTTTCGAGCGTATATTTACGGACATGCGTAAGTGAAGTTTCCGGTGTTTAATTTATGCCAAATGAAAATTGTTATGTGATTTAACCAATGCCGTTTACTATGTAAATCTTTGAAAATAAACATTTGAATGAACATCACAATATTATAAGAATTATATAGAATTAGGAAGGACTGTCAAGTTATGTATAAAATGTAAAATTTATTTAGAATATAAACACGTTATAATATTGAAAATTACTCACAATACAATACAATACATTATATACAATATAAACACCATATATTTGTTTTTGTAATTTATGCACGAGAATGAATTAGAACGAGATAATTAGAAGACGCGTTTTCATATGATTATGTTATCACAAATGACAGATATTATATTCAAATTTATAAACTTAGACATACATCTGTAAATAGAAAACTACATTTTTATGATAACCATATGTAATTTATCATACTTGGTAGGCACTTATAGCCCCCACCGGCTCAAAATAAGTATCTATGAGTATGAAAATTTGCAGTGAAGGCACAGTGTTGTGTGTGCAATTGTATCTCATATCTGCTTAGTGTCTTATGGATTTACAGAAAATTAAGAAAAATGTCCATCCTAACCACGTCAAAGTAACTGTTGCGTCCATAGATATGAAAGTGAATATGAAGATTTTCTGTATATTACTGTAGTCATTTCCGCTATTTCTGCACATGAGTTATTGCCCTTGAACTTACTGAAACTACACTTTATCAGGAGCGTAATCTTGGTTATTTCTGGAGATTATCATTATATATATGTGGTGTGTTTCATAGAAAGGTACTGATATAGCCCTGGGGTCAAAAGTAGACCCGTCCAGTGCAGGGATCATTTGCATGTAGCTATTTTAGCATTTGATGATTACCTAGTGGCACTATTGGTCAGTTATATAAATTCAATGAATGGATTGTTACATTTGTTTTAGCTGCCATTTTACCCCTGTACAACCAGGATTGTATATTCATATTTAAAGTCTTGCTATTTTTTCTGTTTAAAAATAATCACTGTATATTTTTGTGAAGTGAAACGCTCCATGTTATTAGCTCCATGTTAGTCATGGGTATGATGCTACACGGACGTGAAAATGTGTCCACTCGTATCGATTTGGGGGCGGACAGTTGCATTTTTTTGTCTTTAATAATAACATGCTGGAATATACTTTCGCCTTAAACAAAAACTAGCAAAAAAACCCTGGTGGTATGACCAGGACTCGAACCAACAGACGTAAGGGCTAAATGTTCTGAACCCACGATATATTTTTTGAGGTCGTAAATTACATTTCATAGCAGAGACCAGTGGCCGACATTTTTAATTTATCATGGTTGTTCAATTTTATCTGACAACATGTGCGTGTTTCACTTTTCAGTGGTAATATTTGTCAACTTATAAAGGCATAATCAACAATAAGCTTTAAATTATCAAAATGATGAAGAAAAACATTAGCCCTCCACTTTCACTATAGCAACCTATTTATGTAGATAAAAACGGAATCTTCGTTCATAATTAGGCCATTCTGTTTTATTATTTTGTTCAGTGTCCGCGTGCGCCTAGGCTTTTAGCTGTTATAAGAGAAAACGGGAGAATAATATATTTTCATGAATGACGAGAAAATTCTTGCATAATTAATCAATACAAAAGTCGAAAAGGCGCTTTCTACCTATAAAAAGCGCTGATATCGAGTGTCTTGTCTCTCAAACCATAATTGTTAAATAGTCTGTCTTTCTTTCTTTTATGTTTGTCGGTCATTGTACAGATTTAAATGTTAAAAGGTAGAAATTAAAGTAATTTCAGTGTTTGTTCATGAGGAGCAGTCCTCATGGCGAGCAAATTAAATGTCGTTAGGGTCCTCGAAGGGGATAAAATTTATCTAGCTTTGTATGCATTGCAGGTTGATTCGAATGAAAATTTTATCACATTTTATGAAAAAGTTGTTCAAGCTAGCGAAGCGCCGTCACCTCGAACACGCTTTAAAAGGCCTCAAAAAGTTTGCTAATTACATGTCATTTGTCACTGTGAAACTGATATGGCCAGAACTTCTGTTATATTTGTCCATATCCCTTTACAATCCCAAACCTTTTATTTAATGCAAACATCTCAAAATATAAGTTCTTAATCTCGATATTTTAAAACAACAACAACAAAAATAAGCAAAGCGTTTTCCATTCCAAAAAAATAACATCATCACCAACATTTTTAATTTACATCCACTTATTGAAATTTTAATATTATTTAGAATAAAGAGCTGTATTTTCAACTTAAAATGTAATTGTGGAATTGTAACGTCGTTTGTTAATTAAATTTGACACTCTTGATTCTTATCAATTAAAAGACTCAATTACAGTTAAACTGCTGAATAAATATTCTAAAGATTTATTACCTTTAAATAACAAAAATTGCCCATTTTAGTACAAAAATGATAATTCCAAGTATAGGATTGAAATGTTTCTTTTTGCTGAGTTTACTATTGGTGTTTGACTAACTTTGAATAGTACATATCAAATGTGAAATTGTTACAAGCTCTGATTCTGTCGAGGTTTGTTTGTTTTGTTGGGTTTAACGTCCCACCGACAGTATTTCAGTCATTTGGAGACGATGTCTACTTGAGACAGATAAAGTGCTGCCACACTGCAGTATCACGCCGTAAACATGTGGCATGATACCACACCAAGTCACATTATCCTGACACCGGGCCGACCAGTCCTGCAACTACCCTTATATGCTGAGCGCCAAGCAAGGGAGCTTTAACAATACCATATTTTACGACTTTGGTATGTCACGGCCGGACATCGAACCGACGACTTCCCGCACCCGAGGCGGACGCTCTAACCACTCGGCCACCGGGAACGGTTCTGTCGATGTTAGATGAGATCCTGTTGTAAAAGATACTATGGAATGTTTTAATCCAAGTCGAGTTTCATTACAAACAAAACAAAAACATGAATTTATAGCGATAAAAATGCATTTACAGAATTGTTTGCTACCCAACGGAAAGCCCACGTTCCCCTTACGTATTCAACAACATTGTGTGAAATTGTTGAAATTGTTAAAAAGGAATACTTGCGGTTAAAATGACTTATAATCGCTTTGCTGAACGAAAAAGAAATGCGATTTACAAGTGAGTAGATATCATTACTCTGTTTTATATTCTTGCTTTTAGAGCGTTCATCACCTTTTTCTGTTCAATTGTGTCTATTTGGCAAAACATGATAGCATGATTACAATAACCCTTCCAAATATAAGCTTAAGATAAAGACTGTAGAGCTAGTTTTTGTAAAGACTTTGTAAAAATATAATCAGTCATATATTTCATATGATCATTTATGTTATTTTTTTTTCCATTAAAAGCCAATAAAATTCTTTTTTCTTTTTTTTTTTTTTTTTTTTTCTTTTCGAAATGCGTTCGTGTATTTTAATAAGCAGCTAGGCTTTCAAAATGAGGTTTACTAAAACAGAATGGCCTTATGTAACAGTGTCCCCTATATCAATTTTACATGTCAATCTCATTAAATAACATTAAGTCACTGAAATATTGCTATACGAACTAACTTAGAAAAACGAATCAAATCGAATTTTAGGAACAATTATCGACTTCTGATCTAAACAGTCAAACGTTTTGGCTGATGTGAATCACAGTCAACATTTAAATATCTAAGTATCCTTCGTGACATATGTCAGTGCATTTACATTGTATTTCTTATCTTTATTGTTTAAACCCGAGCACCAGACCGGGCGATTCCCAAAAGGAATAAGCTCTATTTGAACAACGTAACTGATGTAAACATCTTTGGATAAGAAAACAATTTTAACTTTGATACGCAACGTCGATGACAGTGATTTATTTACTTCAGACGTAGGAATATTAAAAAATTAAAGCTGTATGTTAAGAATACACTTTGTCAGTTTAAACTGCCATTCATATGCAAAACGCATGCTGTTGATAGTTTCTGTTGTTCTAAATGAAACATTTTGGAAACTAATTTGATATAATCCGTCTGAAACTTGTTATTTTTGAAATTGTGTGAACATAGCCTGTCATTTTCGATACAAAATAACTTTGACCAACATTCAATTAACCCCGGCATGTCTGTCTGACAAACTGGTTCCACAAGTGCGCTGTATCTACTCAGTGTGTGTGTGTGTGTGTGTGTGTGTGTGTGATAAGATAAGTATAGTTATAATAGTATAAATTTGATATTTTAATGTAGTAGTTCAAAATAAAGGGTGTTATACCTCAGCTTCGATCTCCAGCGGAGAATACCCCTTGCCCCTCTTTTACCAAGTATACATGATTATCTATTTCACGGATATATATTTCAGGATACACTCGTTAAACATGTTCATGAGGATACACTCGTTATAACAAGTTCATGGAAAGAAACGTTAATAAATTATTTAATTAATTTATTTATTTATTTATTAATCAATCAATCGATCGATTAATTATCTCTTACTACGCGTGGTTTCACTGATCATTATGTAGCTGATTAATATTCATAAAAACGAAGCAATACCATTGTATATACGGAGATAATAGCCGAATATTTAGCGTAGGTTCCGAGGATGGTTATTCCAGCGTGCCTTCGTGTTAAATTAATTTGTCACGTTGTATGCCAGTCCATTTTCGACCAAACACTTTTAAGAACTTGGTCTATGTTTTTTTAGTAAGAGAAAAGAAAATAGTTTGACCACGCTAAAAAGATACCACTATTCCGGTTCCAAAGCCCATATTGTGAGCCAAAACTTACTTATTTTTGATGCGAAGTTATGCGCTATACTTGCATTACCATTTTCATTTTATTTTCCATTGTTATTGCCTGTATTACTAAAACGAAAACAGTTAAAAAAATAAATCTGTATATTTATACTCTACCATTTTTGTCCAAAAAGGCCATTAAATATCAATAATTATTGGTAATGAATTAACACACTCATTGATAATCTGTCACTGGTTTTCATATTATTTTCTCACGTTAGCAGAATAAGGAATAAACGTTTACGTGTATGTATTTTTATATGCATAAATGTGCATATGTCAGACATGTTGTGAGTATATATGTATGTATATATACTTTGATATTTTTGAAAAGATTTTTTTTTAAATACTATCTTTAGTGTAGATATACATAATTTTATATTTTAGGTATCTAACAAAAAAGTTTATATTTAAACTCAGTTTTATAATTAAATTTATTAATATTTTATTTGTTTTATTTTCGGGATTCGAACCCATGCGGTGAAAATGAAATACATTGATGACTCGGTGTGGCTACCACTACGCCACTTTGGAGCCTTATTGTAATCCGATTAACAACAATAATAACATTATCCTCGTGCTATTTGATAAACGTTTCCTTTACGTTGGAAAAAAATAATAATAACAAAATAAGCTCTATTTTGTAAAATGGCTGATTTTTTTTTATTTGTTTTAAAGAAAACATACACTGTTTAAATTAAAAGTAAATGAAATAAATGTTCAATGAAATAAAATTAGTATCATAATTGCTGAAAACCTTAACCCATTCCAAAGATATAACTCGAAACGTATATAAGGTATGAACTAATTTGTCAAGTTTGCGTCATGTTTCTGCACAATGCAGACTATGCATATCTATATAGTTCGCTTCCGCGAACTTATCCTACCTTAATTGTTATACAGTTGAGGTCTCAATCAAAGCATGATCCTGGTCGTGGGCTCTCATGCACAGTCCTCCTAACATTTTCGCCTTTTTCAGTAAGAAATGTTTACCTACTTTATTGAGTTTTGTTCATCAATATTGGGGAACATTTCTTAACCCATTCATGATGAGTGATAGTCACTGATATACATGTAGGTGAATGTAACTAACTGAAGTAGTGAGAAATCATATTTAATTTTTATCATTACTCACCGTTTTTAATGGGCATTAATCATGTAATTTCTCCAGTCTTATTCATAAGATAACTTAAAAGGTTAACCTGGTGAGTAAATGTTCACTCTATAACATGAATAGTACTCACTTTATTTAGTGAGCACTGTTTACACAATTATATGAATAGTACTCACCTTATTTAGTGAGCACTGTTTACACAATTATATGAATAGTACTCACCTTATTTAGTGAGCACTGTTTACACAATTATATGAATAGTTCTCACCTTATTTAGTGAGCACTGTTTACACAATTATATGAATAGTTCTCACCTTATTTAGTGAGCACTGTTCACCCTATTACATGAATAGTCCTTACATTATTTAATGAGTACTGTTCACCCTATTACATGAACAATTCTCACCTTATTTAGTGAGTTAAGTGATAACTTTTCATCCAATTATATGAACAGTACGCAACTTTGCAGTGAATAAGGTTATAACTGTTCGTGAACAATACTCACTGAATAAGGTTATAACTATTCGTGAACAATACTCACTGAATAAGGTGAACACTATTCATATAATTATCTAAACATCACTCATTGTGTTAAGTGAGTTTTACTAACCTAGTCATTTTATGAATTATAATTGACTCACCTTTCACTGAGTGAGGTTCCCGCAATCATATGAACAGTACTCACCATATTCAGTGTGTATTGTTCACCCAGTTTTATGAACAGTACTCACTTTATTCAGTGTGTACTGTTAACCTAATTATATTAACAATACTCACCCTATTCAGTGTGTACTGTTCACCCAGTTTTATGAACAGTACTCACTTTATTCAGTGTGTACTGTTAACCCAATTATATGAACAATACTCACCCTATTCAGTGTGTACTGTTCACCAAGTTTTATGAACAGTACTCACTTTATTCAGTGTGTACTGTTAACCCAATTATATGAACAATACTCACCCTATTCAATATGTACTGTTCACCCAGTTACTCATTGCATCAGCCATTTTTTGAAAAAGAGCTTATTTTGTACTCACTCTATTCAGCTTGTACTGTTCAGTGTTCACCAAATTGTATGAACAGTACCCATCGTATTCAGTGTGTACTTCGTACCGAATTTGTTTCTTAAATAGTGAGCTCTTCTTCCTCAAAGTCTCACCTTATTCAGTAAGCAATGCCCACCTATTGAACGATTAATGCTCACTTATTTTAGTAATCAATTTCAGTGATCAATTATTCTAGTGACTTATACTCTCCTATTTGAGTGAACAATGTTCAATGATTCCAGTTAAAAATACACACCTTAATAATGAATACCCTTTTCAGCATGAAATGCTAACCTATTTGAGTTAATAATGAACACCTTCTTCAGTTTTTCAAGAGTAATGCTCAAGTAATGCTCACCAATTTGAGTTTATAATGAACATCTTTTTCAGTTTTCAGTGAGTAATGCTCATCAATTTGAGTTTATAATGAAAAAGCTTCTTTTCAGTGAGTAATACTCACCAATTTGAGTTTATAATGAACACCTTTTTCAGTGAGTAATATTCACCTGTTTCAGTGCATATATAAAACTGTAAGCATATGCTTTGCTGAAATCAAATATAAAATATAGTAAAGAATAAGATTTTTATTAGGCCTCGACATACCCAATTGGTTAAAAATGGTACGGTATATCTTCCTTGCTCGGCGCTCAGCATATAAGGGAAGACTGGTTGGCCCGGTGTCATAATAAATGTGACTGGGTGTGGTACATGCCAACACTATATCTGTCTCAAGTAGACCTAGTCTCCAAATGACTGAAATACTGTCGGTGGGACGATAAGCCCAACAAACAAATTTGCATTGTACCAGAGGAATTTACTGGTATAGATCCAGGTACAGTTCAGTTATGGGTCCCCTACCGGTGTTACACCGGAGGGGACTATAGGTTGGCCCTCCGTCTGTCCTTCCTTCTGTCTGGTGTCCGCGATAACTTAAAAACCGTTTAAGATAATGTTATGAAACTTAGTATATGAATAGATGGCCGTATGGAGATTCTGTACATCACTTTTGTTTTTGTTTTTTTTCTCGGACTAATATTCTGGTTGCTATAATGGAACAACGGCATGGGACTCGTGTGTTGCGTGCAACACCAATTACTTGTTCAAATGGTCCTAAATGATGTTAACACCATACAAATAAAATGGGATTTTTCAATACTTTGCGTACTAGCTGTTGTCGCTGCAACAGTTAGCCATGCTAATTACTGGTGGAGGAAGACCCCGTAGAACTACCGACCAATCACAAGCCAGCTGAATTTGAATGTTCAGTATCAGTAGATATTATAGGAATTATTGAGATGTAGTATGCAATGAAGTGTAAAGAAATGAATATACCTCTCTATTTTTATTTACCTAAAAATATGCATACCTATGTATACATGTATAGGCCAAGAGTGTGTGTTGTCCATATATAGAAATATCCTCATTAATATGCATACCTCAAACGACTGTGAAAAGTTCAAAACAACAATTTATACATTTTTTTTTCCATTTTTAAAATGATGGACAATATTAGATATGAAGTAATAAAGGTATGTGAAATTCTAGCCCTAACATCTTATATTAATGAGATACCTCTTTACTGTTGTGCTCAGTTATGTACCTCATTTGGTGATATAGACAAACTTGTGCGTGTGTGAGAGAGAGAGAGAGAGAGAGAGGTGACTACAATAAAGTAATTACGTGCCATTGAATGCTCTATGAAGCCGGTTCTACAAGACCTTGCACGCCTGTCAGAGAACCGACTTAGTAACGAATGCACTATGACATGCTCTACAATACCACTAGCGTTTAGTTATCCGACCCCTGGCGCTTCCAGGATTTTCCACGATTTAGACAATCCTGCATATTTTTTGCCAAGAGAAATGATAACATGACGAAATCCTATATAGTTGCTAACATATATATAATATACACTGTACATACGTATGATATTCAAATATAGTTGTTTAGTTTGCTTTAACCCTTTCCCTCATAGAGGACACCATGAAAAGACCTATGCGAACAGCATAAAACCAGATCAGCCTGCGAGTAACTCGCAGGCTGATCAGGTTTTATGCTGTTCGCTGTCTCAGTGGTTGGAAATGAGAATTATGTAATTAAATTTGTATGCTTTAACTGTGGTTATCTGCAGATCAGGCTTTATGGGGTATCTATTGAGTTCGTCAAAATGAATCTATATGAGGGAAAGGGTTAAATAAGAGCGAATACAAAAATGATAAGTTTGAAAAATATACCAAAATCGTTAGAATGGAACTGGTCTATCTCCCTTGGTGCATATAATGGTAGTTCCATCTGACTGGTCCGGTCTCGAGATAAAGTGACCGGAAGTGGTATCATACAACTTGATTACCGTGTGACATCACAGTGACTATAGGCTTTATAAAGACAAAGTTCCGAAGTGAATGAATTATTGTCGTTTGGGTGTTAAACCCAATAAAATAGGAAAATAAAATAAAACTTCAAAAAATGAAATATAATTATTTCTTTCCTCTTTAATGTATATGCCATTCATTCATATATACAGAAATCTGACCACGTGGGTAATCCAAAAGTCTAGATAGGATGATGAGATATTAAATGGTCACTATGGAAAATACAGAAATAATTTTACCTGATGTTTATTTGAAATGATTTTGACAAAACTGTTTAAATTAAGACATGACATTCCATTCAAAGTGTTCATTATTTTTTAATCATATCTACAAAGGAAGCTTAATACTTAATGTAGATTTAAAAAAAATAATATAAAGTAAGAGCGGGCTGTACAACGGTTCACTCTGACGTCATTAGTGATCTTAAGCCACCTCTGATTTAATATGCCGACATATGGAACTACTTTTCAACTGCATGTTAATAAATCAATTTGCAAGATTTTCAATCACCATATTAGAAAGCAATTTAGTTAATCTCACGCACATGTGAATTGCAGTATTTTATCGTTATATCATAGTTGAAACACGTGTCGAGGTTCATAAATAAATGAGTCGTCTTGAAGGGATAAACTTTATTTATGATGATGATGATGATGAAAAAAAAAAAATTTAATGAAGAATGAAATGGTAAAAAAATATTCATTCATGTAAACTCAAAAGGTACACATTGCAATTATACACATTGATATGGCTCTGCGATCGGGGTAAGAACTATTTGTTTTGAGAAATTACAATAATTGTTACAATCAGAATGAAAAGATGTATTCAATGTAGTTTCATACGAAACAAAATACGTTTAATCATTATTACCTGCGTAATTATGACCTTCCAGTATGTCTTTGTCTTATAAACATAGAGACCCACCTGTATATGTGCCAAAGTTGTTTGTAAAAATTAATATCGTTGTCGTCTTTATTTTTAGGCATTATGAGATAAGGCGATATATAAAACGGAAAAAAAAACACATATTTTGAGAGAAATGTTATTTTTATTTGAAGACGATCGTGACAATTTAATTATTTTTTCAATACTTTCAGAATTTCCTGATTCTTTGTATATTAAAGGTACAAAAGTACACTAACATAAAATCTCTATTATATTATGATCTTTTGGTAATTCAAACTTTATTTAAAGAAAAGGGAATTATGAATTCATTTTTGAATAGGTTCTTAATAGAATTAAAGTAATTTTTAATTAATCTAAAGATATATTTTATATACTATTACTTCTAACGCTTTATCGGATAATTCAAATGTCAATTTACTGTGTTTTTTTTTGTTGTTTTTTTTAATATTTATGATACATGTTGATCATGTTTTGTCAATTTACTGTTATCTATGTAATGTATATTCGCTATTTTGTGTTCTATAGAAAATAAACGGGTTACCACTTGGTGATTCCAAAGAGAAAAAAGGTATATTATCAAATCTACTAAAATATGTAATAAAAACAGGGGTTCGCCGGCCTTAGAAAGAATACGAGTGTTTATATTAGTATACCCTTAATAGCAAAAGTTTATGGTGAAATTTCACCTATGAAAATTAAGTCTTTTTTCTTTCCTTCAAATGGATCACAATTTATTAGTAAATGTTATTGTATTGATGAAACATCAGAATTTAATGATATAAAATGAGTTCAGGTTGACTAAGTACCAGTCTGTAATTAAATACCCTTACATAAGGCTAAAACAAACATTTATTTTGAAAAAAGTACAAACTAACAGTATCTGTTTTCTGTTGTTGTTGTGTTGTTTTTTCTGATGTTTTAACATTCAGATTTTCCTTATTTTTTCAATGAACACTATTTAAGCAGGTTTATTCCTTAATATGTTTAATTTATGGGTGGGGCATTTACAAAGGGGAAATTTAACTTAGTTGTAGATAAATATTTATTTATATAAATATCTATAGGAATGTAGACGAATCCCGTGTACATTTCAAACATGTATGTGTCGCAGGTTTTGCTCTTTTTAATCGTTTTAAACATTTTTCTTCTTATTGCGTAACGACAATCGGCGTGATAAATATGAACAGTAGACAATTACAGCGATTTTTATCCTAACACCGGTTCAAATACTGCGGTTGGTAACAGTACAGAAAACTTACACGCAAACCTTATTCGGTCTTGACTTTTCAATCATCTAGCGTTTTTTATTTAAAAGCTAGACAGACCCTAGGTTTCCTAAAACGAAATATACATTCTTCCAAGAGCTCTACAAAGACAGCAGTCTATAACACCATTGTTAGACCAACCTTGGAATACTGATCTAGTGCATGGGATCCTTACACTCAGAAGGATATAGACAGATTAGAAAATGTTCAAAGGCAGGCTGCTCGATTTGTCACCAACAATTACAGCAAGACCCCGGGCACAGTTTCAATATTCTAACATATTCTAACTGATTTAAATTGGATCTCTTTACAATCTATAAGACAACATAATAGGCTGATTTTATTTCATAAGATGGTTTATAACCATGTGGATGTAGATACCAGACAATATCTAACTCCACACACAAGGGAGTCCTGGCATTACCATCATTTAGCTTTTCAAATACCGTTAACCAAAGTTGACTATTACAAAAACTCATTTTTCCCTCAGACTGCTGTCCAATGGAATGCATTATCATCATACGTAGTCGGTGCTGGTACAATCCCCGGATTTAAATCAACTCTGACTGCATTGATGTTCAAAACCATAAATACTGTATACTTGCCTTTATCCTGTTTTTAACCCTACTTATATCTTTCTTTATGCACAACATATTATATGGGTACCTATTTTTACGCACCTTTTTATCACCAACTGTCAGGAGTGGACTGAGTAGTTTGGGAGACCTGGCAGTCTTTTACATTTTAACCCCCACGCATGGCCATATTGTTTCAGTATTGAAAGATTGCCATTAGCATACAAGGACAATGTCATGTTTGCATTACCGGTGATAGTGAAAAATTAATAGAAGCTGTTTCGATCGGCTTATACTAAGATACGGAGTATTCCGGAGATACACGAAGTAAAACGAATGGTTCAGTGGTTTACTGGGAGGTCGCGGGCTCAGTACGGCCGGTACTGGTATATATTTCTTGTTATGCTTTCAGAGTTTATTGGTAGTTCAGAACTGTTTGGCCAAGTAAGAACGAAAGGAAAGAAAGAAAGATTTTTATTCATAATGGCACGTGCTACTATAAGTGGGCTTGCATGTCACCTAACATTGAATTAAGCATGCCATATAGATGATTAAATGAAAATAAAGTAATAATAAGACCAAACATGTGTGTATATGACAGTCAGTCAACTCTGATTGGATCAAAATGATAAACATGTGTTGTAATGCTGATTTCTGCGTCTAAAACGGCTTTCACAAGATATCTGGCAACTTTTCTCGGATAGTTATTGATCAAGTATCTGATAAAGTGATAGTGTGGAATCATGTCACTTGCTTAGTACGGCGTGATATCGCATTGATCTATCTTATAAAGATAAAGTCCCGAAATGACTTTAATACTGTCGGTGGGACGTAAAACAAACATACAAAAAATGGCATTGAAGTTCATGTTTCAAAACTTACCGATAATGAGCAAATTGCGTCTATCTCGCGCGCTAGCATGATCTCTGCAAGCCTCCGGTGTACTGCGATCAGACTTGAATGTCCTATGAGACCATGGAAACTACTGATGGACCAGACAAGTGCTTCCAACAGGGGCAATTATGTGTTATCTTCCCGCAACAATCTCTGCAACTATCTCAATTTGACAATCAGTTCAATCTAAATAATGTCAGTAGTGTTTATGTACTATCATATTGAATACATCGTACCAGTTTTGAGGCAAGCATTAAAATGCTCCATCCCACAGCGACCTCTAAAATCACGTTACATCATGAAAAATCAAAACCAAAGTTGTGTACATGCAATTCTTTCAAGTTTTAAGTTTCTGTCTACATTACAAAGTGCTAAACCACAAGATAAATATATGCAATAATTTCAGCAAATTTAAGTTGCGCAGCGTATATTGTTAAGGCGTAAGCTACGCACACGTACTAGGTTATGCCTAACCCTGAATTATGAGCGTACAATTATTAATTGAGTAATGCAAGAAGCAAAGCGACGTTTTTAAAGTGCTGTTATTTCTACGATTTTGTTCCAAAACCAAAGTAACGTGCGCGCAACTATTACGTGCGCACAACTATTTCTACATCAGGTAGATGTAGTTACAACGGTTTCGTAATGCAATCAACGCGCACAATGCGCTTAGAGACTGTCGGCAGGATTAACACACAAGTAATTCTAACTCCAACGTTTAAGCGGGATTGATCTCGACAGAGGCAAAGGTCATATGACGCCATATGACACGTTTTCCTGCAACGCTATTTACTAGTTGTAAGTCAGCTTAACTTTCTCTTTGTTTCAGGATAGCTCCACCGGCGGTTTCTCGGCGCATTTAGCTTTTTTTATTTTTTTTATTTATTTATTTATTTTTTGATTTATTTATTTTTTATGTTCGATTCATAAATTGCATACTTATCATGACCCAACTAACCTGGTTGCTTTGAAAAGCTATTGAGCGCGAAAAAACAACCGATGAAATTGGCTGTGGTAATTATGCAAATAAACAATGCCTGCTTTTGATTTGCGGCTACGTAAGAATGGCGATTACTGCCAGTCTAAAAACCAGAACTACGTACGAGTAATTATTTCTACATCACAATTTGTTTGTTTGTTTGTTTGTTTGTTGGGTTTAACGTCCCACCGACAGTATTTCAGTCATTTGAAGATGATGTTTACTTGACAGATAAAGTGCTGCCACACAGCAGTATCACGCCGTAGACATGTGGCATGATATCACACCCAGTCACATTATCTTGACACCGGGCCAACCAGTCCTGCAACTTCCCTTATATGCTGAGCGCCAAGCAAGAGAGCTATAATAACATCACGGTTTGCCACAACCAAAGTGTCATATAATGGCATATAAGTGACGTTCGTGCATTTATTTCTTCATTGCGCATTGTCAAAAGGTGAGCTGTGTACATACAGATCGGGTAATTTTGTCGCATTATGATAGAATCGTAGTTACCTACCTACATGCAATTATTTCTGTATACGTACATGTGCATCTTTAACGTTATATAATGATGAATCCTAAGTTACGTAAGTACAATTATTTGCACACTGTGTTATGAGAAACCGTCCTCATGCTAAATAATTTCACCACGTAATTCCCGAACAAGCGTGACGGGCAATGATTCGTGCATCACACAATGTCCAAACCTAGGTCACGTGCATTTAAAAGTCATGATCTTAATAGGCAACATAAGCTCCTGTCATTTGAAATAAAATAAAAACTATCGTGACTGCCACCATATGAATAATACATGTAATTTTATACAAGTAAGACGTCTATTCAAAAGGCTGGGCGTTGTATAGGAATCTTTGGCCATATACACCAGTATATCAGTTTAACAACTGTATCTATTGAGGAAACCAGAATGCCATCCCCAAGCACCAGCGGGAATGACTTGTACACAGATACAATAGGAAGCTGTCGATATCAGTAATATTCCGAAGCAAATGATAGACTTAATATGGGCTAATTCGAACGGCAAAGTACAGTGTAAATGTACGCGAAAACAGCTGAGATTTTTGCTAGTTTCTTTTCCTTCTTTCTTTTCATTATGAAATGATGGATACTCACATGTCTACTGGTGTCGATGGCCGATTGGTTAGGGCGTCCGCCCCGTAACCGGCAGGTTGTGCGTTCGATCCTTGGCTCAGACCTACCACAGTCGTTTATTAAAGTTATTTTGGTATAGATCCATTAATTATTAATAATAATAATATTATCTTTATTTTAGAGGATAACGTATTTGGCAATGCCATTCTTCCATATGGTCCTGTTAACAATAATATGATTCAATTTGTATGTATTATAAGTGGAAAAAATATCACTAACATATGATAAATTATGATGAAAATTATTCAAACGGATTTTTTTTTGCAGAATCATTTTAAACAATTTATTCAAAGAATCAATGATTTTGATGATAAAATCTGAATATATGATTCAAAAACAATATGCCTGAGATTGAACCCACGACATCCGTGTTACGGGGCGGACACTTGAACAACCCGATCATCAGGACACCTTTAAAAAATAACCTTTGTGGTGACATACGGGATTGCATTTTATAGATATATTAAAGAATGAGAGAAGCAATAATGAATAGCAATTAACAATGACAATAATTAATTTATTGTTTTTTCAATAGTTTTATTTTTATTTTCTTCTTTAATTTTTTTTTTTTTTTTTTTTTTTTTTTTTTTTTGTATTATGTGTAATGTTAGATCAACAAGAAGGCTGATCTAAAGCAACCTACGGCTAATTAGGCTTGTTTTCAAAGCAAGGAGACTGCGCCGAACTAATCTATACGTTACAGACATAAAATGTTTACAAATTCAAGATAAAGCTATTTTGAATTTCTTAGTTTGAAATGCTTTCTTCTTTGATTTTACTTATTTATGAGCCAGCGTACCCATCTCATTTGCTTATTTGTATAGGCATCCTATTCATGTTATTTTCGTGGAAGATATTTGCAAATGTTAGGTATTTTGTAAACGTTGTTGATTTGTCCTAATGTTCTGTTTAAAATGATAAAAGATTCAGCTTATCAGAAACACAACCCATTCAGTTATCAGGATTTAACTGCTATGACCATCAGTATTGACATCCATCCCTTTTATTTTAATCATCAAACAAAATCTGTAAACTGAATACGCTTTCCTATTTCAAAGTTGCAGTGATTTATTGATATATTGTTTATGCAAGGTTACAGTAGGCACAATTAGGTATACAGGTATGTAAATGAGGGTAAGTTATTTATTCCGCCAATGTCTGTAGACGAAATTATGTTTGTTTCTTTCAGAACGCAGATATATCTGCGGCTATAGACGCTGGCTAATTTTCGCTATGGCCCTCAAGGCTGTGGGTCCGAGTCTAGACAGGGTCACTCAGATTTGTCATATGAAGAAACCTTTCGACTTGCTTAGCCTAACTTAGCGTAGATTGGTGGTTCTACATTAACTAAGCGTAGATTGGTGGTTCTACCCTAACTTGGCGTAGAGGTTGGGGTTCACCCTGCTTAGCGTATTTACCTGGCTTAGCGGAGATTGGTGGTTCTACCCTAACCTAGCGTAAATCGACCCTGACTTAGCGTAGATTGATGGTTCTACACTACCTTAGCGTAGATTGGTGGTTCTACCTTAGATCGACCCTGATTTTAGCGTAGATTGATGGTTCTACACTACCTTAGCGTAGATTGGTGGTTCTACCTTAGATCGACCCTGATTTTAGCGTAGATTGGTGGTTCTACCCTAACCTAGCGTAGATTGGTGGTTCTACCCTAACTTAGCGTAGATTGGTGTTTCTTCCCTGACTTAGCGTAGATGTGTGGTTCTACCCTAACCTAGCGTAGATTGGTGGTTCTATCCTGACTTAGCGTATAATGGTGGTTCTACCCTTACTTAGCGTAGATTGGTAGTTCTACCCTGACCAGCGTAGATCGGTGGTTTCACCCAGATGCCTCTGTGCACTAGAGATCTTAAATGAAACTGTCGTCCATGAACTTTAAAAAAAAATGTGATAGTTGTATATTATCTGTTTGATCTTTCCCGCGTGGTCATAGAGAAACTTTTTTTTCATATACTATTTTCTATGACCACAAGCGTAGGAAAACACGATCTTACAAAAATGAATCAACAGATTTCTTTTCTTTTATTTTGTTTCAATGTATCTCTCCTTTTACGAAAGGACGCTATCTCTATACTGTTGAATATCTGATATTCTCTTGTGTATAAATGTCAATCTTTTCGCCAAAAGAATGAAATAAATATGAATATTGATAAAAATAAATGAACAGGGCCATATATTTTCAAATTAGTAAAACACGTTGTATCTAGAACTTAATTCATTACTTTATTTTGTTTTATCGGAGCAATTACGATGTTGTGTATTGTAGAGTTATCTACAGATTGTATGATATCTGACAATTAAGCAGGAACTGTTTGCTTTCATAATTTTCCATAGGCTGAATCTGCTTTATTCAACGAACGCCATAAGATTAAAGAGGATTTTTTTCTGCAAATTTTGACTTGATGATTTCACTGGAAATTCTGATTAGCTCTAATTTTATTAATTCACGTAAAGGTTTTCTGTGTGCGTTGTGAAAATGCGACATGCGATGTATTTTTTTTTATTTCTAGTAGATGCCGTATCGGCCTTTAATTCGAATCTGACGGCGTATCAAATTATCAATATAAACCCTCAAATAGGACATGTTAACCAAGTTCCAGTAGATTTCTACGTATTAAATATCGCATATCCAATCAAGCGAAGTAGAGCTTTTTCTGTAATTTAATTTTGATGAAGGCAATGATTTGAGTCAAAGGGATATTATTTACAATGTTGTATGTAATCGGAAAAAGGCGACTCAGTATAATATCCTTCCAGGGATAGGCCGGGGATGGGGGGGTTAGCTGAACCCTTCTATAAATCACAGGATCCCGGTCGTCACGGTGAACGCCAGACATGGCCTAGATGATTTATTGTTCTCTCCCAAGAAAATCATCCTTAATAAGCTTAATGTAACTTAACTCGGGTCGTTACTGAGACTTGTTACACACCAGATAGATACCCAACTGCAAGTGATATCTATCTGTCTTTTTAAATGATGAAAACTAGTATGGGCGGCTGCCACGTGCATGTCCTGTTTTCGATTGATGTATACGCAATATTTCCAGTTAAAGCCCAAGTTTCATCTCGCCTGGTTGTCGTGAAGATTAATAGTGATTGATTTTTGTAGATTAATTAATTACAGGGGAAATGATCCCCGAGAAACCAATTCGTATTCAATACTTCCCCTAGATGAAAGAAAACAAAGTATCGAAATAATGTACGGACCACAAAACGTGGTCGTAACAAATCTGTTAAAAGCAAAGCAAAATGCAGAAAATGGGATTTCCGCTGTCGAGAAACCTTGAATAAAAGTGTATTGTATTTAGTTGTATTAAGTGTTACAGCTTCACAAATTCACTTGACAAGTTTACCCGTAGCAATCAAGTTTTGAGCCATTTTGATGTAAAATGGATTACAAAATTGAAATTTGTTTTTAATATAAGCTTCACATTTGCAACTGGTTTTCATCAAAATTGAATTGATAATTTCATGTAAGCATGAACGGTATCGTCCATGGCTAAACCCAACCATTCAACTCTATTCGTATGATTAATGAGTAAGTTAAATGTTTGATAGTTTCATAAAATACAAATTACCTGCAAGGCTGTTCCCCTATCCCAAGAATATTAACGGAAAGCATCCCTTCTTCGCTGGATATGAAAATAATTCCATACATTGCTTTTATTTTCAAAATTAGAAAAGTTAAGAGTTTCTTTTGATAATGTTAATGATGCTGAATCATTTACAACTGCAAAGAATGATTTTTACTAATGGTGATGGTTGATAAAAATGTGTTGAACTCGAATCTATTAACTCATACCAAACGTCAGAGGAAAGATAAAACCGAAGGAACATATATAACAACATATATATCAAATAACGTTACGAAAAAAATCTTTTAAAGGCGTTTCAATGGCTTTTCTCTAGAGGATATTTTTTCTGGGTTTTTTTCTTCACGTAAGGACTTTATAACTTAAATATGTATGAATTAAGAATGGGGAGTCATCATGCTCATTTTAGAGATTTGGCTTATAGTATAAAATAAATGCTAAACATTTGTTGAAAAAAGATGAGGATTTAAAAGTGTGTCATATTGGTATATTCATTTTTATCACAATAAGATTTTTATAATGTATTTTTTATTATACAGGTGAAGACACTGTCAAGCATGCATGGAAAATACAAAAACGAGCAAAAATGACCAAAATGTACATAATAACTACCCCAAAGCTGTGGAATTATATATATCTTTTTTCTTTATGAAAATTTTTTCAAAGGACAGACTTCCATTAATTTTCAGATTCAATCAACTGCTATAAAAACTTTCTGAAAATGTAAAAATATATTAACTAAAATTTCTCTTATATTGAAATTTTAGCCAAATTTGCATTAAAAAAATCCCATTAAAATGTGACTTCAGAACCTCAAATTTTGGCAAATATACTTATAATAATGTTTTTTTAACACATGGCTCTTTAAATTTGGGATTTCCTTTAACATTCCACTCAGAATTAAAACAAAGTTCAGATGAATGTAACCCGCGGAAACGTCCTTAGATTATACATGCATGTATATCGTCCATTGAAAGCCAAGAAGGGGCTATCAGCCTTCTTTTTACATATGCTGATAGCCTCTTCTGGCTTTCAATGGATGATATGTGAATTGTTAAAATCACGCTCTTTTGTTTTATGTAGTATATTGCCGTGCATTGTAACACGATTTTTATGTCATAATTCAATCACTTACACTTGCATTATTCATTTTATAGTTCGTTCTTATTTTTGTTTTACATTTTATAGCTCGTTCTTATTTTTGTTATACATTTTATAGCTCGTTCTTATTTTTGTTTTACATTTTATAGCTCGTTCTTATTTTTGTTATACATTTTATAGCTCGTTCTTATTTTTGTTATACATTTTATAGCTCGTTCTTATTTTTGTTTTACATTTTATAGCTCGTTCTTATTTTTGTTTTACATTTTATAGTTCGTTCTTATTTTTGTTATACATTTTATAGCTCGTTCTTATTTTTGTTTTACATTTTATAGTTCGTTCTTATTTTTGTTATACATTTTATAGTTCGTTCTTATTTTTGTTATATGTAACTTATATGTTCAATAATGAAATGTAAATAAATATAATACAATATTTTACGAAATATATGTGTCTGGTCACCAGATATGTCCTATATAAGCATTGTTATAAAGTCCTCCAGTTGAGATTTCAATTGATTTGGAAAATCACTTGTGATTAATTGGCCGCATTCGTGATCCCGAAATTGGTCATTTTGGTCAGATCTAGACATGCGTTAATTGTGCGGCGTCGACCTTGTCACGGGTGATCCAAACCAGGAGAGATGTAATCATGCCATACACTGCCCGCCTGTCATCTGGTAGAAACAGAGATTTTATATCTAGGGCAATTGTTAGCCAATAACATATTCACAAGTAGGAATGGACTTTGATCGAATAAAGAAATACAATAGCATCGTGTAACTGAGCAACATAAAGTGAAAGGGACACGGGTCAAGAAGTGTTATAACAGAAAACATCCGAAACATTCAAGGAATAGAGAAACCGCCTCTATTTTGTACTTATCACAATTTCAAACTATGAAGCATTTGTAAATGAGAAATGACACCTTTGATTTCCGAAGCTATGACAGATCTTATATTGATGTAAGCATGCAAACCTTTCAGAAATAGTAGATTTAGAACACACACTATAAGTAAAATGTACATATAATATATGGCATTTTTGACAAAAGCTATTTGATTTTAAAAGTGACATGTTACTGCACTCAGCTTTACACGAACATACATATACTGGCTATGCAATATAATTTGACCAGACATGCATGCTTTATTATGTTGATTTACATTTACTATTATGTTATATTATGTTGTTGTAGTTGTTGTCGTGCTGCTGCTGCTGCTGCTGCTGCTGCTGCTGCTGCTGTCAACGCATGTATCTATCTATCTATCTATCTATCTATCTATCTATCTATCTATCTATCTATCTATCTATCTATCTAATAAGGTATTCTGAATGAATTACAGTTTCATTGATAAATATATAGTGAACTTATCACAGCACTTCTTTTTGATGCACAATAAAATTTGTTTCGGGTTTAACGTTACAAATACCTTCAGTATCTTATAGTCTGCTTCACTGAGTGACGGTATGCTTTATTACACGAATGTGCGGTGAAGGGGACCCTCAAATACCGAGTTTATCTGCGTTTATTTTGAGATCCTAGGATGAAATGTTTCACAGAAAATGATTCTTACATCATATAACCTTTCTACTTTCTCCATTACTTTAATCTCCATCAAAAAGGCATATCTTTTTAAGATTTTGATATTTCTTGTTTGTTGTAGTTGTTGTTGTTGCAACGTTGGCCGTTTGTTTGTTATTGTTTTGTTTGTTTTTGTTTGTTTGTAGTTGTGTGTGCGTGTTTCTTGAGAGGATTGCTTTTTATGAAGTCCCCTATACAATCTCATGCACACAAATACACGTTTATAACTCTTTTGGCCCAGTAGTCAAGTATAAATTGTTTGTAATTCGCACCAAAAATAGTTGCAGATGCATATAACACACATCAGAACAAAATGTACAAAATCTATCGAACTCTTGATCCATGCTGGCAATATTGGAGGCCATTGACCGAGTAATGGACATCAGTTTGACAAGCGGTAAGAAGCTAACCTCCGACATATTAAGATCGATGCAAGATTTATATCATGAATGGGAAAAGACATTCATACACATAGAGAAATAAACAAACGTAACACTGTATATGCGTGTGAATGTGTGTAATTTGTGTTTTGTTAAAAGATAAGAAAAAATATTGCTTACATATTTCATGTCGATACTTTCATCTTAAACTCATTCTTATCTATTTTGAACCAATATCGAAGAAAATACTGAAATTCAACAGGATTCCGATGCAATCCCCCGACATCAAAGGCGGGGGACTATCTCGTACAAAGCACCGCAAGGAAGTATGGTGTACAGAAAAGATGCCTCGAAAAATTGAACGACTTTTATGTGCATGTAGTAACATCCACCGAACCTTAATTGCACAATTACTAATGGATCAAAGAAGATTTTGGGTTCAAATTCATTGCCTTTTTAATTGTATATGATATAATTATGTTCGGATTTAATGAATTACAGTTTAAGTATCAAGTGTTCAGACCAAACAAGCATTTAAAATAGCACAATAGTTAACGGAAAGAAACCCTTTGAACCATATTAGAAACAGTATTGTTTGATCAGGAATAATAGATGATGAAAGAAATGCGTAAAGTCTTATCATATAACCGCAAATACTGTATATCGTAACATTTAAGTTCAAACAGGTTTGTTTCAAAGTAGCGTAGGTATCAATTTAACAGATTTGTATTTTGAATTACTTCTCCACACCCTTAATGGTTTTTAATCTGGATTGGTCAATGTCCTGTTTAAAAGGGTCGTACAGTAAGGATATAACTATATTGCCAGGCAATATATCATATTGACATGTTGTAAGAAAGAGCAATCGCCTGCAGAAAGCTAACCAGGCCACAGTCAGTAGGGAGAGAAACACTATTGACTAAATTTCGAACTCTGTCTCGTGGGGGTTTACCTCAGTGCTGTGGGGTCAAGTCTTCGTGCGTCACTCGGGAGGCCTTCCAGTTGTTTTGCGGTAGGAAACAGGGTAGGAGCGTTAATTGTACTCGAACTGGGGTGTCCAAACTTCAGAGGGGGCGTGACAGGGCGGTTGTACTCTCCGACTTCTTTCTCTTTACACCTCATCGCTATGGGTTCGAGTGATGGTCAGGTCATTCCAGCTGGCTTGCAATAGGTCGGTGTTCTACATAGTGTCTTTTCTTAACTTTCTTAATTTTACATAGCTGGGCGTTGTAAGGCCTGGTATACTGTCACGGCAAATGTATTACAACTTAAAGAAACTTCCCAACATTCTAGACAGTTTGCCGGATTCCAATATGAAAGGTTTGCTACTGATTTATGACACGAGTCTTAACATTCTAGAAGGCATTTGTGATTGCATTAATGAAAAAAATGAATACAGTGTTTTGTGGAAATGTAATGCAAATCAATCATTTTACAACATTCATAAAAATACTGGTTTTATCGTGGTTGTTAAATATTTTAACTTTGTTTGAGGCCTGAAATATTTGTTCTTTTCATGACTGGGATCCGGCTTGTAATAATCAATATAATGGTCCAGCAATTTCATCTAAAAAATCAGTGAATTCCTGATGCTAAGTCATGTTTAGCTAAAACAATTTGATATCACGAATTTTGTTACCGTCCTAAGCCGACGGAAGCCTTTAGATACATACATTGCAACGTGGTAAGAGATCTAGATAATTCATGACCTCCAATATAGTGAAACTTTTTCGGTTACCTAGGTTTGATGATATACATTTATTATCATTTATAGAAATGGTTAAATTGAAAACGTACG
>CM037786.1:37337952-37369986 GCA_021229015.1 Solen grandis | reverse complement strand
CTCTCTTTGCATTTAACAAACGGAGAAATATCCATTCCAAATTCTGAACCACGTCGGCCATGTTTATGTTCACTACTAAGGCCTATGAAGGTACCTCCTCTTTCAAAACTCCAACTTAAAAACTTCTTGTTGCAACAAATGGTTGCAAAGAAAGAAGCGGAAAACCTTTTGGAACCCTATGTAATGCACCCTGGTTGGTTTCTACCGTTCCTGTTTACCCAGTAATGAAATATTCAAGTATATGACAAAATCAACATAAATATTTACCTTAATAACTGATAATATATAATAAATGGAAAATGTGGGTTTTTCATAAGTGAAAGAAGAATGATGTAAAAAATCAACTTGTAGTATTTTAAGAAATATGGTTGGTGGAATTCAAGACGGATCAATTGGTTAAAGTACTTTACATACCTTAACTGAATTTACTATTTACTCAAAGCTCTGTTCACTAGAAGATAAAAACCAGAGGGGTTAGAAATGCACATTTCATACAAAAATGAACCTTTCACACAGAAAGACACAACAAAAACTCAAGCTTGATGACACCTGGTACAGTCAAAGTGTACTTCTATCTTATCTGAAGAAGATATATATATCCCAAATATGTGTGTTTTTACACCTTGGCCAGAGCAGTCACCCTGGAAGAAACAGTTTCTGGTTAGGATCTTATCTGTTTGCTCATATAATGTTGTATCTTCAAGATTTGATTGTCTGCGTGGCAAAGAAAATTCTACTGTTTCATATAAATACCAAAGTTCATTTAATTAATATTCGTCAAGACATCATTTTCTACATGAATATTCATGAGGTAAAGGGTTAAATAGGAATATTCATTATTCATACCTTTTATTTGAACAGTAACAATCAAACTAAAAGCAATGCACAGGCCTTATGAATCAATGAACAGTCTATGGAAGATTACCAAATCAATATTAGGAAACCTCGGCAATTGGGAGACTTAGATACCGAGGCACCATAGAACCACAGACTTTGTAAACAGATACCTCATTCACAAACAGCGTGTGTCTGCAAACTGACCTCACTCTTACCTTACTTCCCATCAATCAAAGTATGAAACATAATCACTGGCCGTACAGAAATCGCTATGAGCCACTGAAACCATTTTAATGAAAGTAGTTGCTAATTTAAATTGCATCAATATCCCGATATCTCTAGCTAGCAACTCCCTTTTCCACACATTTAATCAATTTGTTAACCTTAAAGGAACAGATAAATAAATGCCTGAAAACTGAGACATAAAATACATGCTGCTTAAACAGATATCTGAACCCTTGTGGTATGGTACACATCCAAACAAGAATGGAAGACAAAGGCTCATTATTAATTCATCTTAAAGATTCATACAATTAGCTTGAAAGGTCTACCACAATTTCTTGGTGCTGGTCACGTTGCAGGATACCACAGAGAAAATCCTTCCCTGATCAGTTTGAGATATCTGACTTTCCTCTGTTATGACTTCTTTGTACATATAACTATTTATAATTTTTGTGTGATTTTACTATCTTAAAGTTGGGAAGGGTGGGTGATAATGTTATGAATTTCAAACCTTTATCATGCTAATTTCACTTGTCCCCTCTGCATTTTTGACCATACAATTAGTTGTTTACAAGGGCCCAGTGCTTACTGAAAATGTATTGCCTGAAAAGTGAAATGTGCAGACCATGATAAGACTGCAGGCTGATCTTGGTTGCAAAAGCAGTCACATGTGTCCACAGCATTGTAAGGGTTAACCCTTTCCCTCATATAGACTCATTTTGACGCACTCAATAGGTACCACATAAAGCCTGATCTGCAGAAAACCACAGTTAAACCTTACCAAATTTAATTACAAAATCCTCATTTCCAGACCACTGAGGAGCAGCGAACAGCATAAAACCTGATCAGCCTGCTAGTTACTTGCAGGCTGATCTGGTTTTATGCTGTTCGCATAGGTCTTTTCATGGTTTCCTCTATGAGGGAAAGGGTTAAAAAGGTCTAAAATGAAAGTTAACTTTCTGTCAAGATAAATTGCTTTAATTTTACAGGATTACAGACTTCAATGATTAAATTGGATAGACTTCTGTATGTACAAGTGTTAAAACTAAGAGAATAGTCTTGTATACAGCAAAAACATGCATGTATCCAACAAAGACCAGATATTCATAGTATAAAATGGGAGGTAAAAGAGTTGATAAGGAGAAAAAATCTCTCTTTAAAATATAATAATGCTCAATGTTGTCTTTTTGTTTTCATTAATTTGCAAATGTAATCTACCCCAATTCACATATTTCAACATTTTAAAAGAAATAAGGAAAAATGAGATATGTTTATATGTTTGTTTGTTGGGTTTAACACCCCACTAACAGTATTTTAGTCATTTGGATACAAATACAGAGCTGCCACACTTCCGTAGACATGTGGCATGTCGATACCAAAACCAGTCACATTATCTTGACAGCAGGTCATCTAGTCCTGGAACTACTCTGTATATATGCTGGGAGCCAAGCAGGGAGCTACAATTCTGAAACGTTTACACATGTTTAAGATATGATTGCAACTGCATGTTGAAAGTTTACAAGTAAACCACAAAATCCATGCTTGTCAGATTAAACAAGCTTTATCAATGTCATTTTAACTACTTATTAAAATGTTTTGGGAGAAAAGCAATCATAGCTTCTTAGAAATAACCACCATTTAACTCTATTAGCTGAAACTGGAGGTTTAATCGATGTAATGTATTAAATCTGTTTAGACTAACAGTGTAGGTGAGCAATCTCTTTGAAGCGCAAATGCAAATGTACACACTGAAAAGCCAGAAAACTCCCCCCCCCCCCCCCACTAAAAAAACAAAACGGATAAATTTTTCTCATATTCCAACAATATTACCATGTTCCTACCGACCGCACCAGTTCATAAGCTTTCAAACCATGTATGCATTGTCTCTTGGAACACTTACATTTGCAGAACATTCAAACAATATTTTCCAAACATGGCACTGAAAACATACACACAGATTAAATGTTTAATGAAAACAACCAAAAGAACCATGCCTATACATTACAACAGTAACTGTTTTGAATAGGTCTTGAAGGCATCAAATACAATTTTACTGTTCCTAAATACTTCAGACTGCAGGGATTCCCACAAAAAAAAAAAATCAAAATAAATAGTGGCATATATGATGTCAATGCACACACTGAAAAGGGGATATGTCAATGTTCACACTTATAACTCATACACTGTTTGACTGAGATCAACTCTGAAGTAGCTAAGACATTCTTGCTGGTTATAAAACGTGGTCATGACATTATGACACTTAGTACTATATGTACCCAAGTCTGGTGTTACCATAAGTAGGATAAAGGATAGTTTTTACATTTTTTTAAAATTCTATTCATGGTCCATTATAACTCTTTGCTTGGTTATTAAACTTGACTGAGATTTTGCGCCAATACATATTATGGCCAAGTATAGTAACAAGAGCACCGCATGCCCATGCCAGTTTCAACACTTGTCTGTTTTTGTCTTAAGTTGAAAACAGATAAATGACAAAAAAAAAAAAAAAAAAAAAGAAAAAAAAAACTGTATTTTTCTTTTAATTTAATCAAAATGTATCTTAAAGAGTGATACTCTTTCATGGGAATGTAGCCCTTGAGATAGTGAACAAGTATGTGAAGTTTGTTGACAGAAGCTTTAATAGTTTACAAGTTATGGACAAGGCAAAAGTGACCATGATGGTTATAACTAGGACGATGCCAATGATGACAATTGTATCACCAGAGTGATGACAATACCTGAGTGTGGCAGAAATGTCCGAGTCTATGGATTACCACTGTTGGGGGAGAATCTGTGCAATACGCACTTGTGATTAATGAGGAATTATGTCATTTTTTTTCTTGGTGTTTTTATGGATTTAATTTACTCTGTATTCATCAAATGCATTTCTTGACCCAGAAAATGTAACTTCAGTTAAATCAGTATATATATGGGACCTTTAAACCATATGCACAAAACAAGGGAGAGTATCCCAAAGACAGAATCAGTCATTTTAGGCCTTTGTCTATATGTAACAGATATAGTGCTGCCTTACTGCAATATCATGCCTGAAACTACACCCAGTAATATTATCCTACACTGTAACTGAGCCACACTGTCCTGGTGGAACTGTCCTTATAATGATGAATGCAAAGCACTGCACAAGCCAGTACCATTTGAAACAACTTTGCTATATAAGTCATGTATTATGGCCAGAAATCAAACCAATAAAATACCATTAAACACAGCTCCAGCCACTTGGCTTGTCTGGCGATTATCTGGTGCTTCATTTGTCATTCCTTGTACATGCACAGCTACCATGAGGTAAATGACTGCTTTAAACTGTTTTTAGATCACTGAAAGTCTCCTAATATTTTGAGGGATAATCCTCCTCAAACTAATTTTACAACATCACCATATTTTGCAGGAAACATTTCTGTTCCAATGTAACATAATTACATCTTGTCTCAAGCTGTGCTATTGATCACATATTGTGTTGTGTTATGGAAGCAGAAAGTGAAAGCTTCTTTTCATGTCCAGGTGTACTTCACTGTCATATCTGCAAGTCCTTTGTTTAATTAACCCTTTCCCTCATATAGACTCATTTTGACGCACTCAGTAGGTACCACATAAAGCCCGATCTGCAGAAAACCACAATTAAATCTTACCAAATTTAATTACAAAATCCTCATTTCCAGACCACTGAGGAGCAGCGAACAGCATAAAACCTGATCAGCCTGCGAGTTACTCGCAGGCTGATCTGGTTTTATGCTGTTCGCATAGGTCTTTTCATGGTGTCCTCTATGAGGGAAAGGGTTAAACAAAATTGCATATTGTTACTGGAAACTGTAGATTATCTTTGAAAATTAATTGGTTGGCTTCTTTTGTTATCCTTTCTTAGAGAAAATTAATTCTATGCAAATTAAGGCAGTTCCTGATGTTAAAATTTCATGAGATACATCTGCCTTGGTTTCATGTTGCCAAATGGAATCTTGATTTACTAAAGTGCTGAGATTTTTTTTCTGCAATCCAATCGGTTGATGCAAAAATTTCTGCAAAAGTTTAATATCTGATTATAAACTTGAACAAGAGTGCTGATTATTGTAAAATAAGATCCATACTTCTTGAATGACTGGGAATATTTTGGGTAATTATTGTATTTAACAGAGATATCATGCCTTTCAATGTTTTGGTCAAATTTGGTAAGGATTGATCAATAGTTGTCATAGATAGCCAGCAGATCCTATTTATTTTGAGATTTTTGGTTTTAACTCTCAAGTGAGAATAACTTTCGAAATGGCTATCTAACCAAGTCAAAATTGCATGCCTATTAATTTTTTATCAAGACTAGTTTGGATTGATCAATGGCAGATACTCTTAATTTCTCAATACTTTTTTTTTAGAATTAAAACAGGCTTATAAACATTAAAAGTGACAAGAAACGTTTGTAAATTATACATGCCCACCACATATGCCATAATATTTATATAGCTATATTATATGTATGATATTTGGCTTTATAACGTGGGCATGTTACAAAGTTCAGAACTTATCTTGGTGAAGGTTTACTACTGATAATTATTAACACTGCAAATTGCTGTGTTGAGTACAAGGTGATACAAATGCAGATTTTTTTTTTTGATAGAAGATTGAAGAAAATTATTTGCATTTACTTCTGTATCATAAATAGATCAACACAGCAAGGGCACCACAATTTTAATGCAATTAGCACCATGAAATTAAGTGAAAAGCATGCAGACAATGAATAAGAAGAATAATGTCTCATTTGAGTTTTACCTTGTATATTGCATCCAGTAAAGGTGAAAATGCTGAAAAAAATCTGGTGAAAAAGATTTGACCAGAACCCATTTCGATAAGAATCTATCTCGGCATTCAATGTCACAGTGACCTTGACCTTTGGCCTAGTTACCCCTAAATCGAAAGGGGCCATTTACTGGTCATGACCAATCTCCATACTAAGTTTGAAGTTCGTAGGCCCAGGCGTTCTTAAGTTATTGATTGGAAATGGTTTGGTCACCATTTTAACATAAAATCCGAGTACATCAAGGTCACTATGACCTCGACTTTTGACCTAGGGACCCCAAAAATCAATAGGGTTCATCTACTTATCATGACCAATCTCCATACTAAGTTTGAAGTTCCTAGGCCCAGGTGTTCTCAAGTTATTGATCGGAAACAGCTTGGTCACCATTTTCAAAATCAAGCCCAGTAAATCAAGGTAACTGTGACCTTGACCGTTAACCTAGAGACTCCAAAAATCAATAGGGTTCATCTACTGGTCATGACCAATCTCCATATTAAATTTGAAGTTCCTAGGCCCAGGCATTCTCAAGTTATTGATTGGAATCAGCTTAGTCACCGTTTTCAAAATCAAGCCCAGTAAATCAAGGTCACTGTGACCTTGAATTGACCAAGTGACTCCAAAATCTATAGGGTTCATCTACTGGTCATGATCAATCTCCAGACTAAGTTTGAAGTTCCTAGGCCCAAGCGTTCCCAAGTTATTGATTGGAAACTGTTTGGTCTACGGACCGACATGTGCAAAACAATATGCCCCCTCTTCTTCGAAGGGGGTATAATTAGTTCTTTAATGTGCAACTGATTTTAATATATAATGGGATTCAAAGTTTTCCATGAAGGCACAAATTTTTTAATTATGGCCGTCAAATTGTCTAAATGACCGCTAAATATTTCAAAATATGCATGGAATATGCATAAACAAATAAGTTGTTATACTCGAACTCTCTATGTTACTGATACAATTATGTTAAAAAAACAACTAAATAAGCACCTGATATTTTCAGCTAAGTATGAAGTCTTACAACATCAGTCAGGAACTACTAAATCTGAGTCCTTTTATGTCCTTTTTTGGAAATCAATATCAACGGACTGCTCCTTTTTGTACTTTGCTCTGAAATATCAATATCGCCTTCCGAAAGTTCATGAACAAGAACGAGAGGTGCTCACTGTGCGATTTTTTTTCCAATAGTGGGAGGGTGCCTTAGTTGGATCAAGGTTACCATGTTAATGGAAGAGAAAGTTTACTCTACTTCCAAGGGTTCTGGAATGTTTTCCATGAATTGTTTATAACAAAAGAAAATTTGATACATGTGGGCAAATTACGTTGGATCTTTTTAGTAATTAAAGTTTTACTTCAGAACCTTTTTTACCCCATTTGCTTAGCAAGTCTGAAGTCATAAAACTCCAGATTTTCTCCGTGTTATGTGAAGGTTGTATTATCTATTTCTAAAATGCTTCTCTGTTGAACCTAAAATGCAAGAGCACTGGGGTTTTTTTTGCTGAAGAAGAGAAAAGAGCCTTTTAAATTTAACTTAGGGTAAAAAATCACCATTTTCAGGAGTTTGGGGGAAGTAAATGTCAATTTTGGGGAAAACTGCTTGAATCAAAAGAAAATTTCAGAAGAGATGCCTATGAAAGACCTCTAATATAGAGGGGGAAAAGCCTTGCAAGAGATTCTGAAAAAGAAAAAAATATGCACACAAATTTCAGTAGAACTGATATTGGGTCTCTGAGTTTATAATGTTTGAAATTTAAAATATGTTTTCATCAGCTTCATTATCATACATTTATAGTCGGTCTTCCAATAACTGGACTGGACATTTTCCTATTGCTGCTCTCCATACTTTCCTATCCATAGCAGCTACTATTTTTAAGTTAAGACAGGCTAGAATCTCTTTCAAGATTTGATGCTATGTCTTCTCTGGTTGTCCATGTAGATTCCAACCAGGTCCAGACCATCGTCCAATATCTTATTGACCTAGTCTTCTTTGTCTTTTCTGACCATGTGGCATTTAACCATCTCAGCCGTCTCCTCTTTTTCATTGCATCCAAGACATTCACAATGTCTGACTGGTTAAACATGTCCTTCTGTGCTTTCTGCTCACAGAGCCTGGCTCCCACTATCTTTCTGAGCATATGGTTCTCTGTGTTTCCATTCGCCTCACATTTCTGTAGTGAGTGGCCAACACTCACTGCCATGTACACAGTTGACAGCTTATTTATTACAATTAACACATGCATCGTAGATACAACCTTTCAAGATCAGTGACGGGGACCTGGATTGGAGAAATGGTGCAAGCTCTTGGGAGTTTTTTCCATCCACTGCGTATCTAGGTACTGACAGCGGCATAGGCACTTCCCTCACAGTTGATCATATCGCAAAATAGAAGAATTCAGAGACTGTCTCATACTTTGCACCATTTAACTTGACTGTGCTACCATCATCAAGTTGTAGTTTGGTTTGTACTGATTATAATGAGCACATGTCACCTCAAATCAACTGTTAAAGGAAATGATGCATTCTGATTTCAATATAAATTCATTATCTTTCATAAAGAGTACCAAAACTGTAATGAGATAATGTTGTTTTATCAAATCGACACCTCCTCATATAGTGAGCTTACAAATTCCTGGCACTGAGTACTTTATTTTCAGAGTCAAAAAATAGCTACTGAAAATGGTAACTTGCTTTATGTCCAAAATGTTGGTAGCAATACTTGCTACCTTAACAATTGCATAGTTTTGTGTTTGCTTCTTGTATGTTCCTTTCATATTTATGTTGTTGTAGTTGTATTGGGTTGTATTGCTGCGATAGTATTTCAATCATATAGCGACGCCCAGCTAATTACAGGTGGAGGAAGACCCCAAGTACACTGAGGTACCCGGGTAGAACCATCGACCTACCGCAAGCCAGCTGGAAGGCTTCCTCACATGAAAAATCTGAAGTCCCTACCGGGATTCGAACCCACAGCGGTGAGGGGCTGAGAGATTTGTAGTCCACGACTGTAACTGCTCGGCCACGGTGGTCCCTCATATTTATGTGCTTTTAATGTACAATGCAATTGTGACATAGAAAGCAACTTTAATAGATCAAGTACTTAGATACGGACTAGATACCTTTTAAAATGGTAAAGAAAGACCTCCCTCTTAATATGATATTTGATCACAATTACTCTGTCATCAATTTAACTGCCTAACAGTAAATTTATTAAAATAATAATAATAAAAAAAAAAAAATAATAATTTAGGAAGTCTTATCATGTGTCATCAATGAAATGGTGAAAAAATCCAATGATTCCAAAAATTAATATCATTTGTTCACAGTTTATAATGCAGGAAGTGTCAACTGGAATCAATGGCTACCGAGTTGTATGGAGCAATATTAAATAATTGCATGCTTTACTCTATATACTGATCAAGCAGATTACTGTCATGGACAAGAAGCATTCTCTGTAATAATGGAGCTTATCTTTACAAATGCCAACCAATGTAGTGTAGACTTTGATAAGCTGAGCAGTAACTATTTTCCTGTGCAAACAAGGCCTCTTCTGACTGATAAAATGAGACAAATTATTGTTCTAAATGTTTTAACATTCAAAATAAGAAGACAAAATCTGTTCTGCTTTGGAATATTATGTGCTACACTTAGGGTGTTGTAATTTGCTGAAATCTTACATTTACAGACAGTTGCAGAAAAAAGAAAGCAGTCCAATATCATTGAAAAAAACAAAATGGTCTTCCAAAACAGTTAATGTTCGTGCTCGCTTTCTGGTTATCTGTATTTGATTTTATTCGCCTGAAGTCCAAATTGTCCTAGCCCTACTAAGTGTATGTTATTTGTAAAGATATCAAACAAAGTCATTATTCAATTACTGGTATTAATTTGACATTTCCCCCTTTTCCACGCTTAAGTTGAAAACTGACTGTCCTAAAAGAAAGAAATCTTTTAATCAATTTACGATATCATTCTTGAAGTAAAGCAAAGAGTTAAGAAAAGCCATCAAGACTATGTTAACTTAATAAGAGAATGCCTCTATACCGTGAAGTGCCAAATATAGTGCTCATCCATGTGTCATGCGCACACTGACTTTGAGGTTCAAAACCATGAAAAAATTTTCCCATCTATAACGTGCATTTCTTCGTATGATGAGGAGACCTTCGTCTTGTTTAGCCACTGTTAATTTGAGGATGTTCGATTGCACAAACAGGTGAAAATGTCTACTGTCTCTGCAAGTCAGATGTAATGCAGTGATTATCATCACACCTTTAGTATCTACATACATTTGGATTGTCACTTTGATGCTTATAATAGCTGACAGTAATAATCTCAAAATACTGACATCTTCTAGTTTGTAACAAGTGTTTGTGTCTTACCAATAGGTATTTAAAGTACACAATATCATGAACCAAAAAGCTCTGTCCAAAAACAAACCTCATGTCAAAATATTGTCTAATCATTGTTACAACAATAAACCAATTGTTTTTTTATGGGCAGTCACAGTAAAAGCATTTTTTTTGTATGTCGTCAATTAATTATTATGAAGAGTACAGTATAGAACTTTCGATTGAATCGTAACAAAATATAAACAACTAATATGAATTTGAGAACAATGATTTTGATTTCGTAAGCAATTATTTGACAATAATATGATAGTAATAACAGACAACAATTTCACTGGAAGTATATAATGATAATCCTTTAAAATTAATTCAAGATATGAAATATACCCATAAAGACATTACATCATCTCTAGTGGGTGGGGAAAAGTTTGGAAAAATACAAAAAATCTGAATTCTACTGTATTGTGCGCACCCCTTTTGTAGACACAAAATAAATAAAAGAAATGCGCACTATACATGGCGCTTAACGGTATGATCTGTTTGGCACATACACTTGTCCTCTGGCAAGGTCAGGTTACAGTGATTATCCCAAAATTGTGAATGGGTCCAGTACCATGAAAATTATGAAAAAAAGTGCGGTGTTTTTTTATATAAATATTTTTTCTTAAAATTGTGAATTTATATTTAGTTACTGAAATAAAAAGAAATTTGTGTTTCACTAGTGCCACAGCTAGCCTGACAAAGCCAAGCATTGTGCAGCTGCCCCTTTTCCTCACACAGCATGTGCGCTTTTGTCAGCAAATTGCCCCTGCTGATGGACAACAATGCAGAGTAAACAACTAACCACAGTAACCAACATTATATTGATGTGCATATTCCATGTATACAGCAGATACTCGTTAATAAAACCCACACATATTATTTAAACCCACTGCATAATTATATTTTTAATTTAATATGAGAGAAAGAACTAGCATGCATAAAATTATGGTTGCTGTTCATTAAATGGTCCCGGAAAATAGCAAATCCTTTTCACCAGAAGTAAACTATAAATGATGATTAGATCAGCAGTAATTTGTTCATATATTTACCAATCATTTAAACATTACAAGAGGGCCAAGATGGCCCTAGATCGCTCACCTGAGAAAAGTATCATTCATTGCCTGTACAAAACAGATTGCTTTAGAATTAAGATGATGAGGTGAAACAATGTTCAGGAATTTTCTGACCCCATCCACAAAAGATATCATCATGACAAACATTCTGCCAAAGTTTGAGGATGATTGGACCAAAAATGTTGCCCTCAGAGTATAAACAAGATTTTTCTAACATTTGACCTACTGACCTACATTTCTATCCAGCCCCACCCATTTTCAAACTGGTTCGAGATATCATCAGACAAACATCTGACCAAGTTTGAGGAAGATTGATAAAATGTGCCTTAGTGTGTAAACAAGATTTTTCTAAGATTTGACCTATGACCTACTTTTTGAACCAACCTGACCCATTTTCGAAAGGGTTCAAGATATCATCAAGACAAACATTCTGACCAAGTTTGAGGAAGATTGGATTAAAATTGTAGCCTCTAGTGTGTAAACAAGATTTTTCTAAGATTTGACCTACTGACCTACTTTTTGAACCAACCTGACCCATTTTCGAAAGGGTTCAAGATATCATCAAGACAAACATTCTGACCAAGTTTGAGGAAGATTGGATCAAAATTGTGGCCTCTAGTGTGTAAACAAGATTTTTCTAAGATTTGACCTACTGACCTACTTTTTGATCCGACCTGACCCATTTTCGAAAGGGTTCAAGATATCATCAAGACTAACATTCTGACCAAGTTTGAGGAAGATTGGATCAAAATTGTGGCCTCTAGTGTGTAAACATCAAAATTGTTGACGGACTACAAGATTTTTCTAAGATTTGACCTACTGACCTACTTTTTGATCCAACCTGACCCATTTTCGAAAGGGTTCAAGATATCATCAAGACAAACATTCTGACCAAGTTTGAGGAAGATTGGATCAAAATTGTGGCCTCTAGTGTGTAAACATCAAATTGACGACGGACGACGGACAATCAAGTATCCCAAAAGCTCACCCTGAGCTATGCTCAGGTGAGCTAATAAAAACCTTATCATACCAACACATCAAAATGACTGCACCTCAGTTTTCATTTAAAAAGTTAAAGATTGCAATATAGTGACACATTTTCACACTGACAATGTCTTGACAAACAGTGGATGCTGTCTGCATTTATAATATAATAATAAGATCTGCTGATTAGTCACGTACCCACTTCACATCATCATACCATACATAACGCAACTAAATATACACAATGCAGCAACGCAATAACAAATTGAGAACTTAACCCTTACCCTGCTGGAACCGTAAGTGCTAACCTTTGCCACAAGTAAAGAGCCTGGCCTTGCAGGTTGGCCTGGCTCTTTACTGTTGGCTGACCAACTATAAGTTTTCATCTTGTTATCCCTAAAATTGATAATGGACAGTTCCAAAAAAGATGCCGGCTAAGTCCATTTGAGAAATTCAACAAGTTAAGGGTTAAGCACAACTATGTGGAATAAAATTAAAGAAAAAGGACATTTTTAGTCTATGTTGGCAAGAATTGTGAATCGGTATTGGCAAGAATTGTGAACAAGTCCATCGGACCCTGTCTAAAATTTGTGAAGAACTGTTAGTGATGTGAATGGGTCCGTTTAAGGTACCACTTTTAAAGAAAAATATCGTTTGGTTCAAGTTAATATTGTTCAACCTTCTGTGATCTATTTTATAATCCCAAGGTCCATGCACAATTTTACAAGAATTTTAACTTAAGGTAAGACCAAAAGAGATGAAAAAGGAAGATATTTTTTACAACCAGTCTCAGTCTGAAATTGATCTAAATACTTGTTTTGTCTATTACTTTAGTAAATAAATCGTCATGACTATGGTAAAGCAGTAATGTTTGAGAATAACAAGGAGATTGGAGCTGGGACAGGTAGAAATTTTGTACCCGGGTACCCGCGGATGTGTTACTCACGGGTGCCCTATGTTATTAATTTCCCTTTAAATTACAACTTGAAAAGTTGTCTCTCTTTTTGCATCCTGGCACTGTCTTGCATAAACCAAACTTCTTCAAAAAGCCAAGTTTGGCAGTTTTTCAGTCTGAAAGTTAAGTTATTAAAATTATCAATTAATATCTTATATTGCCGCTGTGTTTCAGGGGAGATAAGTGATAATACCTTATATTAAGCCAGTTTTTGTTCATTTCTTGCAATGACTGACAAGAATCTTGTCAAAGCAGAATAAAAATGTATACAATATATCAGTTGCCATTAAAGAACAGAATCGTGGAAATTATAAGTTAATATTCTTTAAATTACCATAAAACTGAGAAAATATTAATTTAAAAACATTATTGGAACTATTTTCATACATATCAGTACGCTGATGTAAACAAAATATGAACCTGAATTTTAAAGACACTTCGCTTTTGTCTCATCAAGTGTAAAAACGAACCTTAAGATCATCTGAATGCTCTGATGGTTGTTTATAATAAGACAAGGCAGTCCAAAGGACAGCTTTATCCCCTGCTGCTGCCTTAATAAAAACCTTTTCAGCACTACTGTTGTAGTGGGGTTTAAAACTGCATTTTATGTTCAGAAAATATAGCATGGAAACAAAAATATCCAGGAATGAACACTGAACCATCAAATGTGACCTTGAACTTGAGCCAACATGACTGTCACCTGTGTTCTGCACATCGCCTCAATTTGGTTTATAATTGAGGCAAGTTTCATTAAAATCCTTCGAGGAGTATAGGAGTTATGGAGCGGACACAAAATTGAAATGGAAATTGAAGGTTCAAACACATGACCCTCAAGTGTGACCTTGACCTTAAGCCGACATGGCTGCCACCTGTGTTCTGCACATCATCTCAACTAGGTTTACATTTGAGGCAAGTTTCACGAAAATCCTTCAAGTGGTATAGGAGATATGGAGCAGACACGAAAACGTTACGGACAGACAGACAGACGGACGAAGGCCATTCCTATAACCCCCCTGCCACTTCGCGGCGGGGGATTAAAAAAGACTTTTTCTGACAGAAGTTTTAGTATGATAGGTCCAAAAATGTGGAATGAATTACCCCTTAGTCTGAGAAAATGTGAATCTGTAAAAACTAAAATACACATTTTACTTCAAAGACTATTTTGCACGGTTTTAAGTGACTCTAATGGCATCGCTGACTGTTCCTTATTGTTTTATGTATGTGTGTATATCTCATCAATTTTATTATTTTTACTGTACAAGGACACTGAATATGTATTTGTAGAAATATGTGTTTAATCAAATTTGCAAGTGTCAAGGTTTTGGGTGAACAAAATCAGAAGGCATTTGGCAAAAATCTGGAATATTAGTTGACATGACGGTTCAGTTATTTATAAGAGAGATCAAACTACTTTTTATTTATCTATATAGATTTACTATATAATAGTGGGTTCCCGGGTAATGATTTAGTACCTGAGCAAAAGCGTTACCTTAACCGATACCAGGGTACTCAAGTACTTGTCCCAGCTATAAAGGAGATTGCATTTTATTTATATTTCTGATAAAGGAGCACAAGATGCCAATGTTATAGTGACACACTTTGCATTTGAACTTTCTACCTGAATTTTCTATTTAATTTAGGGATTTTTCTTAATAAAACATGAAAATCTCCAAACTATGGTATTTAAAGTCTAATTCCCCATCATAAAAAAAATAGCTTGACACTTAACTACATAAGTTACATAACATCTGATACAAACTCTAACATCAGACCTTTATACACTGTTTTAATATATAAATATAGATGTTACAGGCATTCAGTGTGTTATACTAAGAATGAAGACCCTCATTAAGATGTGTTAGAATTCAGAACTGCAATTCCTGTCTTTTTCTTTCGAACACACAGGAAAAAAAACCTTCAATTAAAGGCAAAATCTCCCCAGGACTTGGAACAAGAAAGGAATTTTATTGCTACTTAAAAATTGCTACATACTAAAACATCCTGAACTCACTTCATTCCGAGGCAGTACAGCCAAGTGCAGGAGTAGGTAGCTATTGATCAGAGAGACTGCTATTGATTTATGGTGCCGATAAACATATCTTCAGCCAATATGGGTCTAATTAGACATCATGACAATTAGATCATAGGCTTAGCTTGACAAGACCTAGACAAACCTTCAAAGATCACAAGGAAGAAACCAGGAGCAATTTATGCCCTTATTGGCACTCTAAATATATGTTCAATCTTTGTAGCAATTCATTCTTAAGGGCTATTTAGGGGGTTTTGTTACAGGGACTTTTCCCCCAGTTGTTTTATATATCCTGTTCTTGGTTATATTCCAAATGCCAGAAAGTTTTTTATTTTTTCCACAATCGATCGTAAAAATTCCCAATGAATCCTGAAAAAATAATGGTTCCATTTGGCTTAAAAGTGACAAAGTTGAGACTCTTCCACAGAGAGAGAGTGTTGTAATTAACTGATCAATATATATCCTTCACATTCATTCTTAAGATTTGCAGTAATTAACTTACAACTTTTTACCAATTTCTAAATATACATAGAAATTCCCATTCTGAAGGGTACAAGTCATCTTCCTTAAACAGCAGGACAAAAACCAAGAGTAACAAATCAAAATATAGAAAAAGAGACATAAGGGGGTCAAAGTGGATAAATTTGTACATCACATAACACACTATTCAAAGCCACATCAAAGTAAAAGTAATTTTCAGCTTGAATAAGTCTAACAAATGACTTCCTTTCCTGAAATGAAATTGTGAAGAGTGACTTTTGGAAACCTTGATCAGTATGCAAATGACTAAAAGGCTGATCTGGTTTGCAATAATAGTTTTATTAATAGTTCTGCTTGTTAAAGCATTCTTTGATCATTTAAATCATTCTGACAGTATTTAAGTCATTTGGAGATGATTCTACTTGAGACAGATATGGTGCTGCCAGCCTGCCACACTGCTGCGTGAGTGAGGATCACGCTGTAGACATGGCATGATACCACACCCAGTCACATCATCCTGACACCAGGCAAACCAGTCCTGGAACTACCCTTATATGCAAAGCATAAAGCATGGAAGCTGTACCAGTATCATTTTTAATGACTTTGGTATGTCATGGCTGGGGATTGAACCTACAAACCTTCTGGATGTGCACTCAAACCTTTCAGTCACAGAGACCTTACTTTTCACTGATCATAAAACAAGTTCTCATAACTCTCTTTCTATGATGAGTATGTTGGTGAATGTTGTCATTATACAGGAAGGAAACCAATCTACCAGGAAATAACTTGTGTGTCTAGGCAAGCAACCACTCAGCCCTCTCATTGCAAATCATACCTAGAACCACAACACTGTCCAGTCACTGAGACCAGTAATCTTAGATTTGTACTGAAGCAAGAATGATCTTAAAATTAAATCTTAGTTACAAAGGAAATCACCAATGGCTGTTCTCCTCTCAAAGTCTATGAACATATACATGTAATATATAAGCATACATGTTCATATACTGTGTTAAAAGATTCAAGAAAGATTCCACATAATGACAACAATTATAATCAAGTCTGTTTGAAAAAACGACGACAGTAAAACCTGTCTTATCCGACACCTACTGGGACCAAATGACAATGCCTGATATGATGTTATCGGATAAAGATCATTATAGAACACACATCTTTAAAATATCTAGGTCTTTTTGGTAATGGGGATGCAAAATCATCAGTGCTTAAATGTCTCTTTTGTGATGTGTTCATTTTTGCAACCTTATCTTATAAACGAACTAAGCTTTTTAAATGACTTCATCTATAAATGATTCTGAAAATAATGTAGAAATACATGTATATACAAAAATCAATGAGTGAAGTTCCATCACCAAAATTAACCCTTTCCCTCATAGAGGACACCATGAAAAGACCTATGCGAACAGCATAAAACCAGATCAGCCTGCGAGTAACTCGCAGGCTGATCAGGTTTTATGCTGTTCGCTGCTCCTCAGTGGTCTGGAAATGAGGACTTTATAATTAAATTTGGTAAGGTTCAACTGTGATTTTCTGCAGATCAGGTTTTATGTGGTACCTGTTGAGTGCGTCAAAATGAGTCTATATGAGGGAAAGGGTTAATCACTCAAAATCTATTCACATATAGACAATTGCAGACAACAACAATAACATAGTTGATTCACCATTGTAATTGCTTTCACACAAAAAGTAGCTGTTTGATAAACCAGATGCATCAGATATCTATCATTGATGAAATGGATGAAAAAAAAAGTGTCAGAAAATACAGGAGGTCATCATGAACAGGTGTCCTTACGGACAGTTTTCACTTTAAAAGATTACATGTATTCCTAAATGAATCAACAGAACAAAAACTTATTTGGCTGAAATTTGACTTCTGTTAAGAAATTTTGCATAAATCTGTGTAGATATAATAATCAAATATCCAAAATATTTGTAAGAAGTTTATGACAATGTTATAATGAAGAGACTCAGAGCCTTTTAACTTTTACATATACTTTTAAGTTACAAAACTGACTCAAAGAACTTTCAGTTTTCTCCAACAGTTGACTAGTATTCATATGGACTAACAAAATGTTCAGCATTATATGGTTGCTTACAGGAGAAAATAGGTGAAAAAATGATTATCTGTCTGGCAATTTTCAACATGTTCCAGGAAGAATTCTTCAGACATAGTTTTTTACCTGAGACTCCTAGATCAGCCAAGACGGTATATTTTCTATGCTGAACGCTACTCATGTTGTCGAACAACACATCCAGTATTAAAAATCCTATACAGAAAAGGAAGGCCATCACCCCTATGCCTATTCCATAGCCACAGGCTCCACTGTCCTTCATCTGACAATGGTGTCCATAGTAACCTCCAGCCGAGATGCACCCGAACACAATGATGGCAAACACCTGCCAACAGTAAAAAATGAAATTAGTAAATATATCAGTAAAGTCTTAATTTATAGTGGATAACATTTTTAGCAGAAATCAATGATCAATATAAAAGAAATCTCTTAGATTTACAGAAACAGCATAACATTACAACAGCATCTAAAACAACAATACATTAGCATTTAAAACAACATGCCATTCAAAATAAGAACAGGGCTTTTTTTCCGAAATTTGGGAAGGGGCCTTAGCCTTCTATTTTGGGAAATTGAAATGTGATTTTGGGGCGTTTTGGGAAAAAGGTAGACTCAATTCACATGTATACACAGTAATATTCTAACAGTCTTATGAATCTTAAAGAATCAAAACGAATTGATATAACAACTAGACATAAAACAGAGCTGTCTTTGGTTCAAATCGCTGCACTATTTAAAATGGTACTTATGTCCATAAACAATCTTCCTCCTTGGTGTCAACACCAAGACTAGCACTAGCTGCAAAAATGTTTTGGTATTCACCAGATAGAGCCAAATCTCTTAAGTTGGAGGCAGATTTTTTAACAAGTGCCAATATATTTTTGTGTTTTTTAAAAAATTTTTTTAATTTTTTCACAATATTTCAATTGAAAATTAGATTAATGAAATTAACTCTTTTTATATAGAAATTAATCATTCAAAATAAATGGTGATATAATTATTATATAAAATACTTTTAAAAAATTAATATCAATATGTTTAAATATTACATGTATAAAAGACTAATAATAAATCAAAAGTGAAATTTAAAAAAAAAAAGAAAAAAAGAGTATGTTATGTTTGGGGGACGTTTCATTTTGGCTACGTTTTTGACTTTTTCCTTAGCAATAAGGAATTGGTTATAAATTTATACATCAAGGTAAATAACTGATGTGTTTATGTATTGAAAACTTACTTGGTGAACCGAACAACTGATCTGAATGTTTTAAAAAGACAAACATGCAATAAAAATGCTAATGTATCTTCGCAAACAGCCGCCATTGACTGAGATGATTGCGCAACTTCATAACAGCTCTCTAAATGAAGGTAAAACAATAGTCCATAGAAGGTGTGACAAATGATAGTCGTCCAATAAAATCCGAGTATTCCCCATTGAGCCTTAGAATGCGTGTTGATTGGGTCATCGAACAGCAGGTGCTTTACTTTAAGTAGTATGCAGTGTAGAGTGACGTATAATTTTGTGCATTACGGAAACAACTGCATTACTGTTTTTTTTTCCTCTGTATTAATGAATATTCGCTTATAGGTTTAGGGAGAAAAATAGTTGGAACATATTGGAAATTTTATCATTAGATTTTGGGAATTCTTTTGGCCAAAATTGGGAAAAATATAGCCTTTTTACGATTGGGAAGTCACCGAAGATCGGCCTCTAATATAGAAGGAAAAAAAGTCCTGAAGAATTCACCTATTACTAATTTATATAATTTCATACCAAAGAGAATTCAGATCAAACTTAAAGAGTAATCTGTCTGAATTGGTTTTAGTGTTAACCCTGGTCTTCAAAGCATAAACCTTTCTTTGGGGGTTCAGCAATACTCAGTATAATACGTTGATTAAAACTGACCAATCAGTGACTGTGAAAAATCTAAAATGGGTGTTTATTTCCCATTGAACAATTTGTGGAATTATACACCAGCTTGTAGATTAGAAGTTCAGAAAGTGCTTGTTGATTTACGTAAGTTAATGTCTCTTTTTGGAGTGAAATGGCTGATAGCTCTAGGATTACAAAACAGTATAAAACCTGATTAATATCATTCTATAGGATACCAATTTTACTTTTGAGTCTTGTGTTGCAATAGGATAACCATCCTGGTTAAAATTCCAACACATCAAACTTTATGATAAAATCTTTTTTGCGTTCCAGTGATGAGATAATACTTGATAATTGTTGTCCCCTTGTCAGTAAATAGACAAGGAAAAAAATGCATTGCACTGTTGGACCAACAGTCCAGTAGATACATGTAGAACAGGCACTGAATAGTAGAATACAACTAATGTAAAATTTGATCTCTCAGTATGTACTTGTCTTTTAACCCTTTCCCTCATATAGACTCATTTTGACGCACTCAGTAGGTACCACATAAAGCCTGATCTGCAGAAAACCACAGTTAAACCTTACCAAATTTAATTACAAAATCTTCATTTCCAGACCACTGAGGAGCAGCGAACAGCATAAACCTGATCAGCCTGCGAGCTACTCGCAGTCTGATCTGGTTTTATGCTGTTCGCATAGGTCTTTTCATGGTGTCCTCTATGAGGGAAAGGGTTAAGCAACATGGCTTATATTTTTGGTCTGCATATCATCACACTCTTGTTGACATCTCAACAAACTCAAAAAGAGGTATGTGACAATACTCAGAATCTCAAATTGATCAATTTAAAACTTTATTCTACTCATCATCTTAATTTCATTTGCACAAATTGTATCTAATAACAGGTGATAAAAATGTGCACCAAGATGTGGACTTGGGAATATAAGACTACTTTCTAACAGGGCAAGTGCTTTAACGACTTCTTTCAAATGTAATACATATTCTATTGTCTGTAATATTAATTCCAACAAGGGGTTTTGGATAAACATAGTAGACATGATATTTGACAGACAGACAAAGAATGGATTAAAAAAAATGTATGGACAGACAACTTGTCACCTTGGTGAAGAGATATATACTTGTCATCATTAATGAAACCATATTATAAATGGTTCAGTGTGAAGTTCTCCAATCAAAAAGACTGAAATATATGGAGTTTAAGAGTTATGAAGATTTTTTCTGATAAATGTCACTATTTGGCATCTTGTATGAACACAAATTATATATCTGATGAATACTGTATTTATATTTTTTATTTAATATATTAATGTAGAACTGTATCCACAACGCTAAATTTACTATTCATAAATGTTGTGGATTCATTAATATTTCAGTGATATGAATGATATGAATTTATAGATCAATCCTATATACAGACACAGCCATTCGGTCAGTGCTATATTTGAGAACAAGAGCACTATTTACAATCATGTACATTCATGTGACCATGATTGCCACTGCTGATGTGCGCTGAATTTTCATCAATAATGTGAAGGTGTCAGCGGTAAAGCATGGAAGAACTTACCCAGCTGACTACTCGCAGGATGACACTTGGCCTCTTTATAAACTCAACCGGGTCGAAGGACGCTCCGGCCATTCCGGCACCATAGGCTTGTGGTTGTTGTGACATTTTGAGTACCGTTTCTAGATCCTGTGTGTGCACTTACTTGTCTTCTTGATGTGACGTCATCAAAACTTGCGTTGAATAAATAAATATTTTATGATGTCATTATTTTATTATTAAATTTTTACGATTATTTTCTGAATAATTTAGTACAGCGTTTATCATTTTGAGATTTATATAAGAAATAATCATCAAAATCAATTAAGATATTCATTGCACGTAGTTTGATGACGTTTTGTGTATATTGCACAACTAGGCGGAATGTCCGTCTATTTTTAGTCGCCGAAATGTTATAAAACACGCCGCCTGACGTGTCACCCAACGCTAGTTAACACCTATGTATATTTCGGAAACCCGAATGTGATTCGACTTATATTTAACTTATAAAAAATATTTAGCAGTAAAATGGATTCAGCGGAGAATGTGTGTTTGGTGTGTCACGAAGGCATTGAGATTTTTGCCTTTGGAAAATGTGATCATCCCATTTGCTTTAAATGTTCAACTAGGATGAGGGCACTCTGCGAACAACTATACTGTCCCATTTGTCGTACAGATCTTCCAGAGGTATACCTTTTTGAATGATTGAAATTTCACAACTTAAACTTCGAAATGAAAATGGCTACATGTACTTTCGTTTTTAAACAAGGTCACAAGGGGAAGGATTTCAATAATGTATTTTTGTGAAGAGAAAAACGAAACAAAAAAACAACACAACAAAACAAACAAGATCTAATCATGCTTCATTCGGAACTGAATCAATTTAAGTTTTTGAAACCTAGACACATTAGTGAGAATGATAAGAGTGTCACTTTTTTATTTCATAGTCTTAAGAATTTTGGGCTCTTTAAAGTTAGTATGACCTTTCCAATGTTTCATTGACACTTAGGTCATGATAACCCTGATGGGGTCAATAATGGGTCTTTACACCTGAATTCTCAAAAGCCCTTATTCCTGTTCAGACTTGGTCCATTTGCCCTATAAACAGTCAATTCGCCCTTAAAAAATATGTCTGTTTGCCCTAAATTAATTTTATGTATTGGGTTTGGATGAATTTATTGCTCCGCGCCACAGCGCGGAGCCATTTGTATTTACGATTTGTTTGATTCATGGAGTCGGTTATGATATTTTTTTATCCTTTCGGTTTACAGATAAAATCACTATAATGACTATTTAAATAATTTACTTTATATTAATATGAAATAATCTATTGGTTAATACACTTAGTTTATGCAATATTCATATAAATATGTGTTTATATTACGCATGTATGTGTGTGTAAAAATAGAATTCAACACTGATATTGTGGCTCTAGTTTTTCTATAGTTTTATAGGGAGAAATTGGTGAGATTCTGTCAGTCAGATCTCTTCCGACTAAGTGTTTCTGAATTCGCGAACATCTTTAGGGTGATTCGTCAGGCAACAGGGTGTTTTTTTGTCCCTGTATGTCTTTATTCATCCCTTCCACACAATATGAGACCAATTTTATGAAAATCTATCAATAATCAAAGGAGTTGAAGCAATTGATAATGGGAAAATTTACCTTCCTCCTTATTATATATATATATGTTATTTTTTTTTTTTTAATGCGGCAGTTTTTCGGTCAAATTAATGTATCGAATACCTTTGGTTGGTACAAGTGCCATTTTATACTATAAATAGAATGTCCAGTAAAAAATTGCTATTTCATTTTCTGAAAATTAGTTGTTTTTTTTTTTGAAAATATAAATCTTGTGCTATTTTCAAATTACCTGTGACACCTATGTACCTGTAATGTCATATCTTGAATTAACTGGGCTTGTTACCAACACTTCACTTCCTGGTTTCTCTTCTTAGTAATATTTTTATTTTGTGTGCATGCTTTAAAAATTGAATAAAAACTTATTTTTAGGCTGCATTCATGTTACTTTTAAGTGTTTATTTATGTTATGATTATTGGACAGTCATTATTTAGTGTTAGGGCTTTTTTTCCCTTCTTTTACAGAGGCTGATATTAGGTGACTTCCTAATCCAAAACATGTCATCAATTTCACAATTCTGTTGAAAAAAATCTCAAACTGAAGAAATTTCATGAAAAGTATCTAATGCACAGCCCAAAATGGGATATTTCATGCCTTGTAAGACCATATCAAATTTATCTGTCATTGCTTTACAAGAATTGTCTTGTTCAACAGATACTTATGTGTTTTTTTGTTTGTTTGTTTTTTATGTTCATTTCCATGTAGTAGTGATTATTTCTTTAAGTGCAGTGAAGTATGTATGATGCAAACAGTTGTTCATTTCATTCTCACTTCACTCATTAAGTAATTTGATGGAGATTTATCTGGTGAGTTAATAATAGAAGGCAAACATTTTCATAGTTTCAACTGATATCTAGGTATTACAGTAGTTTGTACTGCAGTAGCAGTGTCAAACTGGAAGAGTAATAGTAATTAAAGACACTGGTTAATTTCCTGTGCTCATGTCAGATTAAAGTAAACATGATACAGTAAAAGAGGCACTAAACAAAATGATATATAGGACTATATATTACATGTACAATCATTTGTTGGTGATTTGAACAGTGTCTCTGTTCGACTCACAGTTATATGCCATAAATCTACATGTTTCTATGATCATTCCTTTGTTCTTTTCTGAATATATTAAAATGTAATTATGTAGTGTCAGAACTATTTTATTTCTTGGTTTTTCCACAAAATAACATTTTCCATTTTCACAGCTATAAAAAAAAAAAACAACCAAAAAGAAAATGTACATGTTTTTGCCATTGAGGTAGTTTCTGTTTCAGAGTGGTAAAGTACCTGAAGGTGTTGAGCTCAATTTCTGGCTGAAGGCAATACGCTATTACTTAGTTACATGTTTATAGGCAAAAGTTATATGGAATATATTTTTTCCCATAGGTTTTCTTCATGATGAAGATAGAAAAGTTTGGGGAAATGCCAATCCGAAAGTTCATCACCAACAAAAAATTCAAAATTCAGTTTGAAAATGAGCATGTACGTCACAGATTTGAAGAGCTGTTGGAACACAAGTGTGGAATATGTAAAGACAGATATCCAGAGAAGTCATTCAAAGCCTTGAGAGATCATATGAGACGTGTTCACACGATGTTCTACTGTGACCTCTGTCTTGAATTGAAGGTATGTTATCTTTACAGAAATGAATTATAATTTTTTGAGATGGAAGATTTTATATAAAGAAAAGCAATTTCAATTGAAAGGTTTTTGAAGTTGTAAGAGAAAGTAAAACTGCAAAGCAAATAAAGAATCAATGACATATTTGATAACTACATGTAATACTTGGATGTTATTTTTTAACAATAAACCCCATACCTCATCTATGAGTCTTTATGGTTTGGTAAACAAAGCAGGACTGTCCCCAGTGGCCTTGGTAGTGGGAAATCGTGGGTTCGATTGTCAGCAGCAACATACCACAGTTGTAAAAAATGGTACTATTATAGCTCCCTTGCTTTGCTTTCAGCATTTAAGGGTAGTTGCAGGACTGGTTGGCCCAGTGTTCAGTGTTGGCCACAGGATAATGTGACTGGGTGTGGTATCATGCCACATGTCTATGGTGTGATACTGTAGTGTGGCAGCACTATATCTGTCTCAAGCAGACATCGTCTCCAAATGACTGAAATACTGTCGGTGGGACATTAAACCCAACAAACAAACAAAACAGATCCAGATAGACAACTTTTGTATGATACTGTATACATAGCAAAGACAAATCCACTTTCATAATATATTACAATTTAATGTTCAGTTACTTTATAAGTTCATATTTATCAAACCATATATTCATGAGGTAAAGTGTTAAAGAATGTATGATCATATACTCACTGTTTGGCTACAGAAGTGGGAGATTATGTTTCCAAAGAAGAGAGAGCTGGTTTTTTTTAGCTCACCTGAGCACTTGTGCTCAGGGTGAGCTTTTGTGACCGCTTTTTGTCCGTCTTGCTTCGTCCGTCATCACAATTGCTTGTGAACACTCTGGAGGCCACAGTTTTGGCCCAATCTTCATGAAATTTGGTCAGGCTGTTTGTCTACATGATATCTTGGATAAGTTTGAAAATGGGTAACGTGGTCAAAAACTAGGTCACAGTAAATCTGAAAAACCTTGTGAAACCTAGAGCCACAGTTTAGCCCAATCTTCATTAAATTTGGTCAGGATGTTTTTCTTCATGATATCTTGAATGAGTTTGAAAATGGGTCACATGGGGTCAAAAACTAGGTCACGAGGTCAAATCTCAGAAAAACCTTGTGAAAACTCTAGAAGCCACAGTTTTAGCCCAATCTTCATTAGATGTGGTCAGGATGTTTGTCGACATGATATCTTGGACGAGTTAAAAACTGGGCTATATGGGGTGAAAAAGTAGGTCACCAGGGCCAAAAATCTTGTGAACACTCTAAAGGTCTACACTTTTGTCTCAGTCTTTATTAAACTTGATAAGAATGATGACTGCATGAATTCCCAGTTGAGTGCAAATTCAGGTAGGATCAAAATCTAGGTCACGTAGTCAAATCTTAGAATAACACTTTAGATGCCATACTTTTTTGTCAGCATGCCTAACACAGCAATCTTATTCAGGTGAGCGACACAGGGCCATCTTGGCCCTCTTGTTTTATCTAGACATTCTCAGAATTTAATTTAAACATATTTAAGTAAAACATTGCATGTCTCCATTTTGTTGATGTTAACATTAAAACTATTTGTATGCAACCATTGCTTCAGATATTCACCAGTGTTAGAAAGTTTTATGACAGAAAGGGTCTGGGTGAGCATCGCAGAGTTGGTGACAAAGATGACACATCTTACAAAGGCCATCCCCTATGTAAATTCTGTGATGAGCGCTACCTAGATAATGATGAGCTGTACAAACATCTGAGGAAGGACCACTACTTCTGCCACTTCTGTGAATCACAAGGGTCACAAGAGTTCTTTGCGTATGTTCATCTTATTAATCTGTTTAACCCTTTTCCTCATATAGACTCATTTTGACGCACTCAATAGGTACCACATAAAGCCTGATCTGCAGAAAACCACAGTTAAAGCTTACCAAATTTAATTATAAAGTCCTCATTTCCAGACCACTGAGGAGCAGCGAACAGCATAAAACCTGGTCAGCCTGCGAGTTACTCACAGGCTGATCTGGTTTTATGTTGTTCGCATAGGTCTTTTCATGGTTTCCTCTATGAGGGAAAGGGTTAATGCATTTATACGCAGTCATACCTTTTAATACCAATCAGGGTTGTAAAATTCCGAAGATTATCACTGTCTCGACACTAATATTCATTGCCATGGCGAGCAGGTGAGAGGAAATGGCCTTGGTCATACAAACTTTTCACAAATTGATGATTTAATAGCATGTACCTGAATTTTTGGATGATATTTGGTCGTTTTTGATGTTGTTTTTCTCTTAGACCTAATGATAAGTGTATTAGTAATAATACTATAGTGAAAAATTAAATGTCTTAAAACTAGACTTTTCTTTTAAACAGATAGTTCACAGATGATTGGTAGAAATTAAAAAATAATTTTCTACTCTCCCTTGTAAATGTTGGTGAAGTCTCTGGTTCCTGACAAATACACTCGGCAAGTGAAGATCACATGATGTAATAATTGAGAGATACATTGTTGAATTGTTTTCAGATGTGCCCAATATTACTATTGAATTGCGCACTTGAACATCGCAATTCTAAAGGTCATGCTGGAGAAATCAATTTAAAATGGCACATTCCTTGATTATTTGTACATGTCATTATGTATCTGTAGTGCAAGCATGCCTGAGTTGAGTTAAAGTTAACCAAGCAGCATGTTTGTTTACATTTGCTGTCACATTTGTGGAGCTAGCAATGTACGAAAATACATATTTAAAAATACGATCATTCATCAATTTTAAGGCTTTAATCCAGTTTGTGATATTCTTATGATATCAATATTTTTTTTAACAGTTCTTGTTTAAAGGCCTTGTATAATAAAGATGCATACTAATTGTGAATTCACATACATGTACTTGGCTTATATATAAAGAAAATCCAGTTTCCATGTCACACTGTTGTTAAATAATATTAAAAAAAATCACTGATCATTTAAGATTCTTTTTTTATTGTTGTAGATGTATGAATTTAAGAAGTAGAATATAGTAGATACAAAAAACATATTGTTGGTGTAACGTCTACTGTATTAATATATGATGCTGTCATTCAATCATTCTGCAGCCAGTAACAATTTACATAAAAGGTACAGTAAAAAAATTGTGATTTTTATTGTGAATCAAGACAAATGTATTGGGATGTGTGTCGTATCACAACCTGGGTGAAGATACTCAGTCCTGTGCTTGGGGTACCACGTGACGCGTTCTGGAGCATGGCATCTTCACCAGTTTAGGATAGCGATTTCATAAGTTCAGCCTATGAAGTTAGTGCATATGCAAAGTGAAGGCAAATGAAAATAGACAATAAAGGTCTATAGGTTTTATCATTCTAAATATAGTTTCACTATCGTCTGTGACGATATTGCTTGTGATGGGGAAACCACTAATTTTGTTACAATCATGGATGGTTACATTTGATGACCATGTGTCTGAAGATGGGTATTGATAGACATAACACACACATATAGATTAAAATTGAATTCTTTGTCAATGACAATCTGTGAATGAGTTGCTTCAAACACCAACCAGAACTGTAAATATTTTTCCTTTACATCTTTCCGTTTTTTTTTTTTATAACAGAGACTACGATTTCTTGCGTGAACACTTTCGCAAAGAGCACTACCTTTGTGAAGAAGGTGATTGTGTAACAGTGCAGTTTGAGAATGCGTTTCGATCAGAAATTGATCTGAAAAGTCATGTTGCATCACGACATAGCAAAGCTCAGTCAAAGCATCAAGCTCGACAGGAGAGGACGCTGAATATTGACATAAACCTGGCTCCGAGACCAAGTAATAGACCTCAGAGAGGTAAGCAGGCTCATCCCTAACCAGACCTTTCCATCAGGCCTTAATATTTGGGTGGGGGATTGCAATTGTCATTTTCTCATAATAGAGTCTAGAATGAGAAATCTTGGAATATATAGCAAGTTTAGAGCAAACTGGAAAATTGCATGATTTAAAAGGAATTTTCAGAGGGGAAGACATCTATGAATAGCCCCTGATAAAATAGATGAAAAAAAGCTATGTGAAGCCTTTTCAACATTAGCACAGATAGGAACTCACTTATGCAATCAGTATAAAGTTAGGGCCCAAATTCACCATTAGATTCTTTAGACTTGTACTCAAGATTCTATCATTGGATGTAGTCAGGTTCTTTTTGTGTAAGGCATGAATTTACAATTTCCTTTGCTTTTATATGTTAAGAAATTGAATGACTTTTAATAGTCACTATAACTAAACAGATTTAGTAGAATATCAATCTAGAAAATTGCGCTACTACCTATTAACACATTAATGAATGAGGGCCCTAGTTGAACAGTGTGTAACTTGTAAGCTGAGCAAATTAAGTTGTTTTAGGCTTGTTATTACCTTGAGATCAGAAGGTAACAGTAACTCCTAGGTGCCCCCAGTCTGATTAAGCTTATCTATGCATTATTTAGAAGGTTGGGGGTTGTATAGATTTGCCCTAGTTTGTCGGTCTATTTGTTCATCTGTGACAAAATTTTGTGTTGTTCATTTTACAAAGACTCCAGTACTATTGTCAATAAACTGTTACAGCATTGGAATTTGTACGCATGGGGTTTTTGTTTTTTAGCTCACCTTAGCACTATGTGCTCAAGTTGAGCTTTTGTGATCACCATGCGTCTGTCGCCCATCGTCAACAATTTGCTTTAAGCGACATCTCGTCTGAAACCCCTGGACAGAAATGATATAACTTGGTAGGGATGATCCTTGGGTGAACCTTCACAAAAGTTGCTAAAATAAACTTGATCCATGAAGAACTCTGGTTGCCATGGCAACGAAAAGAAAAAAAATATGAAAACCTTAAAAATCATTTCCTTCAAAACTACCGGCCAGATTTCAAAATGTTTTAGTACAAATGTTTCTTGGGTAACCCTATACTCAGGTGATCGATCCAGGGCCTCTATGGTCCTCTTGTTTAATTCATTGAGTTATGACAGAGTTATGCGCCTCACCCACAGGCCCCCAATCTCTCACTCCTCGTAAACCCCACTGGTATACATAAGATATAAAGACAGTGGTTTGAACATTTGTTTATAAGTGATAAGTTTGAAGAAAAAATCAGCTAAAAGGAATAACAAATATGTATTTTTTATCTATGTATAAATAAATGTTTACATATTCTTTCTTAGTTTGCAGATCAAGCACACATATTTTGAGGATCCTAGGCTCTGCTATAACCATGCTAATAAGCAATATCTATATGTAATGAATGTTTTATTTATGACGGTTGTTATTCTTTTATTATTTAATTACAATTTTGATACTGTTTTCTTTGTACTTTCAGGTCAGGCTGGAAGGTATGACCATGAGGAGGGCAGCAGAGGTCAAGGTCACCATAGGCCTCAAGGGGGTCGAGGTGGTGGCAGATACAACAGGACACAAAACAGGTAAGACTGTCACAGTTGGTTTATTTCAGTAAAGGGTTCAAATTTATGCCATAAACATTGCTAATTACACATTAAAATAATTAAATCTCATGTGCTCTGATCAATATTTGCAAATTCAAAAGATACTCCTCTGAAGTGGGAGGTCATGGGTTTTCCCAGAAGGTAATGGGTTTTCCCAGAAGGTAATGGGTTTTCCCAGAAGGTAATGGGTTTTCCCAGAAGGTAATGGGTTTGTTCTTAGGCTGAGACATACTTAAGTCATAAACAATGGTACTAGAATAGCTCCTTTGATTGGCACTCAGCATATAAGGGTAGTTCCAGGATTGGTTTGCCCTGTGTCAGAATAATGTGACTGGGTGTGGTATCATGCCACATATTTGCCATGTGATACTGCAGTGTGGCAGCACTATATCTGTCTCAAGTAGAGATAGTCTCCAAATGACTGAAATACTGTCGGTGGAACGTTAAACCCAACAAACAAACAAAGATGATAAAATGCATTTGAAGTAATCTTTACGTCAAATTAGCAATAAAATTATCAGTCTATTCAGTCCTGCTCCTGACTGATTGAAAAAGCATTCCGATTTATAAATATCAACAAGGGTGGATGCCATTTTTTTTTGTAAGCGGGGGATAGGGCAGATGTTCTCTTACTTTAATTCATTTTTTTTTTCAAATCCAACTTAATATATTTATGAATTCTCTCAAAATAGAAATTTATATTTTGAAATTTATCTCAATAATAAGACTGCCAATTCATTTGAAATGTTGCAAATTCACTGAAAGACATTTTTTATTAGTATAGATTTATACATTGTGGTAATAGCCAGTGATACTGCAGTTGTTTTTTTGGTAAATAAAGAGGTAAATGGATATTTTTAGCTCACCTGAGCACAATGTGCTCAAGGTGAGCTTTTGTGATCACCCTTAGTCCGTCGTCAACAATTTGGCTTGTTAACAAACTAGAGGCCATATTTTTAGGCCAATCTTCATGAAACTGGGTCAGAATGTTTGTCTCCATAAAATCTTGGACAAGTTCAAATTTGGGTCATGGGGGGTCAAAAAGTAGGTCACAAGGTCAAATCTTAGTAAAACCTTCTTAACACTCAAGAGGCCACATTTTTGGCCATATATACAAGAAACTTGTTCGAAATGTCTGTTTCCATAATATCTTGGACAAGTTCGAAGTTGGGTCATGTGGGGTCAAAAAGTAGGTCCATATGAAAAATCCAACATATTTTGCTCATTTATAATCAGGTGAGCAATTCAGGGCCATCATGGCCCTCTTGTTTCATATTTATTTGTAGTTGTTTTTTTTAAAATCATACAGGATCTGGTTGACAGGCTGAGCGCTTAAATGTTATCATGCTATGTTACAAAATTCTGTAAATTCTTAAATTATATATTATAGATCTATTGTTAAAAACATGTTTTCATATTGTTTTGCATCTGCAGTTCTGTAAAACAATATGTGAAGTATATGGTATCACAGACTACTTCATTTTGTTATGTTAAAAAAATAGAATCAACAATTTTGCTTTTTTGCTCACTTAACAAATTAACATGTTTGCTGAAGTAATAAAAAAACCTTGACAGCCTTTCATACCAGATATCGTACCACCCCACTTGTTTAATATTTTCAGCAAATAATGACCCCCTAATACTAGATTCTCTATATATGTAGAGAAACTACCGGTATATTGAAGTGACACAGTTTTGGATATCCAAAACAATATTTTTGTTTTCAGGGAGAAAGAAGATATAGACAGGGCTATACAGGCTTCTCTGAGCACCATGAAGGAAGATAAAACAAAGAAGGAGAAGAAAGAAAAACCAAAACCTGTATCAGACTCTAGCTCTGAAGAGGAATATTTTCCTACTGCAGAACATTTCCCGACCCTTGGTAATGTTCCCACCACAGCTCAGCCATTGCCATCATCAACAACACCATCGGTATCGACAACAGCTGCAGCAGGTAGTGACAGCTATGGCACATCACTTGCCGATAGATTTGCCATATCCAATAACATGTCGGTCCAGCATGGTGTACTTGGGACTAGAGATT
>CM037786.1:37302648-37337852 GCA_021229015.1 Solen grandis | reverse complement strand
ATAAAATTTTTGAAATTGATTGAATCGAAGACACTTTTTTTGTAGAAATTTCACTGAAAAAATAAGCTTGAAGTTATATTACTAAGGTTATATGAGGTACAGTAATTTTATTCCATCTTATATCAATTACTCTCGACACCTCATCCCTGATGGAATCCTTACCACAAGTTATAAGAGGAGAAAACAGTAAAATTATTGAACATATTTGAACCAGAATTTACCCCCAAGATACCCCTCAATCGCACCTACGGAAATTCTAGCCCCAAAATTTTTTTCCAGACCCCCCTAGCAAGTTTGCGTATCCCGAATTAAGCCCAAGGCACGCCCCTGTCCTGACCAAATCTATTGAAGAATGGGCTAAAACTGTAGTCTCTAGAGAGTTCACAAGGTTTTTTCTTAGATTTGACCTGTGACCTAATTTTTGATCCCACATGACCCAATTTCAAACTCATACAAGATATCATGTAGACAAAAAATCCTGACCAAATTTTAAGAAGATTGGGCCAAAACTGTGGCCTCTAGAGTGTTCACAAGGTTTTTATAAGAGTTGACCTGGTGACCTAGTTTTTGACCCCACATTACCCATTTTCAAACTCATCCAAGATATCATGTAGACAAACACCCTAACCATTTTTCATGAAGATTGGGCTAAAACTGTGGCCTCTAGAGTGTTCGCAAGGTTTTCCTAAGATCTGACCTGGTGACCTAGTTTTTGACCCCACATGAACCAATTTTGAACTCATCCGAGATATCATGTAGACAAACATCCTGACCAAGTTTCATGAAGATTGGGCCAAAACTGTGGCCTCTAGAGTGTTCACAATCAATTGTTGACGACGGAAGACGTACATCGGACAACGAACATGGACAAAAGGACGATCACAAAGTCACCGAGCACAAGTGCAACACTTCACTCAACATGCATTATGGGACTGATTGAGTATCAAGCAATTCCACACCGAAAGAAAATCTGGTTCTGCCCAAAAGAAAGCCTTGGCAAAAGGCGATCACAAAGCTCACCCGAGCACAAGTGCAACACTTTCACCTCAACATGCATTATGGGACTGATTGAGTATCAAGCAATCCAAACCGAAAGATATCTGGTTCATGTCAAAAGAAAGCCTTGGCAAGTTTTCAGACATGAATAGAACCAGAGTATTTTTCCCTGTTGTTTTCATACTATACAGTAGGTGACATCTGCTATATTCCCAATTTATTTTTTTTGAAAAAAAAGTAATGTAACCAAAAACATTTTTAATATCAACTTCAAATACATTGGAACAAGAGTGTTCTCTGGAACACGTGTCACCTGCTGAAGCATGAAGGAAAAAAATGTGATGGACAGACAGACGGAACGGACTGACGACGAAAAAGTGATTCTCTATACATGTGTGTCACCTTTGCTTAAAGTATGTGACACAATAAAATCAAAATAGTTAACATGCCATAAATTCCCTGATATCAGCATGTTTATTTCACAGCTTCTAGTTTAAATAAATCAATGTCAGTATGCTTCTTTCAAGTCCTTTGCACAACTTCTTTAAAAAAAATATATATTAAGTAACCCACTTATTATAACCTGTTTTAATAAAGGGAAAAAAGTCAGAATCGACATGCAATTTCCTCAGCATTGAATGCTACACCAAAAAAGACCAAATATCGTTAAAGTGGTTACTAACCCTTAAAAGTTGCTAATGTTAGGGGTCTAAGGTTTAAATCCCGCTCAAACCTTGTAAAAATTTCTGGGACACTTTTCAGTGTTCCCCGCCCAACTACAAGCCTAGCGTGGTTCATCCAGACCGTGATTAAGGGGCTTCATGTGTATTAGTGCTATACACCAGGCACGTTAAAAACCAGGGGGTCTTTTAGCGTAGTGCACCCAGATCCTTTGTATCTACGTAATTATGTGTGTATGTGCACCTGTCTAGAGGTGCTAAGGAGGGCAACCCTGACAGAAAAAGTCCAAGAGAACCGAAGTCAGAGGTGCTGGGCTTTAAAGGCATTCTCTGTCAAAAACTGCACCACCATGCACGATAACCTAAGTGTTAAAACAAACAATATAAAAGATCTCATTGATAAAAAAAAAGAAGAGCGTCACTTCTAATGAATATCTTGTGAACACGCTATTACTTACCCTCGTAACTTCTGGATGTATATGCCCCACAAAGACGGAGTAAAAATTCATGGAAAACCAGTCGGGACATCTTGGCCTTCGACTGAAAAATATTAAAAAAAAAAAAATGGTAGTTAAATCACAAACAAAATTCCTGTTAATATTTTTGAAAAATCTCTAAAAAAGAAACAAACCAAATTAATTCTGTGTCAAAAAAATTGGCTAAGATCTGAACAAACTTTAATTATATATATTTAAAAAGTATGGAATGCAAAAACGATATTTTTTGGGGTCAAAGTCCAAAAAACCTTTTTATCAAAGGAGTCAAAATTTGTAACGTTATATGGAGGGATAAATTATTAAACAGCTTCCCCATCATCTCATTTAAATAAATGTGCCATTTGTTTTTCTGCAAAAGCAGATCATCTGAAGTTCCCTAACCTCTGAAATTATTTTTTCCTCTTTTTCAGGTTTGGAAAATTTTTAAATTTAGGGATGTTTGAAATTAAAAAAGAAATATTAATCCAAAAAAAATAAGTAATTAAGTTCACCAATGTCACATTTTTAAATGTTAAAATTCTTTATGCCATGACCCCCAATCCGGGGCTACATTCCTATGTTAGAGAAAAATGTCCCCAAGATAATCCAAATTTTGTCAGTTACTACAGGGCATGTATTTAGTTTAACAGAGTCAGGCGGATCCAGAATTTTTAAAAGAGGGGGCACACAATCGAGTGATTTGTTTTTGGTACAAAGGGGGGTCTTTTTTTTTTGTTTCTTTGTAAGGGAAATGCATTTAAAGGGTACGGGGGAGGAAAAGATTTTTGTATGCCCCAAACCCTAGATATGTTTTTTTGTGGGTTTTTTTACTTTTTTGAGTACCCCGGAACTATCCTTTTTAAAACCTTGTCCCTTTAAAGTTGTATTTATATCCTTTTCGGTGGTGGTCTAAAACAAATTTCAGAAAAAAAGTCATTGGTCTACCACAGAAAAAAATAAAAAGGGGATAATTTGAATTGTTTAAAAAACTTAACATTAATCCTGTTCCTTTCAAAAAAATTTTAATTTTTACCGTTGTGTACTGTGAATGCAGCCCCTTAGGCGCGGTCTCATTCGGCCATGGGCGGTTAGTTTCCCAACGTAAATCTTCTTTCGTTCCCAAACTGCAAACTTTGACCAACCCATTTCAAAAACGGTTTAGGAAATACCTAATTGTTTACTAAAACTATACACACCGGCGCTTGCGAGAAAACGCAACGCAACAACATAATGTATACCCGATTTTGTGTGTTGATTACAGGTGAGTTAGCATTTTTTTGATTTAATTTTGCCCACAAGAAATTTATACCTCTTAATGTATGAAACATCAGGAATTTTTTAAAGAAAAAATATAATTTTTAAAGACCCCTTTTAAAATTAAAAAAAACAAATTAATAAGAAATCACATTAAACAGGGGAAAGAAGAAACCTTTTCAATTTAAAAAATTTCCCTTTTAAAACAGATTTTTAGAAACACAGAAAAAGAATTAGGGCAGATAGACCTAAACAAGAAAATTAAGCACAAATTTTGTCTGGAGCACTTAAAAGTATTGAAAATTTTTAAAAGTATTTAATTTTTTTTTTAGTTCCCCCTTCCCAAAGCAACAGTCAATTAAATATTTTGTTCGTCATCCCTATATTGGTGCCGTAATTTTCTTTTGTTCAGTATTGATTCATTTCATGGATCATAAACTGGTATGAATTTTTTCGACATGATCTCTAATACCGCCAAATTGCATTTTTATTTTGTATTTAAAAAAAGGGAAATATTGATGATATTTCAAATATTTTTTGGGCGGCGCTATTAATAAAATTTATAAAAAAATCCAAAAAACGCTTATTTTTTTCTAGTAATATTGCATAAAAAAAAATTTAAAGCAAAAACTGAGCTATAGTGGCCATGGCAACTCAAACTTTTTGGAAAAGGTTTTGAATGACAAAATAAGTAAAATAAAGGGAATGAAATTCTAAGGAAATTAATCAAACATGTACCAAACCCGCAAAATTGATAGTAAAAACTTTTTTGAATTCTATGTCTCTGAAACATTGTAAAAAAGAATAGTATAAAAACCCTTTGGGGCAACCCTCAAAATGCTAACTATACAAATTTTTTTTAATCACTGTCCCCCAACCCAACCTTTACTTCTACAGAATATTAGAACCCCCGGGGCCAAACCCGAACCTTCTACTACACAGATTAGTAAACATTTGTGGCCAACGAACCTTCTACTGCAAAAAAATTTTAAATTACGGGGCCCAACCGCAAAAACTCCTACAATTAGTTTAATCAATGGGGCAAACCACAACCTTCATACAAAAAAATATGTTAAATTACAAAACCCAACCCACAGAACCTTCTACTTCAAAAAATATGTAGAATCACTGTGCCAACCCCAAACCCCTTTACTATACAGAAATGTCAAACCCCGGGGCCCAAACTGCAACCTTTAAACACTAAAGAAAATGTAACACTGGGGCCAAACCGCAACCTTAACTCTACAGAATAGTAAATGACCGGGGCCAAACCGAAAACCTTTATACAAGAAAGTAAATAACCGAGGCCAACCACAAACTTCTACTACTCAAAAATATGTTAATCACTGGGGGCCCCGAATTTTCTACACTAAGAAAATGTAATAAACAGGCCAACCGCAACCCTTTAACTACTAAGAATATGTCAACCCTGGGAACCGAAACCTTACTATAAAAATGTCTAATCAGGGCCAACCGCAACCTTTAACACTACGAATAGTCGAATGACCGGGGCCCAACCGCAACCTTTTACTACAATAAAATATGTCAAATAACCGAGGCCAACCAAAAATTTTTCTAACACAAAATGTTAATCACTGGACCAAACTGCAACCTTTACTACACAAAATATACCAATCCTGGGCCAATACAATCTTACTCTACAGAATATGTTAACACTGTGGCCAACTGCAAACTTCTACTACTACAGAATAGTCGAATCACTGGGGCCCAAAACCGAAACCTTCTACAAACAGAAATGTCGAATCACTGGGGCCCAACCCAAAACCTTTACTAACGAATAGTTGAAACACTGGGGCCAACCCGCCCCTTAACTACTACAGAAATGTCGAATCACGTCCCAACCGCAACCTTTAACTAACAAAATTCAAATCACCGGGGCCCAAACCGAAACTTTTTAACTTCTAAAAAAATTGTCAAAATAACCGGGGCCCAACCACAAACTTCTAAAAGAATTTTTTAAAACATTGGGGAAAAAACCCAAACCCCTTTCTCAATTTTCGAATTTTTGAAAACTGTGGCCAACCGAACTTTAATTTATACAAAATTGCCCAAATCAGGGGCCCAACCCAAAAACCCTTTAACTTTTACAGAAATGTCAATTTAAAAGGGGCCCCAAACCAAAAACCCCTCTACTACAAAGGAAAATATGTCAAATCCGTCCCAAAACCCGCAACCTTTTACATACAGAAAATGTCGAATAACAGGGCCCAAAAGGGAAACCCTTTTAAAACTACTATAAAATATGCAATTTGAGGGAAACAACCGCCCCCCTTTAAAAATTACAAAAAGAATTTTTTCCCCCCGGGGCCCCAACCCCAACCCCTTTACTACCAAATATTTAATCCGGGGCCCCAACCCAAAAACCCTTTTAAAACTACAAGAATTTTGTCAAATCATGGGGCCCAAAACCGAAACCTTCTGTTTCTCGAATATGTCGAATCAGGGCCCCCGAAAACTTCTTACTACGGGAAAAGGTCAATCCTGTAAAACCCCGAAACCCTTCTACTACTACAGAATTTATCGAATCCTTTGGCCAATAAAAATTTTTACTAAAAAAATTTTTTGGGGAATCAGTGGCCAAAAGCAAATTTCTACATACAAAATATGCTAATAAACTGGGGCCAACCAAAACCTTCTCCCACTACAAAAATATGTCGAATAAAAAAGGCAAACCCAAAAACCTTTTTAATATATAAAATTTTTTGAACCCCTTTGGGGCCCCCCCCAAAAACCTTTAACTCCCTTCCCCCCCCAAAATTTTTTGGGAATTTCCCCGTGGCCAACCAACCCTTTTAAACTCAAGAATTGCTACACTGTGGCCCCCCAAAACCCAAAAAAAATACAAAATTTTGAATCACGGGGGCCCCAACAAAAACCCCGGGCTATACTAAAAATAGTCGCCCTTTGGGGCCCAAAACCAAAACCTTTAACCACTACAGAAATGTGGAATCACGGGGGGAAAACCGAAACCTTCTAAAAAAAAAATTTATTTTAAAACACGGGGGCCCAACCGCAACTTTAACTATACAGAATATTCAAAATCCCCCGGGGCCCAAACCCAAAAAACCTTTAACTTTTATTTTTTAAATAACCGGGGCCAAAACCCCCAATGCACTCTTAAAAAATATGTCAAATCCCTGGGGCCAACCGAAACCCTTCTAAAAAACCCCAAAAAAAGTCAACCCCGGGGCCCCCCAAAAAAACCCCTTCTCCCCTACAGAATATGTCGAACAGGGGCCCCCAAACCCCGAAACCCTTCTACTATTGAATATTTTAAAAACCACGGGGGCCCCCAACCGCAATTTAAAATACTAAGAAAGTCGAATCCCTGGGGCCCCCAAAAACCCTTTTAAACTTTAAAAAATTTTAAAACCCCCGGGAAAAACCCAAAAACCCCTTTAAACTTAAAATATGTCAAAAAAGGGGCCCAAACCCACAAATTCAAAAAAACAAAAGAAATTTCGAATACGTTGCCAACCGAAACCCTTTTTAACCTAACAGAAATGTCGAATCCCGGGGGGCCAACCCCCCCCCCTTTTTACAAAACAAAAAATTCGAATAAACAGGGCCCAACCCCCAAATTTTTAACAAATATAGAATAGTGAATCACGTTCCCAAAATTTAAAAACCTTTAACTACTACAGAATTGTTAACACGGGGGCCCCAAACACAACCTTCTACTACTACAAATATTTAAAATCACGGGCCCCAACCGAAACCTTAAAATTTCTACAAATATGTCAATCACCGTCCCCAACCGCAACCTTCTACATACAAAATAGTTAATACTGTACCAACCAAAAACCTTCTACTTACAATATATAAATCACTGGGCCCAAATCAAAATTCTTTATACTAAAAAATATGTTAAAAGACTGGGGCCCCCCCAAAACTTCTACTACTACAAAATTTTTGGACAAATCACTGGGCCCAAAACCAAAACCCTTCCCCCTTACAAAATATGTCAACCCACGGGGGCCCCAAAACCGAAATTCACTAAACAAAATTTGTTAAAACCCGGGGGGCCAACCGAAACCTTTAAAATACTAAAAAAAAATTTCCCAAATTCACGGGGGAAACCCAAAAAATTTTTAAAAAATAAAAAAATATGTCAATTTTCGGGGCCCCAACCCGAAACCCTGTCTAAAAGGAAATGTCAAACCCCTGGGGAAAAAACCAAAAACCCCTTTTTTTTACTACAAAAAAAGCCCAAATAAAAGGGGGCCCAAAACCAACCCCTTTAACACAAAAAATTTTCGAAAGGGGACAACCGCAACCAAAAAATCTAAAAAAATATTGAATCCCCGGGGGCCCCACCCCCAACCTTTTTTTCCCTCAAAAAATGTCTAATCACGGGGGCCCCAACCCCCAAAACCTTTAAAAACAAACCAAAAAATTTTCAAATCCTGGGGCCAAAAACCGCAACCTTCTGTACTAAAAATATTCGAATCCCCGGGCCCAAAAACCGCAAACTTTATCTACAAAATTTTCAACACTGTCCCAAAAACCAAAAACCCCTTTTATATACAAAATATACAAATCAGTGGCCAATCCCAATTTTCAACTAACGGGAATTGTTAAAATAAAGGGGCCAAAACAAATTCTCTACTAAAAATATGCCCTTCACGGGGCCCCAAACGAAACCTTCTACTACACAAATATGCCCGAAAAACCCTTGGAAAACCGAAACCCTTTAAATTTCATAGAAATTTGAATCACAGGGCCCCCAAACCCCCAACCTTTAATATACAGAATTTTTTCAATACCGTGGCCAATCAAAAACTTTTTTTTCTACAAAAAAGTCGAACATGGGGCCCAACCGAAACCCCTTCTACACACAGAAAATTTAATCAACGGGGCCCAACCCACAATTTTAATACATAGAAAATGCCCAAATCTGGGCCAACCAAACCCTTTTAATACCCCGGAATATGAAAAATCCCCGGGGGCCCCAAACAAAAACCCTTCTACTTTACAAAAATTGTCAAACCCTTTTTTGGCCAACTGAACCCTTTTTAACTACAAAAAAATTTTGTCGGATCATTGGGGCCAACCGAAACCCTTTATTTTTTTACAGAATTTTTTCAAAAAAGGGGGCCAATAAAACCTTCTAAAAAACAAAATATGTGAATTTCGGGGGCCAAAACCCCAAAACTTTATGTAAAAAAATTTTGAATGGTGTACCCCAACCGCAACCTTTCCTCAAAATTTTTTTGGGGGAATTAAAATAAAACCACATAAACCCTTTCCTTAAAAAATTTTAGAACATTTTGGGGGCCAACCCAAAAACCCTTACTACACGAATATTCAAAACCCCGGGGGCCCAAAACCGCTTTTTTAAAATACTAAAAATTTTTGTCAATCACGGGGGCCAAAAAAAAACCCTTTTAAAATTATTCAGAAATGGGGGAATCCCGGGCCCAACCCAAAAACCCCTTCTATATTTAAAAAATATTCTAATCACTGGGGCCCAACCCAAAAACCCTTTAAAAACATAAGAATACCCTTTTATGTGGCCAACCGAACCTTTAATTAAGAATTTCGAACCCCGGGGCCCAAACCGTAAACCTTCTACTACTACAAATTTAGGGAACCCGGGGCCCAAAAACTGCAACCTTTTACTATAAAAATGTTAAAACACGTGACCAACCGAAACCCTTTACTATAAAAATTTAAAATCGAACCCCGGGGCCCCCCCCAACTTTACTACTAAGAATGGGGTTAAAATCACCGTGGCCAACCGCAACCTTTAACTACTAAAAATATTTAAAAAAACCCCGGGGCCCAACCCCAAATTTTACCCCCCCCAAATATTTTCAAATCAGGGGCCCAAAAACAAAAACCCTTTCTTCACAAAAAAAATTTTGGAATCAAAGGGCCCCAACCGCCCTTTAAAACTTTTAGAATTGTTGAATCACTGTAAAAAACCCCCTAGTTCTACTTATAAAATTTTGTCAAACCAAAACTGCAAAATCTGCATAAAATTATGTTAAATTCCGGGGCCCCCCAAAAAATCTAATTTGGCCCATTTGTTAATGCAAATGGTTACGGGTTGTAGGGTAAAAAGGCAAAACTATTTTTTCTTTTTTTATCTCAGCCCAATTAGAACGGGGGGGTAAAAATTTTTACCCAAAACCCCCGTGTGCGTAATCCCAAAGGCCCCAAACCCATGTTTTTAAAATTTCCCCTTAAAATTAAAAATTTAAAAAACTTCCCCTTTTTTGAACCTGCCCTTTGCAAAAACAGGGCCCAAAACCCAAAAATTTTAAAAACAAAAACAAAAACCAAGCCCTCGCGTAAAAAAAACCCACTGGATTTAAAAGGGGTTTAAGGTTTTTTTTTGTTTTAAATGGTGGGGGTTTTTTTTTAAAAAAAACTTTACAAATGTATTCAATTATATATACAAATTTTAAAAAAAACCAAACATGACATGGCAGTATTTTTTTTTTTTTTTTTCCCAAAAGGCCAAAAAATTTTAAAGCCAGTGCAATATTCCGATGAGAGTATTACACTTACTTTAGCTAGTTATACCTATGGAACGTCATGACTGTCTTATGATGTGCACCTGTCTTTATGTTTGGTACATATGCCTGTATGTGCAGTGGTTAACACATTATATGCAGTGGTAAAACCGTTATGTTCAGTAGATATGTAATTATGTGCTGTTCACTTGCCATTATCTGCGGTACATCCGACTTTATATGCAGTGCAGATATCATTATATATAGTCCTTTTGTTATTTTATTCATTTGATTTTGCTATATATTCGGTCCATGTGTCTTATGTGCAGTTGGTTTGTCATTATGTTCACTTCCGTGGTCATTATGTTCGATGGTTTACGAACATTTTATATGCAGTTCGTCCTTTAATATCAATTATCAATTAGACGGGGCTATTAACACTCAAATGCCCCGACTAGCTATTCATTTTTCTTTATAATACATATATTTAACGTTTTTTTTGACATTCTATCGTAAATTGGTGTTAAAATGGCAAGACTGTTCAAAAGATACGAATCTTGATAACAGTCATGTTTGAAATAAAAAAAAATCATCACGTTTCAACGTGCGCTTTTTCCAAGGGCGATTATCAGAATAATTGCCCCCTACAAGCAGGGCAAAGTTGTGATAAACCTTTTCAAATACGGATACTCGTTTTTTCAACAAGTTTTATTATTATTATTATTATTATATTCAGTAACATTACACGTCTACTCGTATAGTTTATATACTATATACAACTACACTATACAACAATGTATAGTTGATCCGCATTCGGTTAACAACGGACATCCTCGGAATATCCGTTAGCATTTTAATCACATCATCATAATGAAGAGAGCACTGCACATAATGCAATAAACACTGCATATAAAGACATGTGCACTGAAAATAATACAAAATAAATAGAACATAAAGCGCTCTTTACCGCTGAGCATAAAGTTGAAATCACTGCACATCAATATATTTCCTCGAAAACAAGCAGCAGGATTATCAAAGCGAATTAAAATACTAACACAAATATATCTACTTCATCGATTTAAACGTTGTTTTAGAGAAAATCTTGTTTTTCAACGTCTGTTTCGAGACAATATGATGACATTTCATTCGATTCGTGAGAAAACATAAGAAATAAACATGCGTCAGAAAATTAAAGAAAATAAAATGAAATAAAAAAAAAAAAATGAAGTGTATTGAATATTGAAATTAGCTTTAGAACTTCATAAGGTATCGAAAAATGCAAGATTTTAGTCTATCAATCTAATAAATTAAGATCCTTAACTATTTGAAAAGGGGCTAAATTTCGTGAGTGATTTTTACCGCTTTGCTAAACAGTTTCGACATTAGCCGATAAGAACAAGATTTTCTCTAAAACAATGAGATGGATTATCACTAACACACATATGTCTAGTTCATCTATCTCAACCCCCTTTTCATCGATTTGTCAGCCGATATTTCACGTATTTGTAAATACTTTTTGTTATTTTGTAAGATTATCGTCACAAATTCAAGATGGAGGTCGCTCTGCAATTTATCGAGTAACCCGCGGACAAAGAGTTTAACTGTGTGATGTCACAGTTTCCACTCCGTTTAATGTACTTCCGTGCTTGTGTATATTTTCTTTGATCTTGACTCACTGCTGCTTACAAAGTCACATTTTGAAGTACCAGAATTTTGTAATACTTATTTGGTTTAGACAAGCAGAAATATTGTTTAATCATTTTGCATTAATATATTTCTCCATTTAATAAAGGGAAAAAGTACAGTCATATGCTGGGTTGTAAATAAGATGTGTTTTCCCCTTATTTGAGAAATAAAGTAAACATTTGCAAAGAATCATGTATTTGATATCATTGTTCAGAAATCTATTGGGAGGAACATAATGATATCTGATTATTTGTCATAAATACAAAAAAAATTACAGATGTAAAAAGTAGATAAAAAGTAGAGGTTGGAATCTTATGAATGCTAATGATTACATGCACATTTTATTAGTAACTCGAGTTTGATACTCTGTGGGTAAATAATAAAAATAAAGTTAAATGGTAATATGAATAACTAAGTCTACAATGAACTTAGGAGGTAAAGACTGTCATCTTCAACTGACATTTGTATGACAGAGTAAACTAAGGTGATCTGATTTTTATTGACTGAAGGCAGCTGGAGATGATACCTCTGTAATAAAATATGCCCCCCCCCCTCTCAAAGAAGAGGGGCATATTGCTTTGCACAGGTCGGTTGGTCGGCCAAACCTTGCCCTAGTGATAGCTTAAGTTCTATTCGAGCCTTAAGTCTGAAATTTAATATGGTTGTTGCTTATGTCTAGTAGAAGACCCCTATTGATTGATTTTGGTGACAATACCTCAAAGGTCAAGGTCACATGTTAAAATATTTTTATATGGAAGTCTTGTCCAAGTGATAACTTTAGTTCTATTTGACCCTGAGATCTCAAACTTGGTGTAGTTGTTGCTTGACTAGTAGAAGACCCCTATTTATTTTATTTTGGGATTTGTACCTCAAAGGTCAAGGTCATGAAGTAATAAGTTAAATTCTCAAAAACACTGTGTAAATCAAGCATAATAATGTCCGACTGATTACTCAAAATCTAATTGACTCCTTGGTCTCAAACTTTAAACAATAGTTACATATGACTAGTAGAAGAACACTTTTAGGTTTTGGGATCTGTATCTCAAAGGTCAAAGTCACAAGGTCATAAATTAAATCCTCTTAAATATTGTATTGAGGAAGCATTGTCTTACTCAATTATTGAACAATTGATTCTTATAAGTAATAGGAAACCTCTTGATTTTGGGGTAAATATTTTCATGCGACAACAATGCTTGTTAAGCAGACAATGCGGATTGATAGTAAATCATCCAGCTGATACAAAAGAGAAGCAATGCACAGTGGGAGCATCTGTGTGTGTCCACTGGACATTTATGGTTAGGATTATCACACTGTTATGTTTAATTATTTTTGCTGCATGTGCATTACTTCTTATATTTCTATTGTCTCCATAAAGTAATATATGTTGAGAGTGTTAAAACCAGTGCAATTGTAGCTAGATATTTCATGTCAGAACGAGAGTATACTTGCTGGGTATGGAGAACAATAGGTAATTGTAAATTCTATCTTAATTATTCGGTATGGTGGCATATTTCTACCAGACACTTATCCACTTAGTTATGTCGAAACTTTTCTGAAAAGTGGCACATATTCAGTTAGTTTCTGGCAAGTAGCAAATTTTCAAATTATCTACTTAGGTATCTTAACAGGACTAAACTGTCTATTAGTGCCCACTACTGCCAATCACATATTCACTTATTTTATCTCTTAATCTAAATTAATTTAGGAAAAAAAATTCTTGTTATCCACATATTTTAACTGACTAAAACTTCTTTATTCTGCAATAACTCCTGCTCTAATCATGCTGTTGAAATGAAATTTGATATATGGACACAGCTTGACATGGGAAATTGTCATACACAAGATTCATAACTCTGGTATCAATTTGTTTGAGTTTTTCCCCTTTTCATTCACACTTCTTTCTTTTGAACCGTCACACTTCTTATTTATTCTGCAATAACTCCTGTTCTACTTATGCTTTTAAAAAAAGAGGAATTTGCACAAGATCCCCGGAATGAAAAAGTTTTGTTATTTCCCTTTTCCTCATTTTCTTGATTTTGCAATAACTCCTGCACTACTCATGCTATTGAAATGAAACTTTATTGACGAACAAAACTTGAAATGAGGAATCGTCTTACACAATGACCATAAATCTGGTACCATTTTTTTTAATTATTACCGTTTTCTGTCTGTCGACCTGTCACACTTTTTTCATCATGCTTCAACATGTAACACATGCGTTCCAAGGAACACTCTTGTTAACAAAAGAAGTATCCAACAAATGTCCTCTCGTAAACCTGTTCATCCGACTGTCTTTCGTAAACATGTCCATCAGACATCAGAATGTCTCTCATAAACTTGTCTATCATAAACATGTTTCATCAATCCAAAATTTTAGTAGGACATATCGGAAATAAATGATAAAAAGTAGCTCTTTTAGAACTGTTAAACGCTTATTTGGGGAGCAGTCATCAGTTTTACCAATTCTCCTGTTATTGCTATTGTTTACTTTTTTTCCTCTTCAAATAATCTAAAAGAATATTTCATGTTTAATTATTTGCTGTCTGACAGTATAATGATATGTTAATCGAAGACATCTCACTGTTTTCCTTCACTTGCCGTGTCTGTTTCTGAGTTTGTCTAAACATTTCAAATCCAATTATGATCTTTCTAGAGCTGATTTTTACCCCATCTTGCATCTCTTTTAAGCTAAATCATACAAATGGGACTTGTGATGATTTCATTTGTATTGGGCTGTTCTATGATGGCTGATTTCTGCCATATCTTGTGGCATGTTTTCGGGGCGAAAGGTCGAAAGCGAAAAGTTGAGAAAAAAAAACTAATTTGGCGGGGCGAAAAGATGAAAAGTCGTAATTTCGGGACGAAAATATGAAAAAGATATTTCGTCTTTTCGCCCAGAAATTTTGACTTTTCACCCCGCCAAATATTTCGTCTTTTCACGAGAGTCAATATTTCGTGTTTTTTTTTTCGCCTTCCAGTACGCATGCGAAAAAAATGATTTTAAACGCACGTTTGCAATCGTGAAAGATAAGTGCTCTTCATGAATTGGAAATTGATGCAACCCTTTTATCAGTTTATGCTGAATATTTGTATGATACCTTTTTCATATTACGTATGTTTATCATACATGAACCCCCAGAATGACATCACACGCAGAAGTGGATATTAGCTCTCTCTTTTTCATTAATTTTCTATTGGAAAAAAAGACACATGGGATATGGCCTGAAAAGAGTACATTGTAGTATATTTTATGGGGGGGGGGGGGACTACAACTTTGTTTAGTGTTTGATTACATTAATGACATAAACACTTATTATTCAATTCCTATATGTTTTCCCTTTGAAATCATTATTATTCTCGAAATTCAAGTTTATTTTAAGTTTATTGCGATAAATAGATTGTTATGATTTGAATACGAAATGTTATGATTTGAATACGAAAGTGAATAAATTGGTGGTATTTCTAAAGGATGAAAACGGGAATGCAAAGTCACTAATCTGGATTGTACCACAGTATATGGAAAGTCATTAACATGGATTAAAAAACAATAAAGTCTAGAATGGTAACTTTTATACAGTAATAGACGATTTTTTATACAGCACCTTTGTGGTAATAGAACCTGCTTGGTAACAAATCCTGTGTGGTATAACTCATCTTACAGATATAGACATAATTACATTACCTGTGTGGTTTATTCTAGTTAGTGTCAAGTGTTTATTTCTGCTTGGTGGCATAATCTAAGTTTGACAGTACTGGATGCGTACCCTGTATGGAAATGATTAACATTATAGAATATAAGATTCTATAATTTGATATTATATCATATATTAAATTGATAAACATGTACTTGTATTACGGGAATATGTGGGAAGGAAATGACAGTGGTTGTGCTTATCTAATTTGTGAGTTAGCACAGTTGTGATCCATGGTTTTATTCACATATATATATATTTATTTATATATATATATCGTATATATATATATATATATATATATATATATATATATATATCATGTATATATATACATATATATCGTGTATATATATATATATATATATATATACACACACACGAGTATATCAATCTCTCATATTTACTGATCAGTTCATATGATATATATGTATTTGATATGTAAAGTAATATAGTTATCTCGTATATATGTTAACATTTATTTTAATTTAATATTAGATAATTGTCTCGTTGCTATATACCTATCACAAAGAACCGAGAATCAAATTATTATAGGTATTTTTCTTAATAATTGTGACCGTACACATGGTTTGTGCCACGATAAAATAAATATTGTGATTTCGCTACGATTCACATCTATGCTGCATATGTCTATGGTTCAACTTAAGATTCAATTTTTTTGTATTTATTGTTGTCTTTAAATAAATACATTTTTTGGTATATCATATTACATTTAATTTATAATTTGGTATCAATATACTCTATTCCTATTCCCATAATGCATTATTAGATTTCATTAAGCCTGTAATCTGTGTCCCTTTTCCGTAATACAGGGAATTAGGCATATCTGACTACAATAGTTCACTGTCCCATATTGTGCTTGCGTACCGGAAGGCGAAAAGATGAACTATTGATTCTCGTGTTGGCGGGTTTTCGGGACACCATCACGAAAAGACAAAATATTGGCGGGGCGAAAAGGCGAAATTTTTGGGCAAAAAGATGAAACTTTGTGGCGAAAAGACGAAATATTTTTTTCGTCTTTTCGCCCTGAAATCTCGCCCCAAAATTTCGACTTTTCGCCCCACCAAATTAGGTTATTTTCGTCTTTTCGGCTTTGACCATTCGCCCCGAAAACACGCCACACAGCATGGCAGAAATCAGCCACCATACTGTTCTGATTGCAAATGTTCATATGAAATCAGAAATACAATTGTGGAAAAAGCAAATGAAATTGATGCTGCTTCTAACAATTTATGTGGTAAAAACAAACTTAACTTTGTACTGTAAAAAGAAAATATGCTTAGAGTCAATTCCATGCTATATAATATATTAAATTCCAAAACTAACTTTCTGTACAAATTAGATAGCTAAGAATGGGAAATAATCAGGCACTAAGGTGGAGCTGTTGTTTGTATGTCTACTAGTATGTCTTAAGGCAGGTGTGTTATGCTCTAACTGATTAGTGCTGAAACTTTTGTGGTTCGAGTAAATCCAGGCATGCGTTCAAAATGTCAAACCATCATGCACCGGTTTGCTTAGTTAGCTACTAATCTGTCTTCGTGTCATAAACCACGATGTTCCTGTATACTTTTGTACAGCATAAGGTACACGTGAACAGCATGGTATTTGGTCCTAAGACAATTATATAATTAATTCTTGTTGTTGTTGTTTTTTTGGGGGTTTTTTTGTTGTTTTTTAAACAATTATTCAGGAATGTAGTATCAAAATGTGCAAAATACAAATCATAATACAAAGTCATATAGTACCTGAAATGCATGTGACTCCCATAATTTACAGGAAATTCATTTTTTTCCTCCATATTCATTATGGTATTTAATATGTTGATATAAGCCTGTTTTGATGCGAAGGGGCATTTTTTTCACCCTTGTATTTCTTTAATTTATTTTGGATAAATTCAGTTCCAGGGAGTATTACACTGGTTCAGTGGTTACTTTCAATTTAATTATTGAGAGTTCTGGGTTCAACTCCCAGTGGACCATAAATAATATCCCTGATACACTATTTATGAATCACCGGTTCTATCTTTCCTTCAGTCCGTCTGTACGTCTGTCCATTCCACTTTCATATAAAGGGTTGCTCATAATAATAAGAATTAAGGCATGTCAGGTCAAGGTCATTGACATCCCAATTACATTGTATTTCTTTTTTGTCTGTTTATTAATAGATAATAAAACTAATAAAAGCATGGAATTGGTGATAATTGATCAATTATTTTTAGAAAGATGAATGGGAATCTGTAGAAACACAATGTCTTATTCAAGTATCAAAGCAAGAGAAAAACAAAATAAAGTGGGAAAATAACCAAGGAAATACTGAAATAAGAGACAATTTTAACTGTTTAGGAACAAGATGCAAGGCTTAGTTTTATTGTAATCATGTCCATTTGATAAACGTTAAGTACATTCATTAAGGATATATATATATATATATATATATATATATATATATATATATATATATATATATATATAAAGAGAGAGAGAGAGAGATTTATGTCATAGAGATTTTTGTTCAACTCGAGACCAATAGTATGTATAATCATAATCATGTAAAATGATGACACATCTTTAAGATTTAGTCTATGAGTGTTCTTTTTTAAATCTATTTCACTAACTTTTAACACAGATATAGCCAATATGTATGTGCAGGTTTGTGCTCTAATTGTTTGCATATATTTGATGTTTTCATATTGTTACCATGTTTTTAGACAAAATGTAGCCACTTGTGTCTATGACCTAGTTGAAATAAATGTATTTATCAATAAATTCCTATTTATTTTAATTGATGGAACATTATTTAGTCCTGTTTAATCAATTATTTAATTACAATAGGACTCTAGTCTTCTTCTCAGAAAAGCCTATAGATTGATTGCTTTGTTTCAAGAGGTATGTACTTTATTAATTACTATATTAGTGTACAGTAGAATCATTAATATTCGTGGGGGACTAATTTTGTTGATTTCGTGGATGACTATCCACGAATATTTAACCCAACAAAAACTTTATTTATTAGATCTCATGTTTTCTTGAACATGGTTCCACAAATATATGTACCAACGGAATTGATTTCATCACAGATTCCACGAAGTTTAATGTCAACAAAAATAAATGATTTCACAGTATCTAATAAAGCAAAAGTAGCATATTGATTTGCATACTGTGTTTCAACCTTAAGGTGAAACAATCAGTATACTAATGACATACATAATCTGTCAAATATCATAATTCTAGTTGAGCCTGCTTGCAGGAGCTCGACATAAATTTCACCATGGCAGTTTGGTGTATATCATTTAGTGTGGGTTTAAGATCAAAGGATTCTCCTTTAACTTGGTTACAATAAGTATAATGACAGAAATCGTTTGATATTTGCCACAGTCAATTATTGGTTCAATCGGATGGGATATCAATAACTCTTTGATTAATAATTGCTTGAACCAGTAGTAAAGTTCTGTTCAAGCAAGATGCTAAATTATACACAGTTACATGAACTTAATGAAGTAGTTTTTAGACACACTTTTAGCTCCATAATGCTGACGCAGTTAATAGCTTATACTTAGCTCTGGGCCTTATTGTTTAAAGGGGGATATTTAAAGGTTTTCCTAAGGAAACCTGGATATAAAAATTCAAGAGATTCCAGATTGATGTACAGTGTACACTTAGGCAAAACAGGACACATGATATGGTATGGTATAAAATTTTACGACGTCTCAGAACGGATATAATTATGTAAAACGATTATTGTCACTCTCAGTAAAGTAAGTAACTGATCGTAGGCAACAATCGGAACATCACAAACAATAAAGTTTGCCTCATTGAGACATAGTGTAGCATACAAGATATTGGTCCCTAGTTCCATGGTCAAGGTCATACTTAGAGTTGAAAGGTCATGGTGCTGGATTTCACTGTCAGAACTGTAACTTATGCCTGAATCAAAGGATTCTCAAATAATTTGGCAGTAAGATTTGTCTCAATGAAACAATGTGTAGGGCACAAGAGTTGGGTTCCTAGCTCAAAGATCAAGGTCACACTTTTTTAATAGAGATGACTGGTCATGGTGCTTACACTGTACAGATGTTTGTGTCTGGTCCATATCTCCACATGTATGGATGCAACCTCAACATGCTGCCATGGGCATCTAATACTGTGTTTCTCAATTCACTGTCTGTAGTTCTTTTTTCTTCATTTTCATGTTGAATTTAATACATAAGACATATCAATATTAATGACATAATAATATAAAACAGCATTCATTGAAATGTCTTGAAAAATAATTAAATTAAGCCTTTTAATAAAGTTCATTTACATACCTTTAAAGTTTTCAAAAAGAAAAATAATAATTTGAACTATCACATAGTTGATTTTAATCTATAATCGTATAAGCATGCATCTTTTCAGTATTAGTATGACTTAAACTTTATTTTCATATTACTTGTATTGATACAGTTATGCCCAAATAACCTAGCTACAATGGAACATTTACAATGTGTCCATCTGGAACCAGCAGGATCAGATGTGTCAAAGAAATCCTGTTGTGATTTTACTGTAAATTGTGAGAAATGTTTGCTTTTTGGTATTTTGTTTACCCATCTAAGTGACCTTATAACACCTAATATTTTATATTTCATTGATTTTATATTTGTTCTGCAAACAAATACATTATGGATAAATATGCATCATGCATTTAGAGTATTAAACCATTTTCAATTTCATAATTTTCTGAGTTAAGTATGAAGTTGAATGATTTGTTTATATCACATGAATAAACATTAATAAGTTCAAAATTCATTTATTTTACATTGGTTATCACAAGTTCTCACAACTTATATTAATCACTCTAGATCTCTCAGGAGTTGGCAGCGTATGGGGTCATTATTGGGGGAGGAAACCGGAGACCCTAGAAAACACCCACATGTCTGGACGCTATCGGGTGAGAAACAAAGCGCATTACCACTACGCTATCCAGGCACCCAAGAAAAAACGCTGTACTGGTATCATTTATGATAAGTAATGTAAATCATAAAATATGCACAGACCAAAGGATACTTTACTTTTTTATTAATGTATGTCTGATTTTGGGTAGGATCATATCTAATGTTACAACTTGTAGTGTAACGTATTTTCCTCAGCATCACGTGCACCTACACTATATGCATATTGTGTTGAACTCAAACAGCTGATTTTTATATGTGTTTGATGCAACTAATTTTGATTGAAAATATGTATTATTTACTGTCATGTTGATTATGTATGAGAAATACGCAATAAATCATTATTTTCAGCTATTGTATGAAACTATTTTCTAGTATAAAATAACAAAATAGTCCGAGTTATTCACAGTTCAATCATCATGTTTTTGTAGTTATAATTGCATTTTATTGACTTAAGTCATTATGATAAAAAGAGACAGACAGGAATTAACATTTCATATCAAATTTTATTTAACTTGTTCATGAAAATGTTATTCAAGTCGCCCAAAGCTCACATGATAAAATTTTTAAAAAAAACCTTTAAAATTTTTAAATTACAAAAAGTGTAAAATAATAATGTTGATATAGGGTTGGTTTGCTAGAGTAGGGTAACTTGGATTGTTGATGACTTATGTGTCTGTGACAGTGTGTATAATACAGAAAGAACACTGTGATTAAAATTACTCGATTCATTTTTTTTTTCCATTTTTTTTTTATTGTTTGTTATTATTTGGAAGTGGTATGTTTCTTTGTGTTTGTATATATATTTTTTAAGGTATAAATTGTTATTGGCTTCTAATGAGATGAGGAATCTAATCATTAATGGATTATATGATTTTTGTGTAATACCTTGTAAACTTTCAGGTAAAACTTTATTGTTGAAATCTACCGTAAATAACTACATACAAATATTACTATTGTAGATCCATAGGTATTCCTTTCCTCCTGTCTGTATGAATATCATAGTTGTATGTAGTATAGCATTTGTAATACATATTGATAGATAAGTATATATGATATTCAAACACAATTACCTGTTTGACAATTTGTATCATTCTTTCATTGAAGATAGTATGTAATATCAAAGCAGCTATTTACAGATGATCATGGACTAAGAATTTAATTTTTTAACTTAAATCTGTGTATTACGTCTATCAGTAAATAGTTCCTTGTGTTGTCAAAGGCACTGATAAACTTCTTTTTGGCAGCCTTTTTGTTTGGCTAAATTGAATGCAGGCCAAAATCTGAGAATACATGCTGTTTTTAAATCACCACTGAGCATTTATTTCTCAGTCTATTTTACTGACATCTGTATCTTATTGAACAGCTTTAAGGAATTTATTTTAATATGAATATATTTTGACAAAATTTAACTTTATAACCAAAAATATTATACTCTTTATTTTGTTTAAGGATGATCCCATACTTTTTTCATTGATATGCATTTATCTATCCATATAAGACATATGTTATCCTAAAAATATGAAATTCGGGAGCTTTTTAGTTGCACATACATGTCTTGGACATTCTGGCTGGTTACTGAAGTTGGCCAAGATATTGTGCACATATACATTGTGACCAAGTTTGGTTTAAATCTGTTCACATTTGTTAAGAGTTAGAGAGCAGACAGCCTCAGTGGACAACACCCAACCACCCAAGGAAGGTGAATCAATACTAAGCCCCGTCATCAGACGAACATATAAAAATTAAATTTCTGCTCCTATATGTAATTCATATAAATATTCATTGAATTAACCAATTAAAATGGCCGCCACGAGTTGGGATATGCTCTAATTTTGAAACTAAGTTTATCCATCTACTGACACTTTGTCATCCAATGCAATCATCCATGACTGTAAGAAATGGGTGTCCCCCCCCCCACCCATCACAGGCAATGGTGTCACAAACAGTAATTACCCTATATTATTAAACCTATGTTAGAAATGTTAGAAAATATAGGATTTGGGAATGTATGGACAATACAAAACGTAGTCATTCTATTATACTATTAAACAAAGAATATTAGATGTATTTAAACAGTCATGGTATAGTGACATAAATAACTCAAGAAGACTTTCTTCTTACTGTCTACATAAAAGTGAATTTAATATGGAAAAATACTTAAATTGCAATATTGATACTAAATATCAGATAACGATGGCTAAATTCAGATTATATTCAAATAATTTGATGATAGAAACTGGTAGATATAATAACATTGAAACACAACAACGCATCTGTCAACAATGTAATATGAGAATGGTTGAAGAACAATACTACTTTTTACTTGCTTGTCCTGCGTGTAGAAATCTAAGAAAAAAGTTATTTAAACCTTATTATTGTAAATGGCCTAACAGGCAAAAATTCATATCTTTAATGTCTTCCGATTCATATAAAACAATTTTCAATTTATCTAAATATATATATTTTTTTGCATTTAAAAGAAGAAATAATTTATAAATATATTTGTTCCAATTTTTTGTAATAGCTCTATTGATATTGTATTGTATTGTAATGCTATTTGTTCTTCTATGGAAAATTACTTGTTCTGTTGCACCACTTTACATATTTGTTTGTATGGCTACAGATATTGTAAATATTTAATGCCAATAAACTATATGTTATGTTATGTTTAGACTTTCTATTTTTATTTGTCATCACCTGACTGATCATGCATTCACTCTCTGTCCATGTGCTAACTTCAGAAGCTAAATTAACCAATTTACTACCTAGAACTGGCGAAGACGCCATGTTGCGGAACGTGTCACATATATACTGCAAACACTTGTGGCATTTAGAAAATGGCTTTCTCCATGCAATGTGACCTACTCTTGCTGAGTTTATATGTTAGGAAACAAAGACGTCACCAACATTAACAAGTGAGAGTAGAATCTTTCATCTTTAGCTCGTCTGTTTTTCGAAGAAAAAAATACGAGCTATTGTCGTAACTCCGGCGTCCGCGTTGTCATCGTCAGGCGTCGTCTGGAATCTTAACGTTGGCCATAACTTCTCTACTATTCCATATACAACTTTCATTTTTGGTCTGCATATTCATCTGGACAAGGCCTATCCAGACATATGCAAATTTTTCACTTATTGAAATTGACCTTTGACCCATTTTTGCTGTATTTTTTGAAAACATTAAAATGCCTGTCATTTCAGAACCGTTACCAACAGAACACTGATATTTCACATATGAATTCCTTGTTGCAAGACCTTTCCATCAATGTTAGTTTTTGACTTTTGACCTTGATCTTTGACCTATTTTTGAAATGTTTAAAAAAAAAAAAATTAACGTTGGCCATAACTTTTTGACATACATCTTTTATATTTGGTATGCATATTCATGACAATGGTTTTTCAGATATACCTCAATATTTTATCTATCGACCTTGACCTTATTTTGCCATAACTTTGGACAAGTTTTACAATTGATATTTCTCTGCCATTTTTCAATATATTTTAAGAAAACTTTGTATACTGGTTTGTCATCATATGAACCTGTGCAGGTGTGATTTTGGTCATGATCTTTAGGCAGATAAAAAAGAACATTTTTTAAATGTCTTCAAATTTTAGTTTTGTGTTGATTATCAAAAACTCAATGGATTAGCAGTTGTGATTTTTTGTTTACCTATTTTACATCTTTGTATTGTATACATTCTATTCCATGCATAGGTCAAGGTCATCCTTCAAGGTCAAAGGTCAAATTTAAAAGGTATGGTACTTCAACTTTGCATTTAAAGGTTTACAGTTTTAGTTGTGATTTTCAAGGTCAACTTTTCTAAGTGTTTAACAAAAATGTGTAACGTTGGCAAAAACAGACAAGTGTTGGCACCCGCATGCGGTGCCTTTGTTAATTTCTACTTATCATCATACTTATCATCTAATCAAGCTGCTTTAAGTATGGAAATGTTGATATTGATCTCTTCCTTTGCAGACATTATATGGCTTCTGCTGGAATTATGTCTGGTAATAAGTCTGGTAAATATTTCTATCTTTAACGATATTGAATAAATACACTTTTGGTAAATTTTGTTTGTAATTTATAAATTACCAGTACTGTGATTAACTAACATTTTATTCCTAACAAAATAAAATACATAAAAAATGACTTATCATACAATGTAAGTGACAATGTTCTTATCTGTTATATGTGTTCCAAACAAAATGTTCACTGATAATACATGAACGTCACACCTCATTTTGTTTGAGTCAAGGACTTGTATGTTCAAAACATTAACAAATTACTAGTAAAATTAAACACAGTTTGACATCTTCAAATTTCAAAGACAGAAAAAAAACATTCTCACAAGTATAAAATGTTTCTAAGTTGCACTAAGGGGAAAGCTACTTTTTAATCCCCCGCCGCGAAGCGGGAGGGGGGTTATAGGAATGGCCTTCGTCTGTCTGTCCGTCCGTAACATTTTCGTGTCCGCTCCATATCTCCTATACCGCTTGAAGGATTTTCGTGAAACTTTCCTCAAATGTAAACCTGGTTGAGATGATGTGCAGAAAACAGGTGGCAGTCATGTAGACTTAAGGTCAAGGTCAAGACTCTAAGGTTATGTGTTTGAACCTTCAATTTCCATTTCAATTTCGTGTCCGCTCTATATCTCCTATACCCCTTTTAGTTTTTTTTACATGAATCTTGCCTCAAATATATATCTATTTGAGACGATGTGCAGAAAAGGTTGGAACAAGGTCACACTTTTCCTTACAATTTACCTTTTAATGAACTTGCCTCAAATATGAATATAATTGAGATGATGTGCAGAACACAGGATGCAGCCATGTCGGCTCAAGGTCAAGGTCACACTTGAAGGTCAAGTGTTTTAACCTCCAATTTCAATTTACAATTTTGTGTCCGCTCCATAACTCCTATACTCCTCGAAGGATTTTAATGAAATTTGCCTCAATTATAAACCAAATTGAGGCGATGTGCAGAACACAGGTGACAGTCATGTTGGCTCAAGTTCAAGGTCACATTTGATGGTTCAGTGTTTATTCCTGGATATTTTTGTTTCCATGCTATATTTTCTTGTCTTGTGTTGATTTATTACATAAAATGCAGTTTTAAACCCCACTAAAACAGTACCGGAAGTGTAAACAATAAATGATAATTAGATCAGCTGTTTACCAATCATTTAAATCTTAACAAAACTCGTCATATGGACACATCATATAAAGTCCACCGCAGCTAGCGGTAAATTGCAAATGAAGTGCAATTTTCACACCGACGCTGATTTGATTAACAACGGATATCGTCTGCTGAATAATTTACTATAATGAGATGTGCTGATCGGAAGAGTTGGATAACCACTTCATATCACCATACCGTACACGATAAATATTTTCAGCTAAATAATATTTTGGCTTAAAGCAATTTAATTTAGAAAAAAGAAAAGAAAACACAGACAGAAGGTGAAAATATTATTAAATATGATCTGACTCTTTATCTTTATTCATCCCCATTAATTAAAACCATATGATCAGAAATCATTCCATAAATCAAAGATACTGTATCAATTTAAATGTGTTTGATGTAAATGGCATGATCTCTGATCTGTTACAAGGTAGTGTTGCATTTAATGTGAAACGGTGCTTGTGGAAAGTTAAGTTTCTATTTGAATAAGATATCTATTAATAAATTTTTAGATTTTTTTAGATATAATTTTTAAAGGTATTTTCATTAATGCAATACACAGTATATACTATAAACTGTTAATGAATTTAATGAAGGGTAATCAAATGTGTATTTTTTTTTTTTTCATTAATAACGTCTCTTTGATATATGTCGTAAAATCTCCCTGGCTGGACTCCAAATCTCCCTGTGAAAATTTCAAAACCTCCCTGGGAGACATACTGAAAATATGGCATGTATGCAGTAGTGCTAAAAAGGTTTTTATTAAGGCAGCGGCGGGGGATATAGCTGTCCTTTGGACTGCCTTGTAAAAACTGACAATGCCATGAAATTATTTTCTATAGCCACATCTTAAGTAAAACACATCTTACAAAGATATCGCAAAAAATGTTTGGTTAATAATGTTTAAATTTAATAAAACATAAAATTTTGGACTAGGCTATTTTAAACTTTTGAGGTGTTAGATTAGCTGTCGCTTATCTGTTACATTTAAGCAAAATTCAACTTAAATATATCTGAAGTATAATTCAAATCATAAAATGGTAAATTAGCAGCAGTAATTTAAAAAACCATAATCTTGAGGTTAGCCAAAGTTATTTGAAATATTACGTAGCAAAAGCTTACAGTTACCAACAGTTATTTAAATCATTCAGTAGCAATAGAAGTTTGCAGTAACCTATCTATTTTACTCATTCTTTAGTACATGTAGTAGAAGTTCACAGCCACAGAAATTTAACATATTTTGTGCTTGTTGATTACTCTGTATTAGAATCGTGTGGTTGGCCACATAAATTAGATAAATTAGTATTAATAGATGCTTATGATTGGCCATATGAATTGAGATCACTTAGTATTAATATCTGCTTATGGCTGGCCATAGTAATTGGATTTATCTGTAGTAGCAGATGTTTTCAGTTGGCCACAGTAACTCAACATATTCTGCAATAGCAGAGGTTTCTCGTTGGCCAAAGTTATTTGACTTTTTCTGTAGAAGTAGAGGTTTCTGTTGGCTAGGGTGATTGGAAATCCTCAGCAGCAGACTAATAAGTAGCAGATGTCTGCAGTAGATCACAATGATTCATCATATTCTGTTGTATGAGATATTTGTGGTTGGTCACAGTGATTCATTATTTTCTGGGGTATCAAGATGCTTATGGTTTGTCACAATGATTCATCATATTCTGTAGTATCAGATGAGGCTTGTGGTTGGTACATGATTCATCATATTCTGTTGTATCAAATGTTTGTGGTTGGTCACAGTGATGCATCATATTCTGGAGTAACGGATGTTTGTGGTTGGTCACAATGTTTCATCATATTCTGTAATATCAGATGCTTGTGGTGATGATTCTGAGTAACGATGTTTGTGGTTGGTCACAATGTTCATCATATTCTGTATATCAGATGCTTGTGGTTGGTCACAATGATTCAACATATTCTGTGAATCAGATGTTGTGGTTGGTGCACAATGATGCATCATATTCTGTAGTATCAGATGTTGTGGTTGGTCACAATGATTCAACATATTCTGTTGTATCAGATGTTTGGGTTGGCCACAGTGATTCACATATTCTGTAGTATAAATGTGTGAGTTGGCCACAGTGATTCACATATTCTGTAGTAAAGAGTTGTGGTTGGCCACAGTGATTCACATATTCTGTAGTAGTTAAAGTTCGGTTGGCCACAGTGATTCGACATATTCTGTAGTAGTTAAAGGTTGCGGTTGGCCACAGTGATTCGACATATTCTGTAGTAGTAGAAGGTTGCGGTTGGCCACAGTGATTCGACATATTCTGTAGTAGTTAAAGGTTGCGGTTGGCCACAGTGATTCGACATATTCTGTAGTAGTAGAAGGTTGCGGTTGGCCACAGTGATTCGACATATTCTGTAGTAGTTAATGGTTGCTGTTTGCCACAGTGATTCGACATATTCTGTAGTAGTTAAAGGTTGCGGTTGGCCACAGTGATTCGACATATTCTGTAGTGGTAGAAGGTTGCGGTTGGCCACAGTGATTAGACATATTCTGTAGTAGTAGAAGGTTGCGGTTGGCCACAGTGATTCTACATTTTCTGAAGTAGTAGAAGGTTGCGGTTGGCCACAGTGATTCCACATATTCTGTAGTAGTTAAAGGTTGCGGTTGGCCACAGTGATTCAACATATTCTGTAGTAGTAGAAGTTTGTGGTTGGCCACAGTAATTTGACATATTCTGTAGTAGTTAAAAGTTGTGATTGGCCACAGTGATTCAACATATTCTGTAGTAGTAGAAGATTGTGGTTGGCCACAGTGATTCACATATTCTGTAGTAGTAGAAGGTTGCGGTTGGCCACAGTGATTCGACATATTCTGTAGTAGTTAAAGGTTGCAGTTGGCCACAGTGATTCGACATATTCTGTAGTAGTAGAAGGTTGTGGTTGGCCACGGTGATTCGACATATTCTGTAGTAGTTAAAGGTTGCGGTTGGCCACAGTGATTCGACATATTCTGTAGTAGTTAAAGGTTGCGGTTGGCCACAGTGATTCGACATATTCTGTAGTAGTTTAAGGTTGCGGTTGGCCACAGTGATTCGACATATTCTGTAATGGTAGAAGGTTGCGGTTGGCCACGGTGATTCGACACATTCTGTAGTAGTAGAAGGTTGCGGTTGGCCACTGTGATTCGTGATATTCTGTAGTAGTTAAAGGTTGCGGTTGGCCACAGTGATTTGACATATTCTGTAGTAATTTAAGGTTGTGGTTGGCCACAGTGATTCGACATATTCTGTAGTAGTAGAAGGTTGCGGTTGGCCACAGTGATTCGACATATTCTGTAGTAGTTAAAGGTTGCGGTTGGCCACCGTGATTCGACATATTCTATAGTAGTTAAAGGTTGCGGTTGGCCACGGTGATTCGACATATTCTGTAGTAGTAGAAGGTTGCGGTTGGCCACAGTGATTCGACATATTCTGTAGTAGTAGAAGTTTGTGGTTGGCCTCGGTTATTTGACATATTTTGTAGTAGTAGAAGTTCGCGTTGGTGTAGTAGTAGAAGTTTCCTTGGCCACAGTGATTCGACATATTCTGTAGTAGTAGAAGGACGTGATTTTACTTATTCTGTTGTAGCACAGGGTTGTGGTTAGCCTTAGAGATTCAAATTATTCTGTAGTTCTCAAAGTTTGCGGGTTGGGCACATTGATTTAACATATTTAGCAGTAGCTGAAGTTTTGTTGGCCACAGTTAAATCAAAAATTTTTTCAAATGTTTAGGGCTTCAATTAATTTTATTTTTGCATTGTACCTCATATATCACTGAACCTTTACTTACTCCATATTTATCTATATTGATAAGTTTTTCATCATGGTCTCTAGATTATTTTTTAATTATTTTCAGTGATATTAATGTAAATAGCAGTCGATTCTGTATATATACTTTCAAGCCTTTAAAATGTGATACCGGTAGGATTTTCTTGACTTCTGTTATACAGCTACAGTATCATTCGTTTTATTTAGGTTTAATCTGTCAATTCTGTAATTTAAAAGAGATTTGAACTCGCACAAGATAATATATACCTATTTTAGCAATTAACGTACACTTATGTACAAAAAAATAAGAACTAATAGTTACATTCCCGATAAAGATAAACGAACACGTACGCAAATTAGAGAGTATATGTTTATCCCCTACACCGGGTCATCAAGTGTACGGTTGGCCGTGTTTGCAGCTGGAATTTAGTGTTTACCCATGGGCATCTGTGATATCTCAAAGGATAGTCATAAGTTTGGTTTGCGGTTACTGCTAAGTCGCAGTATACGTATCATAAGTTAAATAACAATATTGAATATTTTTATAAATATACAATTTTCATACAACATCCGATATCAAACGTGTATATTTAAAATAAAAATTAGTTGCTAATACATACGATTTTGGAATATAGATCTATATGGAAGAATAAAGTAATCAACAAAGTTCATTTTAAAAATTAATTCATGTAACCAACAATGGAGGTTGGATGTTCTTCAATAACCTCTGCTTGTGGTGCAGTTAAAACTACTTGCAGATTAGGAAAAAATATTAAACAGAAGTTTAAGAAACGATTGTCATCGCAAAGTTTTAACTATACAAAGATGATCCTCTTACAGTTTGATTATAAAGAAGGGAGAAATTAAGATATCAACGTAAATGTACATTTCGTAGCATGTTAAAAAAAATAATGCATTCCATTTAAGTTTAATATGCTCATGTTAATTAAGGAGAAGTACGAAAAAATGCCTACCGGAATATTTTTGTAGATGGCCGACCTTGTAAGTAGATCCGATAAAAACTCCTGACAGTTACAGTATGTCTTAATTCACATATTTGGCAAATAAAATATTAAAGAAAAGATAATTCAGGCCAATGAAAATTGAAAAATGACGATAACACAGGTAAGGTTGTATGCCGATTTACAGTACCAGCAGCATTATAAAGCTAAACAGTTTTCAACCTTGACCTTATAATTTTTATATGTATACATATATTGTCCAAGGCCGGATTCACTGGACGGTGACAAGCTGGTCCGTCACACATATATTCTAGGTTATGCTAAATTCCTTACATATCTAATGATTGCGCCCGCCCCCATACGGGGCCCCACACTGAACCACCAGTCATGCAGACTCCGGTATGAGTGGAATGTGGCCCCCTGCTGGCCAATATACACGGTCTGGACCCAGCAGGTGGCTAAAAGGGCCTGATGAGTTGGGTGCGAGGGTCATCACAAATTAATCACAAAATCACGGAGGTACATTAAAGGCATCTCAAAACCTTTATATAAGTGAACCCCCCCCCCCCCCCCCCCCCCCATTTATTCACCCACCCAGCATGTGTGGGCATCTGTTTTCTGATAAGTCAGGCTGCCACAGTCTGTCACGATGTGTCTGTCACACAGGTATTGTTCAAGATCCAAGTGTATGTATTCCCAACTGTCCCACTTTTATATAAAACAGTAAAAATCAAGGTGGGACAGTTGGGAATCATGCTTAATTGGATAACAATAGACTGTCATGGATGAGTGACTATAGTCTTTACCTAAATGGATGGAATATTTCAGTGCAATTATTTGTCTTATTGTCTTATATTATTAAGAGCAATTTGCAATAGTATTTATGGTTAGTAATATATTGCATTAGTATTTATAATAAGTTATATGCTATTAGCAAAATTATTTATAATAAGTATTTATAATACTTATTATGTTTTAGGATGTTGTCAGTATTCTCTCTCTCTCTCTCTGAAATGAAGAAAACAAACTCTTTATGTTTTCATATATTTATTATTTTTATTTCATGTGTCATGAACAAATCAAATAAAGACAGGGCTATATTCGGATGTGGTACAATTTATTGTATTTTGTTTTAATTTGAAAACAAGCATTTCATTTAAACAACTGTGACATTCCACCCTACTGATCTGTTCTATACAGAGTTACTCGTCAAACCGAATCAAATGCGATGCACAATCGGCATACTCCATCACAGTGATTTCTTCAGCCATGTACTTGTGTTTCAGGGCAGACAGTCTCTGTTCAAGTTGTCGGTATTTCCTCCTCTTCTTTTCTCTCACTCCTCCGGCACTGTGCTGAAGAATTTTGATAGCATTGGCAGCTTCAATCCTTTGTATTGTTTCCAAGAACTTGTAAATGTTCGGATGTGACTGTCTCATACTTTTCTTTAGTTTGTTGTGCCAGCCTTCCAAGTTGTTTGTTGTTCTTGGTCCTTCTGTCTCGAAATGGTTCCAGTTGTCCTTGTCTCCCTCAACCCAATGTTCAGTGACATAGTCTGTGAACCTTGAAACATCCACTGGAATCTCTGCATTTTCAGCATCCGTCAGTGCGACAAACCACACATCTTCAACATGTTGTATGGGGACTAGAGGCAGAACTGCAGCTCTTCTTCCTAGTTTCTTAAAGTCCTCATTCTCAGAATACAGTCCAACTAAGCCAAGCTTCTGTATCTTCCGCCAAACACACTGTGTGTAATGAAAAAAACACCCTTTCACATTCACATTTGGAAACACTCTGCGAGCTGCCTGCTTGGTTGCTGCCTCAAAGTCTATCAGGAGTGTGTCTGGTCCCAGTTCCATTCCTATTTCCCTGCATTTCTGTTGAAGATGTTGAAAAAGTCTGCAGTAAATCCTTTCACTTTTTCCAGGCAGAAGGGCAAACACTAACGGATACATGTGTCCATCAATATATCCATGGAGTGTGGTAGACCTGGCTGAATATGTCTGGGCACACATAAAATGTTCCGTCTCCATATATGGTTGGGTTCTGTGCCAGATGCTGGAGATTTGTTCTTGTAGCAAAAATCAGCATCCTGTTGTCATTCTCTGCCTCATCAACCAGTAGGAACTGCTCACCAGTGTGCGTTTCAGTCCATTTTCCATCCAAATCTATGTCACTCCTGGACTTTGGTATCCCCGGTCTCAATGCACCTCTTTCCCTGTATAGAGATGACTTGGTGGAGGGAAGGTTGGTAATCCTTTGCAGACTTGTTCTGCATCTTCGTCCCATTCTCTGTCTCTCAGACTGGATATGACTTCTTCATATATTGACGGAATCGCGTGGTTTCTTCGCGTGCCCTCTTTCGCATGAGTTGATTTATTTCATGGCGCTTCAGTTCCATGTGTTCGGCTGCATGATTATGGGTATTGGTCACAGAAACTGGAATGTTGTCAGCTGTTGTGATTTTAGCAGAACAGGTTCGGACATGACAGACCCAGTACACCCTTGTTGGTTTTCGGTTTTGACCTGGTATCTGAATCCATTGTAAACCAGACTATCACCACCACGTTGGTTCTTGACAAACTGCACACTCACTTGTGCATTTGCCATTTTAGCTTATAATTTCAGACGATGTTACTTAGTGAAATTTTACTATCAAATGAAGACATTTACATCAGAATGTAAATATATTGTATCTGATACAGTTCAGTTCATTAATGAGATATCACAGTTTGAAAGTCACAATAAATTGATAACCAAAAATGTTAATTACTTCAAATCAAATTGTTTACCTTAAGTAGTAAACTGCTAGATCAAAGGACTTGTTTGTATTTCTTAATCCAATCACTTAGCAATATATACAGGATAAATGGACTTTAGTTGGACCAATCAATTAACACAATTTAAAGAAAAAAGTAGCAGAGGTGATAATTATCTTAATAAGTTCAAATTATTTTTTATCTTTATCAATTCACATAAGCTTTAAAGCCAGAGATCAGAATGCATGTTTACACTATAAATTACAATTAATTTAGTAACCCTAATTAATGGACCTTAATAAACACATTTTAGAAAGAAATAATACAATATAACTAAAACATGAAATTTTACCTCTTAAAATACAAAATCAAAAAAAAAAATCAGAAACAAAATCAGATAATACAACTTCAATTCATTTTAATGTGTTGTAGTTTGAAATAGATTATAATCCCTTATCAAAACACACCCAGCAAGGTGCTAAAAATCTTGAGTGGGACAGTTGGGAAACAAAATATCAAAAAGTGGGACAGTTGGGCATAAACCCTATATTTTGGGGTTGAACATAGTCATTCACAGTTTGTAAAGGAAATAGTTGTGAATATACCAATTACGCGATCCTAAATACCAGAAATTATTCTACCAGTTCTTTTTTATTCTTTTTTATTTAATTAAATATAAATCTTTATTTGTTTTCTTTCTTACTTTGTTGGTTGATTTTGTTATTTCTTATACATTTTGTTATTTCTTTCTTTCTTTTAGTTCTCATATATATTTTAATTTATATTTTATTTTGATTTGTAAAATTTATCATAAAAAGCGACATTAAGTTTGGAAATAAATTATGTATTACTAAATACTTTCATTCTCTCAATTCTTCCCTCAACTCATGTTTATGCCAGAAAATCAACACTGTTTTAAATACTTGATTTTTGTTTGTTATGTCATAATAATAAAAATGAAAAAGAAAAACAACACTCATGATTCTGCTGATTAAATGTAACGAAACGTTTCTAACAAAAGCAATTTAAAAAGTCATTCATTGTCAGAATAATGTCCTTCAGACTCATTTAAGTCATTTTGAATACTAAAACTTGTATCTCTTTCATGTATTTTCAAAATCGAATATTCAACTATGAAATAAATACATAATCATGCAGTTACAAAATTGACACCTAGTAATTAATGCAATAAAGAATATGTAAGGAATCATACAGTAAACAACCCACATTATCAATTCAATTCAATTCATTTTATTAGCATAAACATTACAATGTCATTGCCAGTATAAGACTTGGCGGTATAATACAAACTATGCATATGGAGAAAAGCATGAACATGAATGTCAACAACAAAGTTAACGTATACAGTTATCATAATTAGAGAGAGAGAGAGATTTATAATCTACTGCGGGATCAAATATATATACACGTTTTAAGAAAAATATATGTAATTTATATTATATATATCATACTAACATATTTGTTCAGCGCGCAAAAACGTATATTTATATGTCAGTTTCTGCCCTTTTCAACATACCAAGGTATACAAATTTTGCTAATTTTATTAATGAGCCTTGTTGTAAACATGCTAATAAAGTTTTAAATTTATTCAATGTAGGCCAAGAACAATAATATTTCGGAAGGAGAGAATTGCGTAAATCCCTATAAAATGGACAGACTAATAAAAAGTGGTATTCATTTTCAATTTTACCCATCGAAATGTGCCCAGGGTCACTTAATAGTATATATAGAGACCCTGGTTTGCCTTAAATTCTGTAAGAGTGTGGGCGCAAATGTAAGCCCACCATTTAAAAAATCATACGTTACGACCGTGTTTACGCAGTTCAAAGCACGTTTATAACAATGGGTTTGATTTGATACTCTTTTATTAAAGTTACTATAATATGCATATTAATTGCGACTTATCTCTATCGGTGCATTTATTTGTTGCATTCTCAGTAAAACTAAAAGCGTTCGATTGATTTAGAAGAGATAGTGATGATGCCAATGTGGCAGCGGATGTTCTATCAGCAGGGGTCGGCCTGGGCAGGATCATTACATTAAATAATCAAAGCATAATGATGTTGTTGTATTGGGGTTTACCGTCGCTGCGATAGTATTTCAATCATATAGCGACGTCCAGCTAATTACAGGTGGAGGAAGACCCCGAGTACACAGAGGTACCCGGGTAGAACCACCGACCTACCGCAAGCCAGCTGGAAGGCTTCCTCACATGAAAAATCCGAAGTCCCTACCGGATTCTAACCCACAGCGGTGAGGGCTGAGAGATTTGTAGTCCACGACTGTACCGC
>CM037786.1:37252548-37302548 GCA_021229015.1 Solen grandis | reverse complement strand
TAAAATTTGTTCCAGCTACATCTTCATTCTATATTTCTTCCTTCGTTATTTTGCATGAACAAGGGATATTATAGTATCTTCAATGTTTTTACTCACCTGAGCACATGTGCTCAGAATGAGCTATTAGGAGCGATGAATGTCCGTCCGTCCGTCCGTTGTCCACAATTAGTTTGTTTGCACTCTAGCATCTTCATTTCTTAAGCAATCATCTTCAAACTTTATGACAATGTTTATTACCATAATATCTCGACCAAGTTCGATTATGGCTGATATCGGCCTATAAAGTCAGGAGTTACGCTCCTTTTAATATTACAAAAATGTCTATGTTGTCAGGAGTAATGTCCCTTTAAATATTTAAAAAATGCCAATTTTCGGTTTGTTTGCGCTCTAGCATCTTCATTTTTTAAGCAATCGTCTTCAAACTTTATGACAACCATATTCTCTTGGCCAAATTCGGTTAGGCTGTTATCGACCGATTATGTCAGGAGGTATGCCAATTTCAATATTAAAAAATGCCAGATTTTCGTTTGTTTACACTCTAGCATCTTCATTTCTTAAGCAATTAATTTCAAACTCTTTGGTATTTTTATAGCCATATTCTTTTGGCCAAGTTTATGGTTTATGATTATGGCTGAAATCCATCAGTTAGGTAGGTTATGCTCCTTTTGATTTAAAAAAAAATGTCATATTTCTCTTTATTTGCACTCTAGCATCTTCATTTCTGAAGTTACCATCTTCAAACTTTAAGACAATGTTTATAGCCACATTTGTTTGGCCAAGTTTGATTATGGCTTATATTGGCCAATTAGGTCAGGAGTTATGCCACTTTTAATGTTTAAATTTTGGTGTTTAAAGCCATAATTTCTCAGTCAAGTTTGACTTTAAATTTCAATTACAGGCACTGTTTAGTTCGTGGAATTATAAATGACCTCATGGTTTATGTATTCAGTACAACTACGCTATAATTTAGTGACTTGTACAGGCATCGAAGGCAGTTTTTCTCAGGTGAGCGTCTTTAGGGCCATCTTGGCCCCCCTTTTTTTTTGTTTTTTTTTTTTGTTGTTGTTGTTGTTGTTGTTGTTTATCAGGAACATTATTAATTTGATCTATGTAAATCCTGCAACGAATTCCAAATTGACAAGGAATATGTAACTGTTACCAGTGGGAAACTTTTGTAAGTGGTCCCTGACTTCAGTCCTCGTCTGGCCTTTGTTTCAATATTTTAACGTATGGTGTGTCTTTTTTCATTTTAAGATTCCCTTCAAGTCTTGGTATTAGTTTCTATTTATGTACTTAAATATATACTTATGTAAACAAATTCACATCTCAATAAAGGTTGTGTAAAAATTTAAAAAAAACCAATTTGTTTTCCTGTTAACCCACATGAATTTTATTATCATTTTTTCTTTCCCGCCGTGCTTATTTCAGTTTTTTTCTGTTCTGTTCTGGATTGTAAATCATATAAGCGGCCAGACTGGTTATCCGTTTGACACACGCTGTGATTCGCTTATCAGTTTTTCTTTCCCGCCGTGCTTATTTCAATGTGCTGCCACAGGCATCACTTTTGAACTTTTACGTTATTGGTTACGGTTATGTTCAACATTAATTAGACAATACCGGCAATGCCAATTAACAACGATAAAGGGTAGAATTAGATACAAAATGATTGAGTAATTGACGAGACAGACAGCAGCTGGTAGTGTGTTTGTAACGAGTTTTATTCAGCAATATTAAGACAATGTTGGCAAACAAAAACTTCAAGGACGTGGTAAGTAGTTTTATAGATCACAAGAAATCGAACTGCCAAAAACCTTCATAGTACATGTATATAAACTTGTCCATTTTTTTAAATCTTTACCAGTTGCAATCATGAGTTCTAAACGTAAACTGGATTCGGTTAAGATGCAAAATTAACCGTCAAAATCAGCAAAGCTAGCTCCATGCCTTCCAGAAGTTTTAAGGAAGCATGGAAACTTGGTCACCCATGGTTAAGATATGACTCTAAGCAAGTCAATGTTTTGTGAGATTTGCATTTCGCCAAAAACTGCAACTCATTTACTTCTGGTTGTTCAGCTATGAACAAAAAAATGAGACAAGGCATGCAATGACCAAAAGTAATTAATGAGACATGAATTCAGTTAATAATTGTGTACCTCCATTAAATTTCTTTATTTCAAACAATGCAATTACATTTACTTGTTCCGTTCCTTCATGAGACAATACTTTAATGAATAACTATACCAACATTGAATTAGAATAATTATTTCTTGGAAAAATCTAGTGGACCTGATATTTGATATTAAATTTTAATACTGAAAGTTACAATGCATTTACGTTTGCAGGTACTGTATTTTGACATTTTTGTGTTGTTTTTTTTTTAGTTTCAGACCATCTACTAGCAGTGACGGCCCAGAAGCAGAGTGTAGGCATGGATCAGGCAAGAAAGGCAACATTGAGTAAAAGTGAAGAAGCTGTCATATCGGCCATGAAGAACGTGTACTTCGCTGTACAAAACAACCTGGCTAACAACGTTTTGCCACGCAGTTGGTCAAATCTTGTCAAGTTCTTGTCTGTTGTTCTTACGAGGGATGTTCAAATTGAAATGCAATTCCTAGCATTTCTAGAATGGATTTGATTTTCACAAACCAACTATCGGATTCCTTCAACGTATTCACCTCCGTGAGCTATGCACAGTTTCAACCTTTTGATCCAATTTTTAAAGGCAGTCTGGGTATACCCTTGAGACACCGGAAGATGGCTGAACCAAGATCTTTTCGTGTTTTGTATTTTCGTCCAGTGAGGTACTTTTTGAGCCTTGGGAACAGGAAGTAGTCACAGGGGGCAAGGTCTCGGGAATACGACGGGTGCGGAAGCTCTACAACCTTTTCCTGCCTTAAAATCGTCGCGTACAATAGCCGCTTTGTGGCTAGACGCGTTGTCATGCAGCAACCTGACCCCCGACAAACCTGTCGCTGGCCTGCGTCTATTGAAATATTTCTTCAACTTTTTTAGAACAGCCCCTCTGTAGAACTTGCTTTTGACCGATTTACCTTTCGATACAGCAATTTGTACCCTTGATTTGTGAAGAAAACTGCATACACAACCTTTCTGACGCTCATTGTGCGTTTGGCTATACATGGCCTTTTCATGTCTTTTGTAGCCCATATCTTGTTTCATGTTTTTGTTTGGGCTCAGAAATGCACCCATGGTTCGTCGCCTGTGACGATATTGGCAAACGAGCGATTATTGTATTTTGGGTACATTTTCAGCAAAGATTTTGCCATTTTCACGCGGAGGCGCTTCTGCTCCTCTGTGAGCAAATGGGGTATCCATCATCTCATTCATTTTAAGTTGCTTCCTTAGAATTAAATGAACTGCCTCTATTGAGATGCCTACCTTTCGGGCTATTTCCCTAATAGTGAATCTTGCATCTGTCGATACAATTTCTCTGACTTTTTTTTACCATTTTGGGACTGGTTGCTGTCTTTCTGTGATGGCCTCATGGTGCATCTTGCAACGACGTTATTCCACTTGCAAATTTCTTGCACCACCAAGTAACCGATGCATAGGACAGCTCACCAGGTCCATAAATTTAGCATATTTCATGAAATATCTCCTTTGGACCTATACCAAGAAAACAGCGGTTTTTGATGTAGGCCCGTATGTGGGCAACGAACGCAGATTTTTTACCAACCATTTTATCATTAGTTAGTACGAGTATGCAATATTTCTCTTTGTGTAGCCGAGGCTAGAGAGGACAGATTTACACAAAATTGGTATCGACCTACAGATAATTGATGCCCCTAGGAAAAGCGTGCGTAGTTACATAATATAACCGAGTTGCATTTCAATTTGAACATCCCTCGTACAAAGACTCAGGTCACATTTGAGTATGAAGGTCCAGATGTTAGGGATAGTGATAAGCAAAGGGATGAGACTGTCAGGGTCTGTGATCGTTTTGTGGAAGAAATGGTCAAAAGTCTCAATGGTAGATTTTCGGAGAATCAGGACAGTGTCACATTGACTGCTTTGAGCAACTTTTTAACCCTGGGTTAGATCTGTCTCTGAAGGAAGGAGATACTGATACTGTGTCAGAGTATCTCTCTGGTGTTGGGTTCCTTGGTTAACGTGATAAGTTGAGGACCTTTGCTCATTTTGCTCATTCACAAAGCAGCCGGTGCATGACTGCTATGGATATGACCAATATGGCCATTAGGTTTAGTGATGTGTATCCGGCAACTGCAGAAGCAGCTAAAAGGTTATTGGTTGCCCCCGTCTCCACAGCCGATTGTAAGCGGGGTTTTAGGAGGCAAAACCTGGTCAAAGCTAGCCTCAGAAACTCCTTAAGTGTAAAGGCCTTGGAAAATCTTCTCCGTATTTCAATTGAGGGACCTGTTCTGGATAAGTTTGATTTCCGACTTTCATTTAAAAATTGTGCTGCACAGAAGACTCGTAGGATTCTAAAGTAGTTGTGTAAGGGGCTCTGTACCTCTGTATATATAAAAACTGAACCATTGCTCAACCATTTCCTTCTCTGCATATATTGTTAAAAGTGGTTTTTTGCCTGAAAGTGGCAGTAAAACATCATGTATATACATGTAATTGTTAATAGAACACCATGACTGAAAGTGTTTATTTGAAGAAAAAACCATGTACACAAATGTATATTGAACATGATTTTTCATAATGTACTACTGACTGAAAGTGTTTATTGATGACAAGTGTACATCTTTATATATTGGTATTTGTGGTGTATTGTTTCATCACATTAATGAAAAAAATTGATGTGATAAATAAAAAAAAGTTTAAATATAATTTCTTGTTATTTGTAATCCCCAATTCAATAATACTAGTATAATTAATAAGAAGAAATTAAAAGCACATAAACATTTGTATGTTAAACATACATACATGCATACACACAGTCCTAAAAATGCGTTAAAAGTGTCGCCTTTTGTTACATTTTTGCTCATAAAAATGGTTTAAAGAGTGGTTCATGAAAATAAATGGCTCCAATGTTTCAAATTTCATCCATTGGCTCGGGCAAAAAACAAAGCCAGAGGGAGCCCTGGAGTATAATAAAACGCATTTGTTCTTGTGTCTCCAATGATAACACAAGGGGGAAAAGTTCCTTAAACGTGATATTATGTGGGAGGAGTTCCGGTGACAATACTCCATGGAACCATTCTGTGCCAAAAATTGCCCCAAACCAATGCCACCTGAAACATCTGTCTGAAGAGGAAGGGAATTGGCTGTGAGTCAGCGTACGTGTGAGAGGCGGTTGCAGTCCTTAATATGTTCTGTAAAAACAAGCCAAAACTGCATGTCCCGTCGACTTTCACGATTTAAAGTAATGGTGAGCACGGTAGGGCGTCGGGGAGAACAGCAACCTGGCAACAGAAATTCAGTAAGCCAAGAAGAGATTGTAAGTCACAAAGGGTACGTTTCTGCCAAACAGACATATCGCGGGGGGGGGGGGGGGTGTCAATAGCTTAACACTCCGCAGGTGAGCCTGCATGGCCTCTGAATAAAGTGCCAGACCCATGAATGTAATGATTGTCCTAGCATTTTCAGTTGTTTTTTCTTGAACATTGAATTGGGACCCCTATGAGGTGCCAAATTTTAAGGCAGTAGTCAATGACTGTTGGCACATCTGGGCATTCGCGGGGTGCTTAAGAATAGAAAGTCGTCTGCAATGTTCAGTTTGGTGACTGAGACGTTTTGAAATGTCGATAATTGCACAAGCGGAAGAAATCCCCATCGGCAACGGCGGTCATAATAGAACTTATTGTCATAAATAAAACCAAATAAGTTATGGTCGTCGGGGTGGACAGGAATTAGCCGGAAGACAGAGTCAATGTCTGCTTTACACAACAAGGCACTGGGACCCAATGTAAGTAGTGTAGATACAGCATCCTCAAAAGTGAGGTATTTTACCGTGGCTATGTTACGGTCTGTTAAAGGAACGAGACAAATAACTGAGGTGATGAATAAGCTTAAATTGCCCAGTAGATTTCTAAGGGACCAGGGCGACCGGGCTAATATGTAGATTAGGCAGGGTGGGGGTATCAAAATGCCCACTAATCCGGCCAGATTCGAGAACCTCTGGAGTTTCTTACAAACTGTTAAAGGAAAGTCGGAGTTGGGTGAGAGGGAAGCTGTGCGGGAGCCCGAAAAACCGGGTCTGAACCACATACTGCAACATTGGATTAGATAATCTGGTACAGGATAACCGTGAAGAAGATGGGTTCAGGTTGCAGTTTGAACTAGAGTTGTGACGGATATAAGAAATCACAAAATCATTTTCACGGTCGTACCCGGTTCATAGTTAGCAAACAGGGGGACATCGGAATCGATTTACATCCGCATGCGAAAACCATCTCTCAACAAAGACGGGGGCCGGCACAATCTGTCGCACATCTGGGACAGTTTGTCTCTCAGTGAGGGAGGTGTTGACAGGGATTAATTCTTTAATCCCCTCATTCTGTTGATAAAGTCCTAAGTACAAGGACGAAAGCTCAAGCTAAAGCTTTCAAGAAAAATATTTATGTTGGATATTAAAAAGTTAAAATTAATATTAAAAATTAAATATTTTTGATAAACTTTTATCTCCAATTTTGAATTACGCTTGTGAAGTATGGGGATTTGTGCAAGGAAATGCTATTGAACGAGTCCATTTACATTTTTGTAAAAGAATACTAGGCGTTAAAAGAAATACTTAAAATGACTTTATTTATTGGGGTAATCAATGCATACGTTATATAAATATAAATTAATACTGGGTAAAAGTATTACATCAAGACGATATCAAGTTTAATAGGAAAGTTTATCTGATGCACAAAAAATGACAGTGATTTATATCCTGGTAAGAAAAATTTGCGTACCTTAATGAAACATTAATGTCAACTTGGTTTTTATGATGCCTGGCTTTTTTTCAAGAATTTGGATATGTTGATTTGTTCCTATTTAATATAGAATAAAGACTGAGATATCAGTTTATCCAAGGATGGAATGGTACTAGTAGGGCTCATTTATTTAAACACACATCTTCTTCAAATACTAGCCATATCTAGATATTTGTCATATTTCAAAATTTAGATATTGATTAGCCAGATTAAGAGTATCATAGAATACATGTTGAAACTGGCAGATGGGCTAAACCTAATTCAGTTCCATTCATAGATAGAATATGTACTTCTTGCAATGTATTAGAGGATGAATACAATTTCGTCATTAAATGTAAATTGCACTCCAGTTTAAGAAATAAATATATTTTCTTTTATTACAGACTTAGACCAAACATGTGTAATTTTTAAGAGTAACTTTCAAATGTAGATCAAATTATTGTTAAAAAATGAGTACTTTTGTTTGTAAAGCTTTGGAAGTTAGACAAAATCAATTATTTGTGAATACACATATAATGTACTTTTTTGCTACTTGTTATAAATAAGACATGAACCGGGACATTTTGTTGCTAATTTCCCGAAGCCTGCAGTGTGCTACAGCTGTCATGAACAGGGTCACTTTGCATCTGTCTGTCCTAAGAAAGGGATGGACAGTACTGTACACTTACCTACAGTAAATGATAACACACAGGCGGGCAGTCAAATGCAGAAAATGGACGTGGCCGAGACACTGCCACAGACGGACAGTGATGTTGAATATCTAGAGGCTGTCTATGTGTTGGAGAAACCTACCGTGAAACCCAAGAAACGCAAGAGAAGACACATGCATCGTGTGCCCTGAGGCTCACCCATCAACAAGTTGTATTGAGTGGAACGACCAGCGAAAAAGTAAAATGTGACATTTGAACACTAGACTCAAAATAGTTGTGGTTTAATAATGTTCATCACCTTATTTATGTATTACACAAGTTGTTGTTGAACACAATAAAAAAAATCATACGACAATTGTATAAGTTATCCTTTCTACATCATTGTAGTGGTCCTGAAAAGGACCGTTCCTAAGAAGTGGCAAGCATTCACTCAAATACAAATACCGTCAGTAATGTGTGCTGGCTTCAGGATACGCCAAGTAAAACCCTGGCAAATAAGGGTACAAAGGTACAGTGGGTAAACTTGGAGACAAGTTGACACACTCTTCCTTTACTTACCGTTTTCTTCTTCTCCTTCTGTTTTGCTTTCCTTGCACGCCAGAATAACTTACGAAGGAACTTCGTGGTGAAAATGAATACATATACTGCATTGAAAAAACACTAATATAGTCAAGAAAAAATAGGTCAGTAGGTCAAATCCACTTCACCTAGGTCAAGGTCAAACCTTGCATCATTTTCATTGGAATGTTTGTTGCACCAGCACTCGATAGTAAGTAGGTCAATCCTGTGCCATAAAACAGAACACTTACTCTATACTTCACTATTCATTAGTGAAACATGAGTTCGTACACATCCCAGACTTGTTAAAATTGTTCCTCGACAGTCCCAGCATGGAGGAACTAGAGAGCGACCCAGACACATACAAGTACAAAAGTGCTGCCTGTGGCAGCACATTGAAATAAGCACGGCGGGAAAGAAAACTAATAATAAAATTTATGTGGGTTAACAGCAAAACAATTTTTTTCTTTACATAACCATTATTAAAATGTGAACTTGTTTACGTAGGTATATATTTAAGTACACGTACATAAATGGAAAACTAGTGCCAAGACTTGAGGGGAATCTGAAAATGAAAACACACACACACACACTACGTAAAAATATTGAAACAAAGGCCTAATATACATATTTGGAGGACACAAAAAAGTTTTAAATTAAGAAAGCAAGAAAAATGTGCAGCCAGACCAGGACTAAAACCAGGGACCACTTACAAAAGTTTCCCACTGTTACATATTCCTTGCCAATTTGGAATCCGTTGCAGGAATTAATAATGTTCCTGATCATTGGAGAGACTATAATGATCCCTTGTTCGGTGCAAAATAACAAAGTGAGAAAAATGTGCAGCCAGACCAAGATTTCAGCCTTGGACCCCCTTTTTAAAGGGCGATTGTTCTATTTGCTAAGCTATTGGACTGCTTACAACAGTCTCTGACTGATAAGTGTTACTGATTGGCACTACATAAGTTAGTTTACAGAAAAAAATGGATGGTGACTAGAAGGTTTTTTAAAGTTTTAAAGTGGTAAAAGATTAAACATTGTAAAAGAAAATCTTATTTTTGTGAGTTTTTTTTTCTTTCAAGAAGTAATTTTAATATACAGCAAGGAAAAACAAGAGGGTCATGATGGCCTGAATCGCTCACCTGATTATAAATAAGCAACATGTGTTAGATTTTTCATATTGACCTACTTTTTGACCCCACATGACCCACTTTCGAGCCTGTCCAAGATTTTATGAAGAGAAACATTCTGAACAAGTTTCAAGGGCCGAGTGTTAACAAGGTTTTACGATCTGACCTCATGACCTACTTTTTTACCCCACATACCTGTCCAAGATTTTATGGAAACAAACATTCTGACCAAGTTTCATGAAGATTGGCCTAAAAATATGGCCTCTAGAGTGTTAACAAGCCAAATTGTTGACGACACACGTCGCACGACGGACAAAGGGCGATCACAAAAGCTCACCTTGAGCACGTTGTGCTCAGGTGAGCTAAAAAAGGAATGCATAGACAATTTGTTTTCAAGATGTTTTCGATATATATACCATTTTAATATTGCAGTAAAAGGCAAAATGAGAATCTCTGTATTATCCAATTATAGACAAGTGCATAAAACAAAAATTTTAAAAAAAAAAAAAATCAAAATCAAAGACAGAGTAATGTACTTTTGCCATGTACAAATAGAGATCATGGTCATAAACAGATATTTTTTTAAGTTTCAAAGCAATACCTCAAAGGGTTAAGTGAAAAAATGAGAGATACTAGCAATGTTAAACAAAATTTTAACATTTTTTTAAACATTTTTTTCCAAGTACAAAACGGCCCATTAATATGCAAAATATTTAAAAGAGTTAAATTTTGTGAAGTTTGAGATTCGTCCATTGAGCGAAAGTGGAGATAATGTTAAACGTTAAACAAAACTTTAAAAAAAAAGTTAAAACATAAAAGTTTAAAAGGGCCATAAATTTGCAAAAAATATTTGTAAGAGTTACTGTCCCTGTATCTACTAGTTGATTTGATGAAGATCAAGGCATGTGCAAAGTTTGGGGAACATCCACAGAGTTAAAGTGGAGATAACGGCATTATTAAACTCATGATGATCAAGCCATATGTGAAGTTTGGGGGACATCCATCGAGTAAAATTGGAGAAATAGCAATGTTAAACAAAAGTTTTACATTTTTTCTACGTCCAAAAAGGGCCATGTATATGCTAGACTAATTTGGAGAGTTACTGTTCCTGTTTCTACTGGTTGGTCTGATGATGATAAAACATGTGTGGAATTTGATGGACAACCTTTAAGTTATGGTGGAAATAATGTCAACGTTAAATAAAACCTTAACATTTCTTTGGATGCAGACGCTGACCCCAGTGTGACTACAATAGCTCATCCTATTCTTTGAAAAGTTTAGCTTACAAAAAGGAAAGAACCTGATTAGTCCATGTGAAGTTGCAAAACCTGTGAGAAAGTCATTGTACCAGAATTCAGAAAAATAAGATGTGTCAAAACTACAACTTGAATATATTGTGAATTATGTTGTGGACATTTTTAACAAAGAGCAATTACACATGGTTGTTATTGGTACATGAACCATATATCATTAGCTGATCTTAAATTTTAAGAGATTTTATCTGAAGACAAAGGTAAATGACTATGAAGGTAAAGGGCAATTCTCCAAAATGTATTATAACCTCCTTTACAAGTCGTCAATACATTTTAACATATATCAATCAACCTTTCTTAAATAACAACAAAGTAAAACTGCGGACATAATTTTCAAAAAAGCGCAAAAACCCTGAAGAGAAGAGCTCTTCTCAGAAATATTTATTTGCAACATTAGACAATTCTAATAGGAACAAAGTGATGCTGAAGATTTTTTTTTTTTATCTATTTAAAAAAGACACCAACTCTGAAAGGAAAAGAGGCTCTAATAGAAAAATTTGCCTACGACACATCCCCACTAGCTTCAGGAGAATTATTTTGAATTCAACTATATATATGAAGAGTACATACAGAAACTAGCAGCTAGCAGCCCCCACTTAAGACATCATTTTTCAAAGGATAAAATTCATTTTAGAAATGTGGTAGAAAACTATGAGGTGACCATTTGTGCCAAATGAAATTAAAATCTGACCATTAGTTACAAAGATTTTTTTATAAATATATAAACAGTATAATTATTAGGAAACTAGCCAACCATCTGGTGCTCCATTTTTAAGGAATAAACTTATTCATATTCCAAAAAAGGAATGTAGAATAGTGTCATTTTAGTTATTTTGATTTAAAGAGAATCAGTTTGGTGCAAAAAAAAAGAAAGAAAGAAAAATTGGAAACAAACTGATGTGCTTACACTTTAGAAGAATGACTGACAATCTGGAATGACAGTCTCTCATATTTTCTCTTCGCAAATCTAGTTCAAAACTTTTTTTTCAGAGTTTCTTCTTACATTTCAGAGCATGAGATAAAATACCATTTGCTATAAGATCATTCATGAAAAATATTTTAATGACTCAATAAATACCTTCTGAATTTTTAATTAAGAGAAATCTGAATTGAAGTCTTGTGAAACGCAATCATGGAGACATTCACATATGTAAGTCAAGAAACCCTCTCCAAATACCAAGTCTTTATTTGGTATTCAACATTCCACAGTGTTCAGTTGGGTAGTAAACATATGCATTCATTTTCCACCAGTCACAGTTTTTGTCATGGTTAGTCAAAATTATACTTCATATTGCCAAGCCCCTGATGAAATGGTCCATTGTTTGCTTGAGATGTTGTTAACTGCTGCTGAGGTGAACAGATGGCTTGAAAACTGGATATAGCTGCCCCTGGCCTTTCTTTAGAGCTTATGTATTGTCAGTGTCCAATTTACCAGGTTTTCCGCAGCCACTTTATTTTCTAGTCTTTGCAAGCTGAAAAAAAGTCCAAAAATGAAGACAATTAGTTTAATCATTTTAAATAAACAGTATGTGAACATCAGTTATAGATTTGCTTTGGCATTTAAACACATAAGTAAGATAGAGAGTCCAGAAATGCTGGATTCGCATACTGCATATTACTCACAATAGGGGATAAAGATGTGTATGTTATAGCCCAATCTGTCGGTAGAGCATTTGCCCTGTAAGCATAAAAAGGCCCTGGGTTCAAGTCTCGGTCAGGCTGCACATTTTTCTCACCCTGTGACATTAGGCACCCAACGACTGTGACAAAGGTGCCAGGTCTGTCTAATTACACCTGAACATGGTTATATTTACCGGTACCCAATCACTTCTAAAATTCATGAAGGTGGATAATGTACCAATTACTCACAATAGGATAGAAAGATGTGTATGCGGTCAGGAAGCTCAGTCGGTAGAGCATTTGCCTTGTAAAAGAAGGGCCACGGGTTTGAGTCACGGTCAGGCTGCACATCACTCTCACCCTGTGGCATTATATAGGTGTAAATAAAAACAAAATGTATTTCAATAAAGCATTATTAAATGTATTTCATTACAGAAATTGTTTTCCATCTTTTTTAACTCATTATATACATTTTTCCATAAATTACTCATACTCTGAACCACGAAGCTACATTAGGTATTCACATCTGTCTGAACACAAAGCTACAGATATTTAAGATGAATTTAAACCAAAGAATGAAGAATTTTTTTTGAACTCCCCTACCCCCTTTTTAGGCATACTTTTTTAAAATTTATATCTTATGTAAATACTTGCACTAGTAAACATATTTTCACAAATTTAACTAAAGACTTTTTCCTCTGCCTATAAATACTGTAACCATCCCAAGCATCATAAAAATAATCGCTAACCATTACAGCAATGTAAAAGTCCGAACCTTTCCGAAATAAACGTTCATTTCTGGAATCTAAACAATAACCTAAAAAATAGAATATTTATATAAATTTTCATAAAACACTATCTAATGTAGCTTCGTGATTACAATAAATATCAACTTACCGTGTAAAGACTTTTTTATACAGTTGTAGATTGCAATTTGTTGATCAAAACATCGTAGGTTATGTCGGGTCTTTTAATGGTTTTATGCAACTCCCATTTCAAAATGAGGTACATCAAATTGACAGAACTTGTGAATTTCACTTTATAATTAAAATTGATAGAGTACGTTTTTCTATGTTGAAATGGACATTTTGATGATGTTAATAAAAATACTCTCTAATCATGATAAAAATAGAATGGGATACGAAAGGATCAATTCCAAATTGCTACACATTTTGTCTTCATATCCAGCATTGAGTGCGATTCATTTCTGGATTTGTTTGCGTGTTATCCCTTTGTCTTTTATTTCATTCATGCTCCCTCATTTCTAGGCTCAAAGTTCATGTTTTCTAATGAAAATATCTCGTAATTGCAACCGAAAGGATTTAAACCTCCAGATTCGGGTCCATTGACAACCTACGAATCAAATACAGTATGCCCGGCGGTGATCCGCCGTGCAATCACGACCTAGTTGAGGTGTATGATCAATATTATACTCTTATAAAAAGGGGAGGTCTCCCTAATTACCTGCTGGTTACCTTTAAAGATGTTCCGTCTACCCTACTACAACAAAAAAGGTGGGACGTCACCCGGAACTTCATAGGTGGCAGGGATCTAATCCGTTGTCAGTTGAATCTTCTTGCAGGGCGAATATAGATATATGTGACGGGATGGAGCTGAACAGCTTATGGTTTGAACCACATATAAAAAGGCACTTCTAAAACAACGGCCCTTTTTAGGACCAACACATATGCTCGAAAGAGAATGTACCTTAAATGTCAAACTAATTTTTTACCTTTTTTTTCAAATAACATTTTTTTCAATGTTCTTTTTTCAAAATTAATTTTTCAAACAAAACATGATCTATATTTTATAACTAAACAAGTTAAAAAAAAGTATAAAAAAATTTGTTAAATATTGTGTAATTAGGTATGACTTCCCTGTACCTGCTTGTCCGACAATGATTACACTGTGCCTATTTTCAATCGCATTGTTTATGCTTTTCTGGACCTTCGTACCTCATTGAAGTTCAGCTTCGTTTACATTTTGATTGACCAATAACAACTTACCTTTACATTTACTACGAAAGATACCGGAAATAACTTTCTCCGGCTGTTGTCAAGTTCGATTGGCGCAATAAATTCCCGATATTATCGTTGCAAGAGAAAGTAGATAGAAAGTAGGTCAATCCGCCTCAAGGCTATTGTTGTAGCGGTAAATTATTCAGCCGAAAAGTTTGTGCTACAACTCTATATTTTTCTTTCATCTCTCTCTCTCTCTCTTCGTTTTTTGTCTTATACACCATTCAATTAGTTGTTTAAATGTTGACATATATGAACTAATGTAGGTCTGTATCATTTGTATATTTAAATCTTTACATATTTTCATGATTGATATTATTATGTTCATCCAAATTATGCTTATCAAGTTTCATTTATATTTCACTGATTTTGTGTTTCTTGAATAAGTATAGTATATTCTTTTCATATCTTGGCACGTGTCATGACTGATTAGTTAATTGCAAATTTAATGTCTGACCCCTTAAATGGATTTTTGATTATACTTTTGGCCATCTGGCGGCATGAAAGGTTTCTAAATCCGTTTTGTCTGATTTATGGCCTACTGAGGCCTGATTGAAATATCTGTTTATTCTGTAATTTGCTATAATATTATTATTATTTTGTTGATTTTGAATTATTAAAGGATTCTGTGTAGAAGTATGCTAAGACAATATTGACGAATTTGATGTTAAATAGCTTGCTTTAAATTTATACAGAATACTGTATATTACTAACTGATTGGATAAATCTATGTTGAAATATATTTATTTAACAACACGGAGACTTGTATATTTAATGCATTAAAAAGTTAACAACGGAGTGAAGTGTTACGGACTACCGGAACTAATCTTCCAATTTTCAACGGGTTACCAATATAAAAGCGCACCGCATCAAGCATCCTGTCATATTCTCACTGCACAACTATGGAAGAAATACAGCATCTGATTGAATGTATTCAGCGTCATGATCAAGATTGCGAAATGTTTGTCAACGATTGATGGTGATGATCGGACAACAGCAAATAGATGAACATGATGCCCATATGCTCATGGAACATCAGGAGATGTGGAGACAATAGCAACAAGATGAGAACGATGTAATCAAAATCAATAACGATGGGGACGATGTCAATGAAATCAAGGACGATGAGAACAATGCCAACTAAAGAAGAAAACAAAACGGCCCTTCTCAGGGCCAACCCAAATGTCTCGAAAGGTCGTTTACAATTGTCAAACCCCATACTTATAATGATAACGTGCCATACAATTTCAGTGCATTCTGGGTGCCATAAATTTTCGTTCCAGGTGCCATAAGTTTTCGTCGGTGCCAACAATTTTCGGCCAGTACAATAAACCCCCCCCCCCCCCAAAAAAAAAAAACACACCAAAGTGTCATATTGCCACACTTTACTACTGATATTCATCGTATATGAGATATTTAAGGCCGAAAAAAAAAGATAACCGACAAATGACTTTGACCTTTGCAATTTTCCGGAAACGGAAGTGACTTAAGACAATGAGATATGTTGAAAATTCAATGTACATTTCATGCAAATCGGTCCAAAACTTCACTTCAATGTATCACTCCGGTAGTAGTAGTGAAGTATTTAATTCAGCTACTAACCTGATTTTGATCTGATGCTCTGCTATTGTTAGTGTGATCCTTTTATGTTGTTAATATATTTATTACTATTTTTTTTTATCTTAACTTGTTGTTTATGTCACGTAGTATATTGACAACTTGACAAAAGGTTTTGTATCATTTATGTCACCGTCATGTTAATGTTGCAAACATGTCACGTTATAGTGGTAATCACATGGATCCGCTCAGAGGCCCCATCCCTCTTTCTGTCTGTCTCATTCTCTCTCTCGCGCGCGCGTTCTCTCTCTCTCTCTCCAGTACATGTTTTTGTTGTTGATTTTTTCAGTCTCTTTATGAACACTTATAAGCCATTGTTTAACATAAAATTGTAGGGGAAGGTCTGACTCTAAAACTTGTAGACCAACCCCATTTTATGTATAATATGAAATAAAATACGTTTAAACTATATATATATATATATATATATATATATTATATAATATAATATTACCAGATCACAAATCTGGTAAAGTTGGGCTGTAGAAATCCGCTCGTCCATTACGGTGTGGCATTATTAGACTTGTACGAAATATGACGGGAACGATAGCAAACAGCGGACTCAAGAGAGAAGCAAAGCGGCTATTTTAAACTTTCGTGTCATATAATAAGGCCAAGTCCTTTTTCAAACATAATTTTATTCGCAGTTTTTAGTTATTTTCATTCTGATTTCTGTCTAGAGCATAACCCATTTTCTTTATACTTTAAAACTATACTAGGTATGACTTGAAACCTCATACAATTACAAGAAATGCAGTGACCAAGAACCATGACTCTTCATGGTTTAATTTTGTAATTATCATTTTTATATTTTTTCGGAGCCAGAATTCATTGACAATTCAAGGTAATGGAGGATGATGGACGTAAACGAACATCTAACCACGAGTAGTGATTGTTTACGGTTGAAAATCAAAAGTTAAATTTTTTCACTATCTAAGAGGATTTACAGAAGTATGTTGTAATATATATTTTTGTGAATGTGTCAATGTTACATTGAAATGCAAAATGGATTGAATAAATAGTGACACTGGTGATTTTGAGGGCGTTATAAATCAGGGCAATGATGGTTTGGCTGTCAAATATGGCGACCCACCTGATGTATTCATGAATGAATCGGAGCGTTTGGGGACTCAATTTCCAAGTAATGGAAACTAAATCGAACATACAGAGATGTACGAGGCCTTATCTGATGTTATTTAAGCGTCACATATTACGGGTATCCAGAGAGTAAAGGGAATGTGGAGGATTTATGTTGACAACATTAAAGATAAGTTAATTTACTACTTGAAGGGGTCCTATAAAGGGGGAAATGCGTCAAACTTTTGAAAACTAACGGTAACCCCAACAGACTTAAAAAAGAAACCACCAAGGTACGGATTAAAGACATTCCTCTCTCAGTTCATGATGCTATTGATATTGATGCTATTGATGTTATATCAACCAAACGCGAGAAACTTCGCTTCAAGGGTAAACTCATAAAGTGCGATACCGGCGATCGGTTATGTTTTGTAAAATCCAGAACCCTAAGTAAGCCCCTAAGTTCATTCCATATGGACATTTTACGGGTAGAGTGTTCCATCCTGGACAGTAATACTGTTTAAGTCATTACATGTCAAATGTCTGCAAGAAACTCTACCTTTATCACATTCATAATGTATTTAGATTATTTATGTAAGAATACCCTGTCAATTATATTTCACATCATATAGAGCGGGTGCGGGTATTACTGAACATGTTTGTATTACCGAACACATCTTTATTTCCATCATAACATTTTCCAAGATTCCTAGAATAAAGCCATAACGCCATAGAAATTAAGCCACTTCCTTTCCTGCCATATCCGATATATTTCTAATGTGAACTTAAACGAAGCAGACTATTTTCAATACCAAAGTATTACAATGCATGCTAGTAAGTTCTTTCTTACAATTTATTTAATTTTGGTTGCGTGACTTCATAAGATTGTATAATCACGTGTTACAGATAAACCACATGTTTGGTGTTATTTTCATGTAAATCAATGTATTATGTTATGGAAAGCAACCCATATTTCACTAATATACGATTAAAGTGAGTTATATGCATGTTTGGAAATACTAGAAGTTAAATTTTATCATGCATGTATTACCGAACATTTTCATTCCAGAATGCTTAAAACAGCACAGTTATCATTTATAACGTTATTTACATAGAATGTTATGTAGAGTTATATTATTTTAGTTAAATATAAGTGAATCTAACGAAGATACTGTATAAATAAATAAATTAATTAATCATTGATCTCGAAGGTCACTCTACCGTTTTCATGACAACAGACCCTGTAGATTTTGGGTGAAGGGTTTCTTTTGCGGCCACCCTGGCCTAACCCTCTAGAGTTCTGAACAGACATTTAATTTGGTAAAGACGGTACAGTTAGGTACTATACTAAGTAAAATTGTAAATAACTATGATGGTTAGAAATGAGACGATATATTTTGCAACAATCTTTTGGTTGAAGTGGTGGCGGTGTTCGGTGATTGACACAAATGTGTTTGGTACTGCGCTCATCTGGTCGGTAATACAAGCAGACAGGTCCTTCGAATAAAACGCTACATCTCAGTATAAAATGTGCCCAGATAGGTGTTTCTTGTATGTAAATGATGACATCTGTTTTGAACATCGTGTAAACTGCATGTATTGCCGAATACTATTCATTTCAGCTTAAGTGTTCGGTAATACCCGCACCCTCTCTATATTGTCTATATGTGCACAGTTTTGTGTTCTCTTAATTCTTAAATTTGATAAAACAATTTAATCAATATGAACCAGAACATGAATATTTTACATATCAGATCTATAAACTGTCAAGGTCTTAAAGACAAACGTAAAAGAGCCCGTCTCTTGGGTTGGTAAGAACATTAAAAAATGTAGAATTGCTTTTCTGCAAGAGACACATTTCACATCTGATTAAATATACATTTTAAAAAATGAATTCAAAGATTTTGATTTTTACCATTCCTTTGGGGAAAGTAATGTCCGAGGTTGTTCCATTCTCTTCCATAGATTCTTGAATTACAACATACTTAATGATATTTCAGATACATCTGGTCGGTATATATTAGTTGATATAAATATGCATAATAATGTGTTCTGTCTTTTAAACATATTTGCACCAAATGATAAGAAATCACGCACTATTTTCTTTAAAAACATATCTGATGATTTACTTACGAATCCACAAGGCATAAAGATAATTGGTGGAGATTCTAATGACATAATACAAATAAAAGAGTAACAACTGTTAATACTCTAAATATTCTCAAACTAATCCTGGTCTTCTTAAACTAATAAAATGACACGATTTGACAGCTATTTGGAAAAAATGCATGATAAAACTGCCAATAAACATGGCGAAGAAGAAATTGATCAGAAAAAAATCGTTTTGATTTTTGGCTCGTTGAAAAAAATGTAATTCTGCTTATCACATCCAGTGATGTTAGACCAGCTGTTATACAAAGTACAGATCATTTAGCTATATCCATTATATTTAAAAAAAATCGTGTAAGCGGGGACCTGGTTAAAAACGTATTTAAAAAACGATGATTATAGCTAAATAATATCTGATATTATTAAAGAATGCAAAAGTTAAGACGTTGACAATTTATTAAAAAAGTTAAAAAAAAAAACCCAAAAAATTTAAAAAAAAAAATTGCACGGATATATGATTTTCAATTACAAGGAACACAAATAAGATTAAAAGTACAATTCTTATAGGAAGGTGAAAAAAATCAAAATATTTTTTGAGTCTTGAGAGATCTCGTCAAAATAGGAAAATTTTCTATAAACATTAATGGACAGCACATTACAGATATAAAGTTAATTTTAGCAGAACAAGTTACCTTTTATGAAGAACTATATAACACACATGATAGATACGATGAATCTATTGTCTTAAATGAAATTACATTAGAAAGCACATTAACACAAGATGAAACAAATCTAAGTGAATGGCCTATAATCTTAAATGAAAATACAGAAACAATAAAAAAAAATATGAAAATCAATAAAAGTCCTGATTAACAGTTAAATTCTACCAGAGGTTCTGGACGAAATAAATACACTTTTATTAGATACTTACTCACAAAGGATGAGTAAAAATATGTTATCAAAAAACAACAACAACAAAAAAAAAAAAAAAAAAAAAAAAAATGTATTTTTTCTCTTTTATATAAGAAAGTCCCAAATCTTTCATAAACATTGATTACAAAATACTTGCGCAACGTTTGCAATTTTTTTTTACCGAAAATTATTGATTTAAATCAACAAAGTTTTGTCAAAAACCATTTAATCGGTCACAATATCCGTCAGATCCAATATATTGTAGATTATGTGGAACTCCAAGATACAGAGGGCGTTGTTTTATTCCTTGATTTTAAAAAGGCTTTTGATACAGTGGAAGGGAAATTTTTGTTTGAGGCTTTGGTTAAATTTTGTTTCAAAAACGAGTTCAATACATGGATTAAATTATACAATGACATATGTTCCTCAGTTATGAACAATGGTTGGAAATCGCGTTTTTTTTTTCTCGGTGTCACGTGGTATTAGACAAGGATGTCCGCTGTCTGCTGAAATTCTTGCTACCAAAGTCCGGAAATCTAATGAGCTGTCTGGCATAAATTTTAAAACACAAACTGCAACTATTAAATTTTAGATGACTTTGGCATTGAATCGAGTCTAGAATTAAATAAATCTAAAACAATAGGGGTGTTATTCGGCAAATGCAAAAATTATGTTAAGCCAATAATAAATGGACTGTAGATATTTAACCTTTCACGGAAAAACCACAGTTATAAAGTCATTGTTACTAGCAAAATTAGCTCATCCAGTCGATATCTATACCAAAGTATGTTTTTTAAAAAGATTAACACTATGATATTTCAGTTCATATGGACAATAACAGAGAAAATATAAAAAGATATATTAATGGAGGTCTAGAGATACCGGATATGGAATCCTTTTGCAAATTTTTAAAATGAGATGGATACATTCCCTTAAATATCACGACAATGCAAATTGGAAGATTATCCCTTATGTTATCCTGAATCAATTTGGTCATAATCTTTTGGTTTTTAGAATGAATATAGATTCAATGAAACATCTTCCAAATACTAAAACATCACTATTCCATTCTATTATGAGGTTTTGTAATATCATACAGAATTAAATAAAATCATGAACCCAAGTGTACCTAGGAAATCTTATGATATGAGAAAAGAAATTATATGGGGGAACAAATATATTAAATATGCTGGAAAACCATTTTTCTTTAAAAATTGGATAGATTCAAACATAATTTTCCTTGATGACATTGTAAAAAATGGAATAATTTTTTAAAAACTTGAAAAACAAAGTCAATTACGTCACTGAACTATTCAAAATAAAACAAGCCATACCAAAAAAAATAAATTGCAAAAGACAAATAATAGGTGCGATTCCAAACAAACATAAGTAAAAACTGATACGGTCCTTTTGGATTCTCTGATAAATGATATGACAAATGAAGAAAAACGCTTAAAATTTTGGGAAAAAAGATAGAAAAAACATGTTTACATAAACATTAGGAAACTTTAATCAAACACCAAATACACTGGTCTTCTGCTTATTATGTTTATAATGTTATCATAGATAATACTGTCAAAAAAATAGAAACTAATAAATAAGTCGCAACAAAGGAAAAACCTTTTTACTTGGATAATCCTCAAAAACTCTTTTAGGACTTTCCCCTTTGGAAACCTTGGGTTTTTTTTAGACCTATTGGGTTTGTTCTGTCCTTTATTATTAGGGCTTTCTGCCTCAAGCAGAAAGTCCTATTGGGTTTGTACTGTTTTTTTTATTATTTTTCTTCTTATTATTCTTTTTTTCTTCCTCTTATATTTGTGTTAATTTTGAGGTGTTGCCATTATAGCCAGCCGATATAGCGATTTCCGCAGAGAGCCTGTCGATATGGTTATTCACCGTGATTAACTATTTTATTCCCGCGACTGAGCACGAAAAAAAAAATGAATTTTGATATGCAGAATTAAGAGGTTTAAGTTTAATTGCTTATATTTTGAATACCTATAAAACTAGACCCAAATATGCTACAATGGAATTGTCGGGATTTTCAGACCATTTATTTTGGTACCTAGAATACTAAAATTGGTCAAGTTATAAGAAAGCGATATATAAACAATCAATTATTAATTTTTCCATAGGTTTTTTTAAAAAAAAAGTTAGGGAATTTAATATATATTCTTTCTAACGGTATCAATCTTTATATTTTTCAATGTTAGCAGAAAGTCCTATCATTCGTATCAACGAATGTAATCTAGTTAGGGCTTTCTGCTTTTCGCAGAAAGACCTATTGGGTTTGTTCTGTCTTTTATTATTATTATTCTTTTTTTCCAACCTTTTCATGTTGTTATTTCATTCAGTTGCTGAAGGTCTAGGACAAAGAAATTCTATCAACAGACACCTGAAGCAATGGCATTTTGGAATATATTATTTTTATCTTCACATGACGTCACATGACGTCAGAACTAAAAATAGCTACCAAAGTTTGTACGCGCTGTACAGCCGTCATTTATGGACGGATTGTCATGGAATTTTCACAGAAGTTATATATTAAGACCTCATTGTGCAGGATTATATAGGTTTGCCAAGATTCGAAAGAACTAAGGTTTTAATCCAATATTCGAACCAAGGACGTCAAATTTCAAATCCATATAAAATCGATTCTAGATGAGATAGAAAGTTGATATTTGGCGAGATTATATGTCTCTGTGTTTCCTTTGCATTTCGGAAAGACGAACGGCATATGACGTCATATGACGTCATCAAGTTGTATAGAATTTCCGATTTCTTGATGTCAATTTACTCATGTTGCAAAGGCTCATAGACAATGAAAATTAAATGTCCTATGTCGGTAATCATGAACATTTAGATTCAATGTTTAAAATTTTCATATGACGTCACATGACGTCAGAACTAAAAATAGCTACCAAAGTTTGTACGCGCTTTACAGCCGTCATTTATGGACGGATTGGCAAGGAATTTTCACAGAAGTTATATATTACGACCTCATTGTGCAGGATTATATAGGTTTGCCAAGATTCGAAAGAACTTAGGTTCTATGGCGAATCCAAGATTCGAACCAAGGACGTCAAATTTTAAATACGTATAAAATCGTTTCTAGATGAGATAGAAATTTGATAATTAGCGAGCTTATACGTCTCTGTGTTTCCTTTGCATTTTGTAAAGATGAACGTCATATGACGTCATCAAATTGTAGAGAATTTCCGATTCCTGAATGTCAATTTACTCATGTTGCAAAGGTTCATAGACAATGAAAATTTAATGTCCTATGTAGGTAATCATGAACATTAAGATTTTATGAGTAAAATTTTCAAATGACGTCACATGACATCAAAACTTAAAAAAGCTACCAAAGTTCATCCGTGCTGCACAGCCGTCATTTATGGACGGACTGGCATGGAATTTTCACAGAAGTTATATATTACGACTTCATTGTGCAGGATTATATAGGTTTGCCAAAATACCAGGTTTGTCATGGTTTGCAGTGCAGAAAGCCCTATCTTTTGTTCAAAACAAAAGAAGTCTAGTTATTCATCTTCTTATTATTCTTTTTTTCTTCCTCTTATATTTGTGTTAATTTTGAGGAGTTGCCATTGACTCAGAACAATGAAAATTTTATGGCATATATTTCAAACAATGAGCTTTCGGATGCAATGAATTTCATATTCATATGACGTCATATAACGTCAGATTCGACGTCAGGTGAAAAATTTTGTACGCGGTCTACAGCCATACTTTCTGGACCGATTTTCATCAAAATTTCACAGAATGTGTATGCTAGGCTCTAGTTGTGCCTTTCGGTGTCCGTGTTTCCAAATTCGAAAAGGCAAAGGTTTTATGGCGAATCCAAGATTCGAACTAATGACGTCAAATTTCAAATGCGTATAAAATCGCTTCCAGATAAGCTAGAAAGCTGATATTTGGACTAAATATTAGTCTCTCTATCTTCTTTATATTCTAAAAAGATGAACGCCATATGACGTCACATGACGTCATAATGCTAATAAAACTTTCGTATAAATATTTAACGGTTTTTAAGCCCTGTAGGCTTTATTTTTTGTATGATTTGCTTGAAATTTTGTCTGAAGATGCAGTATAAGATTCTTTGGAGCCAAGTTACTTCCGTCTCCGGAAAATCCCAAAGGTCAAGGTCATATATCAATTATCGGCTTTTTCTTCGGCCTTAAATATCTCAAAAACGGTAAATATTCTATCGAGACACTATGCGTATAATTTGTAGTGCTTGGAAAGACCTTTCAGATGATATTTCAGTTTTTGATGATCGGGGTTGAATCGGTTGAGTTATGGCGGAAAAATGAAAATTTGGTAACCCCCAGTGTGTTTAACAGTTTATATCTCGAAAACCTTTGATTTTTGAAAATATGATGATGAATATCATTTGTAGAGCAATGTTTGACCGTTCTTTTGATGCTTAATGTTTAATGATTGGCCAAAGATTCATGGAGTTATGGGAAATAAACGAAATTCGTGTATATAGCTTTGGTGATTTTTTCATTCTTCAGGAGGTTTAAACGCTTCTATCTCAAAAAGTATTAAAAATATTCCAAACATAAAGCGTGTGAAATGTAGAGAATTTTAAGACGATTATTTTTGTACCTAGTGTTTTGAAATTGATTAAAGTATAAGGAAGTTACATCAAAATTACGAATTCAAACCCTGTTGTAAGAATTTTCAGAAAATATCCTACTTTCGCTTTCACCTTAATTGAAGCATTTTCGGAAAATGTAAGTTTACAGATATGTATTAGTCATATAAATTGCAAAATAAACTTTTTACTAATATCATATTGATATTACTAGCTAAACAAGTGTTGACAATAATTAAATGGTGTGTCAATTCTATTCTTTATCAATATAGTAGAGTGCAGTAGAGTCCCCAAAGCAACAACCGGAAGTAAAGAAATAAAAAGGTCGCCGTGTAAAAAGTGGTTTGCAAATTAAAACTTTTAAAAATACAATGTTTTACCAATAATCAAACGGATTTACTTGGCATAAATCTTAATTATAACTTGTAAAAGTGGATAAGGCTGGAAATGACATCTAAACCACACTGAATATCTAAATACAGACGATGTGACACGGCGGTTTAGAGACATTCCTGGTTTAATGCATTAATTTGGCTAATTGATAAGTCAAATAAGTCAGTCAACTGTCAAAATTTATGTGATTTGTCAGAGAAAGCTGCAATCAAGAGACAAGACAAATAAAAAGATAAGTAAAATAAGTAATGCCTTGGCATTACATAATTGCCTTTTTAAAAACCTGAATGCACTTTTTTCTTATATGCCTGTGGTAAAATTCTTTTTTAAATTTAGTTTTGTTTATCAAAAAATAGGAAAAAAGAAATGCTGATCGGATGTTTATTTATTGTTTATTGCTCTTTCTTTTTTAAATCTTGTAGGTTTTGATTTTGAACATATTCTGTCGTAATGCGACAACCATCAAATTACAGGTCATCTTTACTTAACAAATGTCCAATTATACTGCTAGTTCATTGGTGTTAAAATTTACATGAACTAAGTATACTCCAAAATGTAACGAAACAGTCAAATCTCTATTGAAATACAGCTCCGTTAAGATTATATAATAGCAAAGGATTTCAATCATGTACTTGAAGAATATATACACACGCGTGTGTATTTCAGTGCATGTAAACATAGGTCCCAGTAGTGATTATGATATGTTGGCAAATAAAAGCATGTTGCACATCAACAGGCTAGTCGCAAGCGCATGGGGAAAACCCATTATGAAACCATTATGAAGTTGAACTGAGTAAACGGTTAAGACAAATCATTAACCATGATAATTTGAGTTTCAATGCATGAAATATTCATGCGTCCGAGGAGACGCACATAATTTTAATTTTTAAAGTGTACGTCCTCGAGAGAGATCTGATTTACATGTAACTTAGTGTTTTATATATTTACGCACACATGTACTTGAATTACTGATTTTCATTATGGCAAAAATATGTATGCTTAATATTGCAAAAGAAATTTAAAAAAAAACAATTAGCTGTAAAAAAAACAAAAGGAAAAAAAACGACTGACTCAACCTACAATTCATATATTGTCGGCTATTGCTGGAATTTCCAGCCAGTTATGGTTCGAAATATCTAAGCATGAATTGGGAATTTGCCTTCTGCATAATTATTATCTGTTTTCATTACAGTTTATTAAAAACAATATCTCCCGCATCTATTTTCAATACATTTTTATTTAGTTTTAATCGCAATCATTATTAGTCTGATATAAACATGAAAATTGTCACCATTGAGAGTTAAGAGAGAAAATGAATTTTGGACTTTTTTCTCTGTGTAGTAAAAAAGAGGGAAATCTATAAATAAAAGATTTCTTAATATAGCCCAAAACTGTTGTCAAATCCAAAATGTGTGCTTCCTTAGAACAGTTTTGCAAGCAACCCTGTTCTAAAAACCTTAAGATTTTATATTAATTAATATGATACTAGGTTTTCAACTTTTCATTGATTTGTTTTGAAATGAAAACCCCTGTATACCAGCACAAATGGAAGAGAATCACCCTGTTGGTCGGTTTGTTGGTCAGTCGGTTGGTTGGTCAGTCAGTCATGCAGTATTTAAGCAAAATCTTGTCCGGTACTTACAGCCATTTCACCTCATACTTGGCATAAATATTTATCAGAACAGGGCTACAGATAAGGTTTGAGGTCAATTGGGTATTTACTCATCAATTTTTCAAGGAATTGGGTTTTCACAATTTTAATTGAGTAATGAAAATATGGTTACTCCATCAAAATTAAGTCAATTACTTTTTTTTCATCAATTTAATTTTGGAATTGAAATAACAGTACATGTTCTTACTGGTATATGCGCCTGCTGTCCCTGTATGCAGCAATGTCAATTTAACAATTATCATATGCAGGATTTATCATTAGCTCCTCAACAATTAAATTAAAAAAACATTCAATCATATTTGATCTTCCTGATCCAAAGATTTAGCACTTTTAAATATTGAATTAAAACATATTATTTACTGGTTAACATGGAATTGGGTGCTATCGACTCTATCTCAACTTCCAGATCGTCAATTATTGTGACACAAATGCCTGATGTTTGATTTGCAGTGCTAGGTATCTACTCAGTGTTTTTTTAAACGTTTACCCGTTTCTTCCTGCCTTATGTAACACTATTTGAAGCAAACAAATAGAAAAGAGCAAACAAATAGAAAAGCGTCAGATGAACAAATAAGACAGACTGGATTTATGTTTTACTTGAATGGAACCCAAAGTAGGAAATTACCGGAAATCGTTTGAAGACTATTTTGCGGATTCGCTAGTAACCAGTCAAACATATACGAGTATTTGTAAACATCATTCGGTTTCAAAATGTAGCATACCAGTACGCTTTAATATTTTGGATATTTGAGTAATCTAATTTTAATTGCTTTTTGATACGCTAGAATTTTAAAAGAATTGGGTTTTTATCTATTTAATTTTTTTTAATTACGCAAATACGCCGCTTATCTTGACCCCTGACAGAATAACTAAATGTGCAAGACGCAAATATCACTTCATTCCCACAAGGATTACGAAGTTATTGCCCCTGAATCAACTTGAAATGTCTTGTCCAGTGAATTCCTCTTTCAATTTCAGTCTGATTCATCTAATACTTTGCAAAAAATGTTCTTCATTAGCAGTAGATGTACAAGACGCAAAATTCACTTCGTTCCCACGAGGATTACGGAGTTATTGCCCCTGATTTGACTTTAAATATCTTGTGACACGAACTACATTTCTTAACCAACTCGGTTCAAATGTTGTGTGTGAATTGATAATCAGGTGGATAGGTGCATGTCATAAATTTCACTTGAGTTGTTTCAATTATTGCCCTGGTTTCATTTTTGCATTATCTCCCTTTGGTTAATTTTGTTTCTCTTGTCCGGAACATTGCTCAAATATTATACAATGTATTGACTTGAAATTTAAAATGTAACCAGAATCTGATGGCAACTAGGAAAACTGCAGTGTCCAAGAACTGCAACTCTACCTGGTCCCATTTTAAGCTCACCTGAGGACAACGTGCTCAAGGGTGAGCTTTTGTGATGGCCCTTCGTCCGTCGTCTGTCGTGCGTCGTCAACAATTTGGCTTGTTAACACTCTAGAGGCCATATTTTTAGGCCAATCTTCATGAAACTTGGTCAGAATGTTTGTTTCAATAAAATCTTGGACAAGTTTGAAATTAGGTCATGAGGGGTCAAAAAGAAGATCACGAGGTCAAATCATAGAAAAACCTTGTTCACACTCTAGAGGCCACATTTTTAGCCCAATCCTCAGGAAACTTGGTCAGAATGTTTCTTTCCATAAAGTCTTGGACAAGTTCGAAATTGGGTCATGTGGGGTCAAAAAGTAGGTCACGGGGTCAAGTCTTATAAAAACCTTGTTAACACTCTAGAGACCACATTTTTGGCCAAATCTTCATGAAACTTGGTCAGAATGTTTGTCTCCATAAAATCTTGGACAAGATCGAAATTGGGTCATGTGGGGTCAAAAAGGAGGTCATGAGGTCAAATTTTAAAAAACCTTGTTTACACTCTAGAGGCCACATTTTTGGCCATATCTTCATGAAACCTGGTCAGAATGTCTGTTTCCATAAAATCTTGGACAAGTTCAAAAGTGGGTCATGTGGGGTCAAAAAGTAGGTCAATATGAAAAATCTAACACATGTTGCTTATTTATAATCAGGTGAGCGATTCAGGGCCATCATAGCCCTCTTGTGTGCAATGTCCAAGAACTGTAACTCTACCTGGTCCCATTTTTTAATTATCTCCCTTTGTTAAATAGCTTTTTTTTTCTTGTCTCGACATTAACTTGAATATTATACATGGTATTTACTTGAAACATAAAATGTAAACAGATGTCGACTAAGAGAAGTGCAATGTCTAAGAACTGTGACTACACTTTTATACTGCTGTGCCAAATAACCATAACTGATTCTCTATCCACTTTAAAAAAATGACTTTATTTTCTTATTGATTGCTATCATATATAATATACTATGTATACAAGTGCTTATCTATGCTCTGCCTGGAGTCTGGTTCTCCTGTATCAAAGCATTTTGTGGAGGTATTAATCATCCACAGTGCAGACATAGGTGCCAATATCAGTGCTATATTGGCCCGATAACTTCTGCTGACTGGGTATATTCTGTAGTTAAAGACAACTAGCATATCATATGACATCATAGACGCTAGATTTGACGTCAGTAAAAACGTTTGTATGCGCTCTGCAGAATTTATTTTTGAATGGATTTTCTAGGAAATTCACAGAAGGTATAAGTTAGGATTTTGTTGTGCATCCTTATTTTCGTTTCCAAAATATTGAAATGACGGAGGTTCTGTGGTGAAACCAAGTATAAAAAAAATTTGACCTCGAAATCAAATTTAGTACAATCTGACTAAAGTACACGATCTTCCTACAATCTTATGTAGCGTAGCGTTTATATAGGAGATGACTTTAATCAGATTGAGTACTCCATATGAAATAAAAAGCTGAAATTCACACATATTGTAATTTTAAAGATTTTCTTCAGATTTTCATAGGCCGGACGTCATTTGACATCATAGGTTATTATTTGTTTTCATTTATCGTGCAAAAATTCAGTGTGATCCCAATGGTCCAGAGCTACAACACATTTAGGGCATATATTATAAATATGCCAAATTTTCATATGCAATTATATTCACAACCATATGACTTCAGAATAGACGTAGGATCAAAAAGTTTGTAAGCGATCTGAAACATTATAAATTGATGAATTTTTTGAAAATTTTCAAAGAATGTATAGGTTACACTCTAGATATCTAATATTTTCTGCGTATTCCGTATTAATAATTTGCAGTTTGATTGAGTTTTAAGCGTTTTGCAGAAAGTCCTATAGTTTGCCGTGCAAACGAAATCTAGTTATTATTCTTCTTCTTCTTTTTTTCTTCTTGTCTACGCTTTAATTTCTATATGTTGCTATGGTCCAAGGGCGATGGAAATTTAATGGCATATACTACAGATGCTGAAATTTTGATTTCAATGATTTTCATATGCCTATGACGTCATGTGACTTGTACGCGATCTACAGCATTTCTTCTGGACCAATTTTCATCAAAATTTCACAGAATGCGTATGTTAGGCTCTAGTTGTCCATTCCGGTGTCTGTTTTTCAAAATTCGGAAATGCAATAGTTCTATGGCGAATCCAAGATTCGAACCATTGACGTCAAATTTCAAATGCGTATAAAATCACATACAAATGAGCTAGAAAGATAATATTTGAACAGATTATAAGTCTCAAGGGTTTCTTTACATTCTCTGAAGATAAACGTCTTATGACGTCATATGACGTCATGAGGTTAATAGAAATTTCTAATATTTACGTGTTAATTTTTATATGCTGTACACGTCCGAGCACCTTGAAACTTCAATAGCATATGCTTAGAAAGACATTTTGCATTTCAATAATTTTCATTGACTATGACGTGTTTTGACGTCAAACTTGACGTCGTCTAAAAATATTTGTACGCGGTCTACAGCCATTATGTCTTGGCCGATTTTCATCAAAATTTCACAAATTTGCGTATGTTAAGCTCTAGTTGTGCCTTCCGGTGTCCGTTTTTCCATATTCGAAATTGCAAAGGTTTTATGGCGGATCCAAGATTCGAACCATTGACGTCAAATTTTAAATACGTATAAAATCGTTTCCAGAGAGTAAGGATAGTATATATGAATCTCCAAGAGTGCTTTATATCTATGAAGATGAACGTCATTTGACGTCATATGACGTCAAATGTCAAAAATAATTTCTGATATATACGCGTTAATTTACATGTGTTGTTAACTTTCCAGGACCATGGAAATCTAAAGATATATACATCAATCCATGAGCTTTAGAATGCAATGTAATTCATATTAATGTGACGTTATATCACGTCAGATTTGACGTCAGGACAAAAAGGTTTTACGCGGTGTACAGTCATTATTTTCGAACAGATTTTCATCAAAATTTCACAGAATGTATATGTAACGCTCTAGTTGTGTATCCAGGGGTCCCGTTTTACAAATTCAAAAGAGCAATGGTTTTATGGTGAATCCAAGTTTCGAATCATTGACGTCAAAATTCAGATACATATAAAATCGCTTCCAGATGATTTAGAAAGTTGATATTTGGACTGAATATTAGTATTTGAGACTTATTTATATTTGGTGAGGATTAACGTCATTTAACGTCATAAGGTCAAAAATAATGTTAATATATCTACGCGTTAATTTCTATATGTTGCAAAGTTGCAAGGAGTATGAAAAAATTACTTGATATATTTAAAATACTGAATATTTCATTTCATTGATTTTCTTATGCCTATGACGTCATATGACATCAAACTTGACGTTGTCTACACAAGCTTGTATGCGGTCTACAGCCATTATTACAGGATGAAATTCGAATTGTAAGCATTTTAAATAAATTTGATTTGTAACATAGATTATAAAAGTAGTCCAAGTTAAATAAATCGATATAAAAAAAAAATGATTTTCAGTTATTTTTGCAATATCCTCCAACTTAAACGGTTTATTTTTCAAAGTTTATTTAAGCTATGGCTATACAAAAGCAAGTTAAAGGCTGGAATTTCATATCCTTCTACTTTTTTGCTTTTAAGTGTTTGACAAATGTAGCAGAAAGTCCTATCATTCGTATCAACGAATGAAATCTGGTTATTCTTCTTCTTTTTTTCTTCCTAACTAAATGCTTATTTTTCTATGTTGGAATAATCCTAGGACGATGATATTTTTATGGCTTATTAGTCACGTAAGGAAATTTTGATTTCTATGATTTTCATATGTCTATGACGTCATATGAAGTCACAATTAACATATGCTACAAAAGTTTGTACACTGTCAAGAGCCATAATTAATGGACCGATTTTCATCAATATTCACAGAATGTGTATATTAAGTTCTAGTTGTGCATCCCGGTGTCCGTTTTTCAAAATTCGAAAAGTCCAAGGTTCTATAGCGATTACAAGATTCGAAACAAGGTCGTAAATTTTCAAATTCTTATAAAATAGGTCCTATTTGAGAAAGAAAGATGATATTAGGTCAGTATATAGGTCTCTGGGAGTCTTAAACATTTTGTGAAAATAAATGTCATATGACGTCACGTGACGTCATTATATGATAATGAATTTCTTATTCTAACAAGATTATTTCTATATGTTGAAATTTTCGGAGGGCAATGAAAATTTAATGCTGCATGCTTCTGATGCTGATATTTCGATTTCAATGATTATCAGAAGCCTATGACGTCATATGACGTCACATTTGAAATTCACTACGAAAGTTTGTACACGGTCCAGAGACATTATTAATGGGCCGATTTTCATCAAATTTTAACAGAATGTGTATATTACATTTTAGTTGTGTATACCGGTGTCCGTTTTTCAAAATTCGAAAAGTCCAAGCATCTATGGCGGATCCAAAATTCGAACCAAGGACGTCAATTTTTAAATGCTTATAAAAACGTCCTTTTTGAGATAGAAAGTTGAAATTTTGTCAGTTAGTAGGTATCTTGGTGTCTTAACAATTATGTGAAAATAAACGTCATATGACGTCACGTGACGTCATATTACATATATCTATTATTATTATTCTTTCTTTCTTCCTACCTAAACGATTATTTTTCTATGTTGCAATAATCCTAGGACGATGAAATTTTTATGGCTTTTTAGTCACGTGAGAATATTTTGATTTCTATGAATTTCATATGTCTATGACGTCATATGACGTCACAATTGACATATGCTACAAAAGTTTGTACATAGTCTACAGCCATTATTGATGAACCGACTTTCATCAAATTTTCACAGAATGTGTATATTAATTTCTAGTTGTGCATCCCTGTGTCCGTTTTTCAAAATTCGAAAAGTCCAAGGTTCTATAGCGATTCCAAGATTCGAACCAAGGTCGTAAATTTTCAAATTCTTATAAAATCCGTCCTTTTTGAAATAGAAAGTTGATATTTGGTCAGTATATAGGTCTCTGGGTGTCGTAACGATTTTATGAAAATTAACGTCATATGACGTCATTATTCTGGACGGGTTTTTGATGAAAATTTCACAGAACGTGTATATTACAATGTAGTTGTGCATCCCAGTCTTCATCTTCCAAAACTAAAAAAAATGACTGAGAATCTTTGGAAGAATACAACGTCAAAATCCATTCAAGCATAACATCTTATCCAGATGAGGTAGGATACTGATATTTAGATAGCATGTGTAAAAGGATCAAAGTGACTCAGTCGCTCAAGTTTGACTCAGTGTCGCAGAAAGTCCTATCTTTTGTCAGAACAAAAGAACATCTAGTTGTAATTATTGTGGTAACATCGAAGCTATAGAACACTTGTTTATCGATTGCCAATACGATAGACCTTTATGGGAAAACATCCAAACTCTTTTTCAAAAATTACATATTGATTATTCGCTAAAATACCTTATCATTTGATATAAAACTACTTTCCAAGTATGAAGATATTAGCATAATACTAATCTTCTAACTTACAGTATTTATAAATCTCATCTAACAAGCAATAAACGTTCATTATTATGTAATGTAACTAAACTACTCTATAATGATTTCCTTATTTTAGAAATATATACTAAACGAAACTTATAAGTACTCCGACTAAAGTTTTGTCTATAGCATTTGTTGTATTCAAAATAACAGATATTTGGTTTTCTATAGCTTTCCACGAAAAATGGTTTCACAGAGTTGATTATGCGTCAAAATTATTCAAGCAGACAACAGATTGAGCCAATGCACATTTTAATATTTACTGGACATATGTTTTGGATAATATATCTTCTCTACAAGTTTGAAATCGGAGTACTTACAAGTTTCGTTAAGTATATTATCATAATAAAAAGACTAGACATTACCCTTACATTACATGACATTATACGATATATACATACATTCATATATCAAAGTCCTTGAAGTTGTTTAATTTTTTAATAACACCAAAAAGGCATTATAATGAGAATATAAGGCGTTATTATATGGAGAAAGGCATGATTACGCGTTTAAAAGGCGTTAAACTGCGAACCAAAGGCGTTTTAATGCGAAACAGAGGCGTAATAACGCGAATTTGAAACTCGTAATTACGGGAAACAAGGGCGTTATAATGCAAAACAAAGGCGTTATAACGCGAAGTTGAAACTCGAAATAATGCAAAACAAAAACGTAACAACGCGAAGTTGAAACTCGTTATAACTTTGGCTGTGATTTGCCATTCTGCTTCTGATATGATACATACTCTAATTAGTATATAGCAATATGCAGTACGATACATGTATAAAATGCTGGTAGTATAGAAAGTCACCATATACAACATTTTTGTGAGATAAACATGTTAAATGGCAAGTTTATTAACGAAATCTTACATGATGTTATAACGCTTTGTATATTTTTCAGCTTAAAGAAGCTCGTTCAAAGATGACCTTTGACTAAGACTGATGTTTAACTATATCTGTGTACATTGTATTACGTCTATCAATACCCATCTACAGAGGCATGGTCACCCAATTTAACAATCCGGGTTTCTTAAAACCCCATTACAGGTAAAAGCGTTAAGAACAATATTGAAACTACTGGTATATTTCGATTTTCTATTTTCATTTTCCTTCATTTAATGATCACACTCACTCTTCGCGCATACGCACATTTTGAAGGCTAAACTTTCGAATTCGCTATCGAATGGTCAAGACTTCATGTTGCGAAATGTGTCATGTGGTATCGCAAGCACCTGTTTAAGGGATACCCTATCCTACATTCAACCGATTTCTCCCGAAGTGGTGTTTACGCAAATATCGTTTACCCGTGCAATATGATCTACACTTGCAAAAAACAAAGACTTCATTATCATCAACAAGGGAGAGGAGTGTTTATTTTTTTTCTATCAATCCTCTGTGAACGAGCTGCTTTGTTAAAAAACTTAACAAACGAACGAAAAGATCCTTAAAAGCCTAAATAATAGGCCATTTAAAAATTATTTTGCTTCTTATTGGGTATAGGATTCGGCCGGTGCAGAAGTTTCCGCTACAATACATGTATTTGTCTAGAAGCGATTGCTTCGTATTTTTTTTTTTTTTATCATGCCTTTTTCGCGTTATCATGCCTTTGTTTCGCATTATTACTAGTTTCAACTTCGCGTTATTACGCCTTTGTTTCGCGATTATAGGCCCTTTTTCACGTCAATACACCTTTGTTTTTTGTTAAATTCGCTTTATTACGCCTTTGCTTTGCATTAAAACGACTTCTTCAATATATTTTATTTGTCAGTGGTCATGATAGGCTTTCGTAGTTACATAGTGTTATGTGTGTATGTATGTATGTATGTATGTATGTATGTATGTGTGTATGTATATATTAGTGTACGTAAATGTATGTACACACACGCACACACACACACACATATATATATATATATATATATATTCTTTTTTCTTCTGTTTTTTATTAAAACAAACAAATAACATCAATCGCTTTCCATTTCTTAATATATTTTGAATATATGCATTTTATTTTATTGAAATAAACGTCTCATTCTAAAATAAATATAACATTAAATGTAATGAAATGAAACATTCTTGTAATGCAAATATGATTTTATACATTAATAAACGGATTAGCATTAGTTGGTTCTAAAGAAAGAAAAGACAATACAAGGTAAGGATTAAAACAAAAAGACAGTGCAGTGACAAAGAACCATAACTCTCCCTGGTCCAATATTTTATTTATCTCCTTTTATTTATTTTTAATGTTGTTGTTTTTTTGGTCCAGAGAATTTTTTCTCTTACTTTATGGATAAAAAACTCCACATCTAACCAACTTAGTCCACTAATGAATGAATTTCAATTGGCAACATTTATTTGTTATCTGACTCCCTATGGTGGGACCAAAAGAGGCGAATGGCTCAGGTGGTGGTATTGTGCTTTTCGAACACAACTTATTCTTCTGATGAAAATATTATATCTCGGCTAGTTATCTGTGATGATCTCAGCGAGAGGCAATTTGTTCTGCCACGGATATAAACGATTTTGGCATGTATTGTTTGGCTTTGCACAGTTGGGCCCTAGGTCCTTGGTTTAAAAACATTACCAGAAGCGTTAGAGCAGCATTGGCATCTTTTTCGGGCGCTACCTCCTTTATACGCTACGATTTCAGAAGATCGTGTACTTTGGTCAGTTAGCCTCTGATAATTCTAACATCTCGTTTCGTTGTTTGTGTTAAGAAATTATGAAAACCGGTATGTATATATTCTTTTTATATAAAAAAATGACAATTGTAAAAACTGCTTCTGTTTGGACCTGAAATATTAAAATATGTTAGTTTGTAAATTGTGTTTTGTGTAGTGTTTCTAGCCATGGACATGTGACATGGTGCCACATTGACACATAACGTTCCTTAAACTAAGATACATTTAATTATTAAGTGCCAAGAAGAAAGCTCGGCTTTAGTATGTTGCATTAAGAGATCGAACCCGCGACCTCCAAATCTCGAGAAGAAGGTTTTTTCTTATCACAAACCATCGATTACGGTTTTGATATTTCATAAGCTCAAGCGACATAAATCAAAACGACTCAACATTTAAGAAGTATATACTTAACGCAGCTATGTTGTTCCATAGATATAAGAAATTAATTCTCACCACGTGAGCACGTGCACTGCAACCTGTGCTTAATTGTGAAATTACATTTTTTTTATATAGAGAATGTTTAAGCGTCCCACCGACAGCATTTCAGTCATTTGGAGACAATGTCTACTTGACTTGACGTAGTAGAAAAATGAAATTGGTTCGCACTTTCCTACCCATTTGAGGTACGTGGGAAAGTACCACAACAAGTTAATCGGGTCAAGGTCATCTATAAATAATCATCATCATCAAAATAACAAAACGGAAGCGCCATATATCAAAACCACTGCACCATGTATCAAAACGACTTCAACATAATTATAAACCACTGCACCATATATCGAAAATACAGCACCATGCACTATGTATCAAAAGCACAGCGCCACTCATTTAAAGGACTTCACCGTTCATTATAAGTTAAAAACTGCAACATCATATATCAAAACGACCTAAACATATATCAAAACGACTAAACCATATATAAAAACCACAGTACCATATATCAAAACGACTTCAACATATATGAAAACGGCTTACTGATTTATCAAAACGGCTTCAACATGTATCAAAACGACTTCAACATATATCAAAACGGCTTCAACATATATCAAAACGACTTCAACATATATCAAAACGACTTCAACATATATCAAAACGACTTCAACATATATCAAAACGGCTTCAACAAGTATCAAAACGACTTCAACATATATCAAAACGGCTTACTGATTTATCAAAACGACTTCAACATATATCAAAACGGCTTACTGATTTATCAAAACGACTTCAACATATATCAAAACGGCTTACTGATTTATCAAAACGACTTCAACATATATCAAAACGGCTTCAACATATATCAAAACGGCTTCAACATATATCAAAACGACTTCAACATATATCAAAACGGCTTCAACATATATCAAAACGACTTCAACATGTATCAAAACGGCTTCAACATATATCAAAACGACTTCACATATATCAAAACGGCTTCAACATTTTATCAAAACGGCTTCAACATATATCATAAAAGGCTTCAACATGTTCAAAACGACTTCAACATATATCAAAACGGCTTATTCATTTATCAAAACGACTCAACATATATCAAAACGGCTTCAACATATATCAAAACGGCTTCAACATATATCAAAACGGCTTCACATATATCAAAACGACTTCAACATATTCAAAACGGCTTCAACATATATCAAAACGGCTTCAAGATTTCAAAACGGCTTCAACATATACAAACGGCTTCAACATGTATCAAACGACTTCAACATATATCAAAACGGCTTATTCATTTATCAAAACGACTTCAACATATATCAAAACGACTTCAACATATATCAAAACGGCTTCAACCATATATCAAAACCACAGCACCATATATCAAAACGACTTCAACATATATCAAAACGACTTCAACATATATCAACACGGCTTATTCATTTATCAAAACGACTTCAACATATATCAAAACCACAGTACAATATATCAAAACGACTTCAATATATATCAAAACGACAGCACCATATATCAAAACGACTTCAACATATATCAAAACGACAGCACCATATATCAAAACGACTTCAACATATATCAAAACCACAGTACAATATATCAAAACGACTTCAACATATATCAAAACGACTTCAACATGTATCAAAACGACTTCAACATATATCAAAACCACAGTCCCATATATCAAAACGACTTCAACATATATCAAAACGACTTCAACATATATCAAAACGACTTCAACATGTATCAAAACGACTTCAACATATATCAAAACGGCTTATTCATTTATCAAAACGACTTAACCATATATCAAAACCACAGTACCATATTTCAAAATCACACTATTTATCAAAACCACAGCACCATGTATTAAACAACTGAACCATTTATCAAAACAACGTCACCATTTAGAAGCAAGTAACTTGTTTTGCACGCAACACAGAGTCCCCTACCGGTTATATGCATATTTTTTCCGTTACCATAGCAACTAGAATTTTGGTCCGAGAAAAAAAAACAAAGTGACGTGCATAATCTCCATACAGTCATCTATCCATATTTTAAGTTTCATAAAAAAAGTTTCAGTACTTTTTGAGTTATCACAATATATTGCTTTATTTGCAATATTTTTTGGGTATATTTGTTGTCATAGCAACCAGATTTTTCAACCTAGGAAGAAAAAAAAAAGACGTGCATAATCTCCATACAGCCATCTATCCATATTTAAAGTTTCATAGAATATCTTCAGTACTTTTTGAGTTATCATGGGATCCAGTATTTGCGGACGGACGGGACAGACGGACGGACGGAGGGCAATCCTATAGTCCCCTCCGGTTACACCGGCAGGGGACTAAAACACTGCACTAAATTTCAAAACGAGTTGACCATTTATCAAAACCGCAGTCCCATGTATCAAAAACACAACATCCATACATCAAATCGACTTACATATCTATAAATAGAACGCCATAGCTTCCTTTGATACCTTTGATTATCTGCCCCTGAAAGTGTGTCTGTGTTTTTGTTGTTGTTTTTTTTTTCTTCACTTTTATAATTTGACCTAGAAGGCGGTGGCTTATGGGTCAATCGAGAGGGTATAGTATCTCTTTTTCACTATCCTTTCGAGTATTACACCTGTGTTTACCCTGGCGCTTAGAGGTCGGATATCCCCCTCCGTATAAGCGTCCTCTTGTTTGGCTCCGAGGTGGGTGGGGAGCACGGATGTTGAACTTTATTTCTTTTCTCATGGCCTTCTTTCAAAACAAGCGACCCCATACGGACTCAGATTCAGATTACGATAAAGATACAGCAACGACAACAATTCAAAATAGTAACTCGTACTCCTATCCAAATTTTTTTATAATAGAACCAAAAAATGACAATGTTAAGTTATCTCTTTGTCTCCTTTTGTGATTGAAAAAACGATTTTAGGCTAGAATGGCGAAGTTAAATCTGTTAAAAAAACTCAGAAGCAATAAAATTCTTATTGAAACTAAAAGAAAAGCTCAAGGTGAAAACATCCTAAGATTAACTTTTTTTTTTTTAAATATAGATCATTCCATCAGTCCAGGGAACTTCAAATTCATCAAAAGGTGTCATTCGAGACAAAATGCTATAAGCTGTCTCAGATGAAACAATGTTGAAAATTTAAAACCGCAGGGTGTCACAGCAGCACGACGAATAGTTAGTACCAAAAACCAAACTGACATTTCTACAAACACATTCATTCTTACTTTCAATACCCCAATTGCTCCCAGTTCCCTAAAAATCTTCTGCAGTATAATTAAAGTTCATCTTTTATTCCCAATCCTCTAAGATGTCATGGCTGTAAAAAAAATTTGGGCACCATGAAGATAAAAAGTCGGCATTTAACTAGTATCTGCGTCAAGTGCAGTGCAGAGGGGGTCACTTTCAAACAAGCGCCCAAGTCCCCTGAAATGTGCAAACTGTGGGAAAAAATCATTCAGCAGATTCAAAAGAATGTAAAATTTGGATAAAAGGAAAAGAAATTTGCAAAATCAAAGCTATACGAAACATCTCCTTTCCAGAAGCAAAGAAGATTTACGAAGCTACTCAAAAGCAAACCTACTCATAAATTATTAATCGAATACAAAAACAGTTACAATGACAGATGCCTGTACACAAATTGATTTTTCAGATAAACAGATTTCTTCACCACATAACCCCCCCCCCCCCCCCCCAAAAAAAAACCCCTATCTGAATCGGTGTCCAAAAAAGTGACAAATAATCAAGAGAAGAAAACCAATAAATCAAGAAAACAAGCTAAAACCAGCAAACCATTATAGATTCGGGCCAGCGTCAGGGCGTCAGCCTAAGAGATCTAACAATCCCTCTTGGACGCTGCGCAGGTACGAGTTGCTGGATAATGACTGCGAGGATGAGATAGATTGAACCAGTGCAAGTCCATCATCATCTTCAAGGTCAAGATCTCCCAGTTGTAGCACCTTGAATTTTATATTCATTATCTGTCGTTCTCTCTTTAACCATGGAAAACAAAATCATTCAATGGAATTGTAGAGGTCTAGAAGCTAATTACAATGAATTATCGTTACTTTTGTCTTCACAATCTCCAGTTGTTAGTCTGTTGTCAAGAAACATTTTTAAAGGTGATCAGATGTATCTATTAAGAATTACACTTCCCATAATTTTATTTCAAATAATTGTGATAGACCGCTGGCGTTTCATCTATTTTAATCCGAAGTAATATTCATCATAGTAAAGTTCAACTGAATATGCAAATACAGGCTGTGGCACTCAGTGTAACTTTGCACAGAGTGATCACAGTTTGCTCTATTTATATACCTCCAAGTTCTACTTTGAATCCTAGGGAAGAAGAAAAACTTATAAATTAACTTCCTCCACCTTATTTACTTTTAGGTGACTTAAATGGCCATTATAAATTATGGGGTTGTAACGACTTTAATGAGAAAGCTAAAATTGTAGAAGACTTTATCAACCAAAAACGATCTATGTATTCTAAATAATAAATCTCATACTTAACTTCATCCTGAAAACTGGTCATTTTTCGGCCATTGATCTTTCTATTTCCTATCCGACTTCATATTTAGACTACTACTGGGGAGTGCATGGCGATTTGAGTGGAAGTGACCACTTTCCCAATTATATTACTAACTTTTTACTCTAATATTGATGATACTCCTTCACTTTGGGAAATTTTTAAAAAGCTGATTGGGGTAAATTTCAGACTCTTGGTAATAGAGAGTTATTTTCTTCAACTATTTAAGAATTTGATGACACTATAGTCAAGCTCTCTTCTAACCTTTATTCCATTGATGGACAATGCATACCTAAAACAAAGGTTACAAGTAAAAGCAAACCATGATTTTTACGACGAATGCAAAATAGCCATTCGTAAACGCAGAGCAGCTGTCAAAAGATTCAATGTAAGACCAAAAAAGAAAATCATGATCAAAAAGATAACGGGCAAAAACAAATCTAATTCTTGTGTTACTCATTTAAATGACCAAAATAATGAAAAAGTTTCTGATAAAAAAAGTATTTCTAATTTATTGGCGGAATGTTTTTCTAAAGAATTTATTCAGAAACACAAAAAGGAATCGGAAAAGCAAAAATTAATTTACTTCATCTAATGATGAGCTTATAATAAACCGTTCTCTTTGTTTGAACTTCAGGACGCCTTTAAAAAATCTCATGACACCGCTGCAGGCCTTATGACAATCCATATCAATTACTTCGAAATCTTTCACACTCTTCATGGATACTCTGTTAAAATATTTAATGATATCTGGTCTTCAGTATAGTTCCTTTTTCATGGAAGAAGGCATTTATTATTCCAGTTCCAAAAACCTGGAAAGGATAATACTAACCCCACTAATTATAGACCTATTGCTTTAACAAGCTGCATCTGCAAAACTCTAGAGATAATGATTATTCCCGCGTTTGGTTCTTAGAGTCAAATAACCTAATTACAAATTTTCAGTGTGGCTTCAGAAACCAGAGAAGTACAACTGATCATTAAATTAGGCTTGAAAGTTTTATTCGTGACGCCTTTGTCAAAAGGAACATTTAGTAAGTATATTTTTTGACCTGGAAAAGGCATATGATACCACATGGAAACATGAAATTTTATCAAACAGAAATTTTAAAGTCAAATGTGGTTCGACTTTATCCAATTGTTTTAGTCAAGAGCAGGGAGTTCCACAAGGAAGCATTCTCTCTGTTACCCTCTAAGAAAAAAATTAACCTTACAGTATATTACAAAACTCAAATCAAATCCGAGAAATCCAGCTTATGAATATCGTATGATATCGTATTTCACCCTAACTATAAAACATTATATGAGAGCAAACCTAAAGTTATCAAACCTTTGGGTTTGCGTGCTCAGAATCTAATTTCAGGTTAAGAAGTTGACATAAAAGTCATTAAAACAAAAAAAATCCCACCAATTCCACCTTGGACACTTTAAAGACCTGAAGTTAATCTTAGTCTTCACAATTCTAAAAATCCATCACTGATCCAATTTTATTTCAATCAAAGTTCAATGAAATTAGGTCTACTTATGGAGACCATTATGACTTTTTACAGATGGCTCTAAAGATGACAGTACGACCACCTGTGCAGTCATAAGCTACTTTTACACAAAATTATATAGTTTTCCGGATTAGCGCTTCGATTTTCTCTGCAGAAGCAAAAGCTATTGAGTTAGCTTTACATGCGGTATCGTCTATTCGGTCCGATACATTTATTATATTTTCTGATACCCTTTTCTGTTCTAACTAATTAAAATATGAACTTTTAGAATCCACTAATACAAGATATTTCAATTAAACATCATTACCTATCTTTTCGAAACAAACTTTATTCTGTTGGGTTCCCCCAAAAAGCTAAAGCAGCCTCCGATTTAGTCGAAGCAGATATAAAAATTCCATTCCAAATATTGAATGTAAGACTGAATGTGATGTGAGTGCGTGGGGGGTTCGAGGGCATGTTCCCGGAAGAAAAGGTTTAGTGTGACGGAGATGCATTCTGAAGGGTATCTGGGGATAAAGTGAAGGGTTTTTATTGTTTTTGTTTTTTTGTGTTTTTTTTTTTTTTTTTTTTTTTTTTAACTTGAAGACCATGATCTAATGCCTAATGTCCACTGGAGTAAAATCATCGGAAAATACACAAAATTTCTCCCGATGGCATCAGATGATTGAGCCAAAAGGACGAAGTAGTCCATGAGAAGCTTCGGGATTGGTCCGTTGAAACGTTCACTGATGTTTCGGTTATGGTACAATGGCCCTGTATTTATCGGGGATGGCTCCCGATGCTCGTGAATTTTGAAATTTGAAACACCATCGAGGGAATATCCCGTAGATTAGGGTATGTATCGTTGTATTTTAAATATCCTGCTGCTCGGGGAAGATTATGGAGATCATAGGAATTTGGAAACTTAGACTGTAAAATGCATTTACTTACTTTACGGTAGTAAAAGGGGGTGGGGGCAGGCTGGCATAAAAATAAATAATAAGTGCTTTTTGGACCCCCCATCCCCGCCCACCCCAAAAAAGAAAAGTGATTTGTGTACACTATCAATTAGTGAATGCTTTGAAGAGTTCGTCAGTTTTAGACTCAACATGTAAAAGACAGTTTTGCTTAAATCTGAGGAAAAAAATCACTTTAACTATTATGTCAATATGTTGAATGGGAATACCGGGATATGCTGTATTAGGCTCGAACTTGGTATCTTGGCTGTCTAATTGTCGATCTGGAAGCAGCCTCTCAAACATAGACTTCCCAGATAAATATTATATCAATGACAAAACAATACAGTATTAATTATAAAGATGTTGATATTAAATATAAAATCTTTAATATCCGTTTTATTTCGCAAATAAATTGTGTTTTCTGTGCATTAGTATTTGTATTCTCGACTATTCAGTAAATTGCTCAAATGACTGATTACCTGGATTTGATTTGAATTAATTGATCATGCATAATCTACATATACATTGTTCCAAAATATGGATTGTCCCAAAAATATGACAGATTGAATTTTTCAAATTCATGTTTATTTATAAATTTAAAATAAACCAGTGTCTCTATATTAGAGACCATGAAACCATACATGTAGATTTATCATATTCGTTAATATTAAAAACAGATGAACAGGATGATGTATCGGCCTAATGTTGTATTTATTCACTTTCAGGAAAAAAATAATTACAGGAGTTAGTTTCATATAAATGATACTTAAAAAGTTATGTAAAGTAGTAAAGCAGATGGCATTTAAAAACAAAACCCATTTCTGGTTAAGTTTAATTTGGCATGGCTAGCGATAGGTATGCAGTTTGCTACAGCAAAAAAATCATTACCTTTTTAACTTTTTCAAAAACGAAATCGGCAAATATTCATACTGAAAGTTCATCAACCTGCCGGCAGCTTATTAGCCCGCTTTTAATGCAAGATTTGAGAACTTTATACATGTAAGAAAAGTGAATTAAAAATTCGCTGAGCAATTCGCAAAGTCGTTTATTAATATTATTATTATTGTATTATTTATTAATTCCTTTGGGCTCTAGTGAAATTGTTTCGATGCTAATTACATTTAATGTCCAGCTAATGGTGTGTTAGCTACTATTTTGGATGCTATTTTTAAACTGCATTTGCCTAGAAAAGTTTATAGTTGTAACTGATAAAAACTTTGTGGTAATTGCCTATATGTCCCATTGTTAGACGACATGTAAATTTCTCTCAATCAGTAAACGTGTCCGCAGTACCTAAACACATGCTTATCACACAGTCATGGACGACTGCCGATTCGGATTACCTACACTTAACAGCAGGGGCCCATAAGACAATAGGAGTCTGGCTGGTCAGGTGGTTATGCGGGTGGTTCAGACGGGGACCCACGATGGGGATTTCCTCTAGACAACACTACTATGATGTAATCAGGATTTTATAGCCTAGAAAAATGTTTGACCAGGGCAGCTGGCCCCGTTCCGACAGTGATATTTTTTATTGGCCCTTCTTATGGAGATCGTCAGTATATTAATAAAAAGCCTCTTTAAATGTTAAAGGACTCATTAATAATAGTATATGTAAAAATTAAAGTAAATGCATGTTTACATTTCTTTTAAAACGACATAAATCAAATATGTGCGGCATAAAATAAGTAGATTCTACTATATATTAAGTAATACTATGGCATGGAGGACCGATATGAAAGTTTGTTGACTAGGAAGGTATATGAACTCAGCGAAATGCCATGTAAATATCTGTTATATAATACGAATATTTATTTATTTTCATTTGATTAAGTGGCATTTTTTATATGAGAAATTATGAGGAAATAGAAAGCACACAAGTATCATTAAACGTTAACTTATATTCAAGGAATTCCTACGTAACGTGGTTATTAGAATCTTATTGATCTGTGTTTTAACAGCTTTCTTCTGGAGGCATTGAACTTTTTACATCTGTCATTTTGTCGCAAGTCGACGTAAAATCTAAAATTCGTGAAAAAAAAATTAAACGATAACGTCAGCAAGTCCATATATCAGCCCGCAGTGTCTGTTAATATACCTTTACAGACCGATGACGTTACTGTAAATAAAAGCATAAATTAAATCGGTTAAGATGATGTTTAAACGATCATGGCTGAGGAGTTAAATCATTTAACAGTTTTATTTTTAGATAACATGCTTATAAAAAAAAATAGAAATGTGATCATAGGACACGATGCTCCGTCATTTTGTTTATAGATTGAAATTTGACCTTCAAGCTATCGACTAGTCACTGTTCGTGACCAAATTTTTTTGTCCTAAGGAACACTAGTGCCATGTTTATCCAAAACACAACATACACAACTTAGATATTGCTTGCCAGACTAACATAACACAGAGACAGGTTGAAACACCATATGCCCATCACTATTTACGGCGGTGAAATTAAAAGTTCATTATGTCAAATTATTTCAAATTATGATCCATACCACAAGAAAACAAAAGCCAGGACGTGATATCTTTTAAGGTCAACTGAGTGTTGTGACCCTGACCTTGAAGCTAGCGACCTTCTTTTTTGATTGCGATTAAAATTACCTGGATTACTTTGTGCCAAATTATTTCAAAATTCGACCATAAGCCTAATATGATTTTAAGGACAACCGACTCTGAAAATTTCGTTCTTGATTCAGTTGGTTCGAAATTCGAATCCAGGTCTATATTTGCATTTTTTATAAGGTCATAACGATGTCCGGACTTGGCTCGTAGTGTTGCCTAGCGACATATTTGGCCTGAGTTTTTGGAATTTCCTATCTAACATTGATGTTCACATTTCTTACATGGTGATAATTATGTCTTACTAAGCTCAGTATTAAAACCAGGTCAGTATTCGAGTTTTTTTCTTTCTCTCCTATGAATATTTAATTCTACTAAAATTAAATGGGACGAGGTTCATTGTGATATTTATGTCAAATATATGAAATATATGACATTTCATGAAGAATTTTGACACTTTGTACAAACAACACATAGCAACGAGAGTTAAAACCGATTTCCAGTTTGTAATATAAATATTTCGTAATACTGACAGCAAAAGTCATGAAATATATCCGAACCCTTAATTTAACAGTGTGTTAATACTTTTTTGAATTAAATTTTCATTTTAATAAAATGCTATGAAATATTTCAACATTAACACGTTCATATTTCCAATTGTGCTGCTACGTTATCTAAAAACCTTTTCTAAACAACACGATTTTTGTTTTCCAGTATATTCATAGACAAAGCAAGACTATCTTATCAGGTAAAGTCCTTTATATGATTCAAGTCGAACCATGTATGGAAGTATACTGTCCTTGTATCACACAGTTTAACAATATATTGGACCAAAAAGCAATAAATGATACGGATTTCATCATTATGTCAATCGGACCATTTTTTCAATGTATTGAACCGATTCGGCAATGTATCAATCATGAAGTAGCTTTATATGATTTCATTTTGACAATATATTAAACGAACATTCTTTATATGATTCCAGTCGAACCATGCATGGAAACAGCATCACCTTTCTTTATATGATTCCAGTGAACCATGAATGGAAACAGCTTTCACCTTTCTTTATATGATTCAAGAAACATGAATGGAAACAGCTATCATCTTTCTTTTATATGATTCCAGTATAACCATGAATGGAAACAGCCTCACCTTTTCTTTATATGATTCCAGTCGAACCATGAATGGAAAATAGCTATCACCTTTTTTTTGATCATATAACCATGATGGAAAAGCTATCCTTTCTTTATATGATCCAGTCGACCAGAATGGAACAGCACTACTTTCTTATATGATTCCGAAACATGAATGAACGCTATACCTGTTCTTATATGATTCCAAAACATGAATGAAACGCTATCACTTCTTTAATAGACCAGTCGAACCATGAATGGAAAAGGCATCACCTTTTCTTATATGATTCCAGTATAACAGAATGGAAAAGCATCACCTTTTTTATGATCAGTAACCATGATGGAGCATAACATTCTTTATGTCCAGTCGAACCGAATGAACAGCACTCACCTTTCTTTATATGATCCAGATAACCGAATGGAAACAGTATCACCTTTTCTTTATAGATTCCAGTATACTGATGGAAACGCTATCACTTTCTTATAGGATTCCATCGACCTGATGGAAACAGCATCACTTTTTTTATAGTTTCGTATAACCTGAATGGAAACGCATCACCTTTTTTATATGTTCCAGTATAACCATGAATGGAAACAGCTATCACCTTTCTTTATTTTGTTCCAGGTAACAAATGAATGGAAAAAGCAATCACCTTTTTTATTTGAGTCGGTAAACCATGAATGGAAACGTCTAACCCTTTTCATTTATTATGTTCCAGTATAACAGAAGGAAACAGCTATCACATTTTCTTTATCACCAAACAGTTTCATGATCATATTTTGTTTAACAGGATATTAAGCTCTTTTTTCATGAATATTCATGTTTAAATTAATGACTTGATGAACATTAATTTACTTATCTTAATATGGTCATGTGAAACCAAATAATTTCCTTTGCTGCGCAAACTGTGGTGAATTTGAGCTAAAATATTCTATTAGAATCTCTCTCTATCTCTATCTCTCTCCATCTTGTAAATAATTATTGCAAATATTTGTTAAAATTATTTACATTGGATCATGTAACAAGAAACGTTTTATCTGTTTTTTTTTTAATAAATATGTATCTTATATAAATACAACTCTATTCATTGTTAGATTTATTATGTAATGTGGTATGGCCGGAGACCTGTGATTGCTGAACAAAATATGTACTTTTATCATGTCAATTTAATCATATGGCATTCGACAGATGTATGTCCGTGCGTGCACACACATTTCTGTGTGCGCATTTTTGCACTTCCGGGACATCTGCTTAGCAATTAAAAGCAGCGGATATCAAATATGTGACCATTTTGTACCATTATCTGACAACACTCCACTGCCTATGTTGATATTGAAATAGTATATGATCTTAAATGAATACGGAGCGTTATCTATCAGAATAGCGTAGGACTCCTAAATGTTTGGTTCTTTTCCGTCATTTGAGTTATTAATATCCTTTTTGCATTTTAATTATTACTAGCGTATAGAAAAAATGTCACCGCCTTTCCAGTTCCGCTCCAAAGCATTGCAATTTATTTTTTTTCTTCTTGATTATTTTGCTTATTTATTGTTACTTTGGCAGGTAAGGAGGGCGCTTATTGTCCGTGTATCACAACATTGAATTTTATTCCTGCTCTACAACTGTCTTATTTAATCAGGCGGCAAAGTCGTTCGCTAAGTTTGCAATTCCAAGTCAATAAAGTAGAGCCATTAATAATAGACCGTTTTCCTTCTCTTCTTTTTCTTCTTCTTTTTTATTGTTATGTCTAGCAATATTTTTCTGATTATCAAAGCACTTTTTAGACCTTGCGGTCAAGGATTCCCACGTGTATATACCTGTTTATGAGAATTAGTATTTGAAAGTGTCCATAATCCGTGGTGATATAAGATGGCGGAAAGATCTGGTGTTTGCTTTTGATTATTTCATTATATTCATCACTTGATTACCTGCTACAGACATTGAGAGCATGGAGTAGGTACAGAGAGGACGATGTTGTGGGAAGCAGCGCACTCCCTCCAATGTCATGAAAAAGGGAGAAAGGTCAAACAACTGCATAGAGGACAAAAGTTTTATTTTTTTTCTCTCCTTTTCTGGTATTCCTTTACCTCCAGACAACAGGGCTTTTACATGCGGAAAAGGGTCATTCAAGAATGTATACATTTCTGTTGCTGAATAAATAATGAATTATCTATTAATCTACCTTGCCATAGAAGGATCTGTCATCACCGACGTCCCTTATCCCTTTACTCGGTCTAACTTAATTACAGTTTAGACATAGTTCAAATACGGTATATGGATAACACAATGAGGAAGTAACATATTTAGAGATTGCTGTAACGTCAGCATCCTAATCTCTCGTCGTCGTCAGGGGAAGTTGGGCGGGGGTTCTGGCCAGTCCATTTCGAACATAGGAACTTCATCGCCACGCGGTGATCCTTTGCCTGAGGCAGTGGACGTGTCCACCTCCACGACTTCCACCTTCTCGTGTAGGCGGACCGGCAGGGCGGGTCAGGGAAAGTTATGGTTTGTTGTAGCGGCATTCGGTTGCTCGTGAAATTCGTCTGAACGCCGCATGTAAGTACAATAAAATATGAAATGGGACTGCTGTCTTGAACATGATAGAGAGGCATGTCCGCTTTCGTAGTATTCAAGCGACCGTCTTTT